>OU015498.1:111036620-111374120 GCA_907164885.2 Dolomedes plantarius
CGTAGGGTATCTGTTTATCACGATTACGTTGCTCTAAACGAGCAATTCGACAACTTAGCTGAAAACTGCTCTTTTTTTATATATATATTCCAGTTATTTTTACACTCTTTCGCAGGTGTTATTGCCGATATGGAAGATGATCTCCAAGATGTGCAAATAACATTGATGTGGAAGAAGTGGAGAGATTTTGGGGAACATGAAAAGCAGCGAAGACATAGAAGTCGTCTGTCCGTAAGTAGATTACTTGATTTCCACATGGATTGTTTTCTTTCGATAAGTTTGTTATGGAAATTTAATATTCCTATGCATGATGCCAATTTTAAGTCAACCGAATAAATATATATATATATATATATATATATAATATATATATACTCATGGACAAAAAATTAGCGCACCAATGAGGAGTCGTCAAAATGAAACGAAATTTTACATACGTAATGACTACTTTGATATAAGTAAATGATAAGAAAATCAAAGAAAAAAGGATAATTTATTTCAGAGAAAAAGCAAAAGAACGGAGGAGTTAATACTCGTTGGACCCCCTCTAGCGCGAATGCACGATGCGATACGATTCGGGCATTGAGTCATACAAGTTCTGTATGATGTCTTGAGACATTTCGTTGCATATTTGCTGTAACCTTGCCTCTAGGTTCGTTCAAACTCGTGGGATGCCCAACTGTCGTCCCCAAATGATCCCAGATATGCTCGATTGGAGACAAATCTGGGGATCGGCAGGCCAAGGAAGGGTAGTAACAGTGCGGAGACGTCTTGTGACACCCTTGCCGTATGAAGGCCGAGCATTGTCCCCCTCTCAAACTGCGACAACTGCTTATATTGTCTTCGAACACGGCGTAATGACATGTCTATCTCAGCTCTTCCTTTGTAAATGATTCAGCACACTCAAACAAGCTTGGTTACCTGTTTTATACTCCACAGAGTACAATGTTCAACGCCCCTCTACCGGCTATACGTAATGCACAATCACGCTTGCATTTCTAATCATTTGCATATCTCCCCGACATGTACCTTCATTGCAAGTTTCGGTTACGATCCCGCAATTATTCTTGGTGCGCTAAGTTTTTTGTTCATGAGTGGTGTATATATATATAAGAATTAGATGAAAGAGAATACCAGTAATTAGCACTAAAGCTACTTGCAGCCAGGAACTATATATATATATATATATATATATATATATATATATATAATAGATATTTAAAATTAAGATAACTAAAAGGGATAGATGCGAACCATTAATTACTCTAATTACATAATCTGAGATACATTTAAGTATTTAAGCAGAAAAAAATGGAGGTGGTATAGTTGATGACTGGGGGGGGGGGACACCCCAACATGTGCCGGTTAAACATGTTTGGCGTGTAGACGACACTCCCGGAGGTCGGCTATAACACCAAGACTGTTAAAAACAATTATTGAAGATACATTTAAAATGAAACATACAAGTTAAACCATACAATTTTAATATATATTAATCTAAAACTTAATTACATGATGAAATTTTTATACCTTATAAACATTAGGATAAACAATAAATATCTTAAAATACTAAAGTATAAATAAATAAAAATAATATACAGAGATACGAAAATTTAACACTAAAATACTAAAATAATTACACATTTACTAATACTCTACTCAAATATTAAGATACTAAAATACTTAACTCCACGCCAAGCTAGTGTACGAATCACTAGCACACACACATTTATAGTCATAGTAGGGATTTTTAATATCGTAATAGGGAAACTTTTGCTGTTGCCAACTATATGTTAAAACTCTTCTCGCATTCGATATTATTTAAATTAAAACTCTGGGTTAGAAGTGTCTTGAGGAAATTAGCAGGAAAACCCTGATCAGTGGCTAAAGCTATGAATTTATTTTTTCTAAAGTCCATTATCTTTGTGTTTGAATGTAAACGTTGACAACGTATTATCTGGCTTATAAATACATTACGTTTAGTATTTAAGTGTAGAGTGTTATTCCAATTCATAATCCTGACAGTTTTAAAATTGTAATAGTCACGTTTATCATAAAGACTGTACGATACTAGATTTAGATTATTAACATTTAAACACAAGTCCCAAAAAATACAAATTGCCTTCGCAGTCTTTATCAGTCTCCACCCATTTAAGATTTTCAGTGTAAAAATTAAATATCTATTGCAGTTAAGTTTTCATTAACAACATATTAGTATATCGTCAACATATCTGAAAAAACATTAGTTAATAAAGAATCATAACTACTCTTTCGTAATAGTGAAGATAATATCTGCCAATGCTGACAAGCATCCTCCACCCATCGATATACTCACGATAGAGATCTTGTAGGTTGATGGAGTTGAATAGATCCGTAAAATCATAGCTTTTAAAGTTAGTTATATCACCTTTACCTTTTATCTGTTTTACAATTTCTAAGCTATTATTTATGAAAAGCCCCCTTCTTTACTTATTTTTTTTGTAAACGATTTTAAGTATACTCAAAGTTATTATTAGCAAGAGTTAAGTATGTATTGCAGCCCACAGTTACAGTTTTAAATTTTAACCGGTGACATTGAAATAACGCTGTACACTTAAATATTAAGCGTAATGTAGTTATAAACCAGTTAATACGTTGCCAACGTTTACATTCAAACACAAAGATAAGTGGACTTCAGAATAATAAATTCATAGCTCTAGCCACTGATCAGGGTTTTCCTGTTAATTTCCTCAAGTCAATTCTAACCCAGTTTTTTAATTTAAATAATACCGAATGCGAGAAACGTTTTAACATATAGTTAGCAACATCAAAATTTCTCTATTACGACATTAAAAATCTCTACTATGACTATAAATGTGCGTATGCTACTGATTCTTGACACTAGCTTGGCGTGGAGTTAAGTATTTTAGTATGTTAATATTTCAGTAGAGTATTAGTAAACGTGTAATTATTTTAGTATTTTAGTATTTTAGTATTGTATATTTGTATCTCTGTATATTGTTTTTCTGTATTTATATTTTAGTATTTTAAGATATTTATTGTTTATCCTAATGTTTATAAGGTATAAACACTATTCATCATGTAATTAAGTTTTAGATTACTCTATATTAAAATTATATGGTTTAACTTGTCTGTTTCATTTTAAATGTTTCTTCAATAATTGTTTATAACAGTCTTGGTGTTATAGCCGACCTCCGGGAGTGTTGTCTAGACGCCAAACATGTTTAACCATGGTTGGGGGGTCACAACCCCCCCCCCCCCAGTCATGAACTATACGACCTCCACTTTTTTTCTGCTTAAATACTTAAATGTATATCTCGATTTACGTTATTAGAGTATTAAATGGTCGCATCTATCCCTTTTAGTTATCTTAATTTTAAATATCTATTATATCGTAAATATTTTTGTGTGCAGCTTAGCGCTTAAAATTTATTTACTCATTATTTTTTTCCTATCAAGTAATGTACATTAGTATACTATATATATATATATATATATATATATATATATATATATATATACCTTCGGTTGACACACACACATATATATGCCGGGTGCGTCATAAATTCGTGCAAAGTTAAAAAATTCGTAATAAAAGAAATAATGCTTGGAAAAATTTTCAGTTTGCGCGAATAGGATTTGGACATTGGATTTTTTTTTTCATGTAAAAAAAAAATTATTTCCAAAAGAAACCGAAAGAGGGCGCTTTTGCGTGACCACGTTAAGTCTGCATTGCAGGAAAGATATGTTCATTACCTATTGTCACCTTCATGTAGGATAGTGCCCTCCCCACATTTCACGTGATATCAAGATGTTCCTGTTGGAATCTTTCACTGAATACCGAGTTCTATAAGTCGCGGTTGTAAGGTTCAGTGACCCTCTCGATCACCAGACTTGAGCCCGGCAAATTTTTAGTTGGGCGGGGGGGGGGGGGATACTTAAAGTCTCATGTGTACCGGGGCTCCCCAACCACTTTGGTGGAACTGAAAAATGTCATTCAACAGAGAGTCTCTGCCATCGATACTACAATTCGCTCTAATGGACTTAGTGACGCGTCTCAGTTGCTTATTACCTTGTGCTGGCACTAATGTTGAACATCTCTTACTTTAAAATAAATGCACTGTCTCATGTTATAGTGATCTGTTTGATTTTCTGTTTGAGTTTGCCTGATTTGCATAAAACGTCTCAGTATGACGTGTGAGCGCCCTCTTTCGGTTACTTGTGGAAACTTTTTTCTTTTTCGTGGAAAAAAATCTAATGTCTCTCTGATCTTATTGGCGCAAACAGAAAAAAATTCCGAGCATTGCTTCTTTTATTATGAATTTTTGAAGTTTGCACGAATTTATGACGCACCCGGCATATATATATATATATATATAATATATAATATATATATATTATATATATATATATATATACACACACAGGGGGATTCAAAATTCATGGTACTAACTTTAAGGGTAGATACAGGGCACTATAACAATATTTTATAGTATAGGAATGTATGGGCGCAAGTGACATATTGAGGCACAAACACTGGGGGTAAAAAACATATAATTCTTAACTATTTCCCTATGTGACTAGTTAATAATAATAAAGTTCCTCACCTTTACAATGGCAGTCAGAGTTGTGTGCGTCGACAAGTTCCTTTAATCAGCTACAACTAAGCAGCAACTAAATAAACTCAGCTGACAGCATTCTTTTTATATGCAACATTTCTAGAAAAGCGCCATCTACAGGCGTCGTTGATAAGTGCTTGTACAAGTGCGTTGTGACAAGTGTGACCGATCGTGACAGGATATGACAGTCATGACCAGGTTCGTGACATGTCATGACAGCCATGACCAGGTTCGTGACATGTCATGACAAGGTTCATGACAGCGTCAATTGTTTGTGTTTTCAAAGTTTGCATTAGTAAGCGTTCTTCGTATAATACTCTCCAAACTGTGTGTTGACTCACACCTACCGGATGTGCAACAGATCTTGCATTTCTACTATGATTATGAAGCCTTATATAATATTTTTATGCCTTCTCGTCTGTGAGTAGCGTGCTGTACCTCTGTAATTTAAACCATCTATCAAACCAACATGTGTAAAAATAATGAAATATTTTTTCCCGGAAAGCATCTTAACTTTTCTACAATTGATTTCAATTGAGTTGTCTAGTCTCACGTTGATGACTCTAAAAGGTTCTTTTTCAAAGGGAATGGTGATATATAAACATAGTTTGAAGCTTCTCAATGGCGACCCGTCATGTTTTCAAATAAAAGTGGTCGTTTTGATGGGTGGCCATCGAAGTTTAACACAGTATTAACAATAATTAGAAAAGTTTTCGAGAAATGGGAAATTTTGATAATATACAGGGTGGTCATAAAAAAAACTTTTCCGATATATGGACCTCTAGCGGCTGTCCGTTCAACCGATCGAGACGAAATTTCAGATATAGTTATTCAGAGGTATGAGCTTGAGATTCTGTGAACGGTGACCAAGTGACGCTCACGGTTGCGGTTATAGGTACAGAAACTCAAAATCTTCGAATGCCAACGCCCACTTTTTCCCGTCGCAAAATTCTCAGTGCATGCGAAAACCCTAATGAGCGTTGGAACAGTACGTGTATCACAAAAAATGGTCGCGCTATGCACGCACAAAAAACAGCTCTGTGAACGGCCTGTGGTGGCTTCCATGTGGAAAATGTGTAATCCAAATAAAAGTTTTCTTTCGTCCGATGTGTGTTGTCATCAGTGATTGGTGTCTTGCCTCTGTCATATGCAAATTTCCTCCTTGCGCACCGATCGTGTTTTTGTTGGCCGTTCGCAAAGCTGTTTTTTGTGCGTGCATAACGCGTCCGCTTTTTTGTGATACACGTATCGTTCCAACGCTCTTTAGGGTTTTCGCATGAGCTGAACATTTTGCGACGGGAAAAAGTGGGCGTTGACATTCGAAAATTTCGAGTTTCTGCCTCTTTAACCGTAACCGTGAGCGCCACTTGGTTGCCGTTCATAGAATCCCCAGCCATTACCTGCGAATAACTATATTTGACATCTCATCTTGATCGGTTGAACGGAACAGCCGCTAGAGGTCCATATATCGACAAAGATTTTTTATGACCATCCTGTATATTTAAATATTTGCAGCTGCTTATATGTCTTCATTAATATTGATACTAAATATTTATATGAAATACTTACATCACGATTCTAAAATGAATTAACAGCTATTTAATCTACCATTCAATAAGTATGCAGTTAAATTTGTTGGAGGCATTAGGGTTAAATTCTATAGTTTTTTCTTACAAAACGAAAATAATGGTATCTCAAAAGTAAAAGTACCGATAACTGGAGTAGCAGGACCCCTTTGAGTTAATAAGCATTCAAAGTAAAATGAAAGACGCTAAGTTTGTATTCATAAAATTAAAAAAAAAGTTGAACAGTTGATGCTTAAACATTGAGTCAGAAAGTGAAAGTGAGTATTCTAATTGTATTGTCTCAAATAAAAACATTTTATACATGAAAGAGAAAATTTCATGTCCGTTTTAAACTGTGTATTTGAATGAAAAAAAGGGATTTTATGGCAAGACTGATTTTATTCGTTTATCACTTGCTTACAGCATGATGCTCAATTTCTTCTCTTGCGCGGAAGACGCATTGAGAAAACATACCGGGATGTCACTAGAGGTTATGGCGCGTATCACAAAAGGAACTGAAATAGGCAGGGGCGCTGAAATTGTCGTGAACGTGAGGGGCCTTTTTCAGGAGCTATGCACCGAAGGTACTCCATTGAATAAAGGTAATTCCTGTTTTTTTTTTTCCCAATTTTAGTGGTATCTCGGTTTTAAAATTAATAAAAGGTACAAAATTGGGCAATATCTCTAGAATTAACTAATGACTGTTTCTACAAAAGTATGAATTAATATCACACAAAAAGAGATCTTGAACTGAGCATGGAAAATCTTTAGCAGGTTTTTCAAATGCTGATCATATCAATAAAGTTATTCTTATAGATTTGAAGCCGGGTGATGGACAAATGAATGTTTAGGGCACTTTGATACCAGAGTCTATGGGTTTGAGTCCTTGGTTTGAGTGTGTGTAACCACTTTGAATTAGATTTAAACTATTGGCTTTAGTTAGTTTAGTTATCGAGAAAAACTAAAATCTAAATGCAAACATAGTGCTTATGTGGTTCTTCCTCTCTTTTTATATCTCTAACGGTGCAGGCACATTATAAAGTACGAAGGATAACTCTAGAATAACTCCTTTATTCTCTACGTAGAGGCAGACTAACATATACAGACTTGGGGCTTCCAAAATAATACACAACAGTACCGCAACCCGCGGTACTAAGAAACTAAAGGTCGCAATGAATCCCTCAGGCAGAGTAGGCATTTACTAACAATACACGTACACCTCGGCTCTGAGCTAATTCTCGAAGTCATGCAGCCACCTCGGCTAAATACCAATACACGCTCTATCAGTTAAACACCGCTATCACCTTCCATCAAGCTTGCCTCGCTCTCTCCCGTATCGCTACTAAAGTCTTGGGCTAATTCTCGAAGTCGTGCAGCCACCTCGGCTAAATACCAATACACGCTCTATCATTTAAACACCGCTATCACCTTCCATCAAGCTTGCCTCGCTCTCTCCGTATCGCTACTCCAGTCTTAGGCTCTTGCCAACTCAGCGTGTGCCCTTTAAATAGATCAAACACCTGCGCCGAACTCACTTTGGCTGGCATGTACAGCGCTGCTTCCAGAAATTTGCATCTGAGCAACACGCGAACCCTACATGCTCCTAAAACAAACAAACAGATATATAACAGGAAGAAATTGGTATACCCAGATGAATGATCAGATAGTAAAATAACATCATGATGAAACGATCTAAATCTTAGTAAGGCGAATTAACATACAGGAAACAACGTGGGAGGTCGAAATGGACGGTCATAATTTAAAGGGAATACTTGAGACCAGTTGTATTAATTTATGATGGTTCAGAAGTTTTTTGAACAAAAGAAGTTACAATAAACCGGACTGTACATCGTGAACTGTAACTAAAAATTTTCAATGCAATATACCTTATTTTTTATGTTATATACCTGCCTCTTTATTTCTATAGGTGCGTAGCTAATGTAAAAAATATCTAGTTAAAAGCTAGTTGAATGACCAAGTAGATATATGGAACAAGTTTAAGCTGGGAAAATGCAGACATTACATATCATTTCCTTTCTATCTCTTATTAAAGAAACTTTATAGCACTAACTTAAAAAAAGAAATTGTCCCTTTTAGATGCCATTTTGACTTTTGTATAATTTATCCAAATTTTAAATCTACGTGCATCTCTCTACTGTACTCAAGTTATGTTAGTCCCACACAGTTACAGACACTTATAGACAAGTAGTCTTTATGTGTACACTCTTAGACAAAAAACAAAAACAAAAAAAAAAGACTTACCAAGACGGGGTAATGCAAATTGGACACAAATTGATATGCATACAGGTTTAAACGGAAAATATAAAATTTTAAAATTTGGCGGCCAATGAATGAACATGTGACGCTGCAGCGCATTTTAATTGCGCAACTGGCAGGATATTAAAGAGGAGAAATTTCGATTCCAGGTCATAAATCCAGATGACCGACAAGCCCGTTTGCAGTGGTGTCGGGCACATTCGACCTGGAATGTCACTGAATGGAGTAGAGTTGACTTCAGTGATGAGTACCACTTTGAATTGAGCCCCGATGACCAGCGAATGTGTGTCTGGAGACGCACTGGACAGCGGTGGGATACCAATCTGACTTTTTTCCACCATACGGGCCGACAACCAGGAGTGATGGTCTGGGGTGCCATTTTATTTCATAGCAGGACCCCTTTGGTTGTCATCCGCGGCACCCTTACAGCACAGCGGTATGTCGACGATATTCTACACACCGTTGTGTTGCCCTTCATGTCACGCCATCCTGGGCTTACATTTCAGCAAAATAATGCCCGCCCGCACATGGCGAGAGTTTCTACTGCTTGTCTTCGTACTTGCCCAACGCTACCTTGGCCAGAAAGGTCACTGGATCTCTCCCCCATTGAGCACGTTTGAAGTATTATGGACAGTGCCCTCCAACCAGCTCGGGATTTTAACGATCTAACGCGCCAATTGGACAGAATTTGGCACGATATCCCGCAGGAAGACATCCGCCACCTGTATCAATCAATGCTAAGCCGAATAACTGCTTGCATAAGGGCCAGAGGTGGACCAACGCATTATTGACTTTTTCACTCTGTAAAGCTCTTTCTCTTGAATAAATCATCCAATTTTTCTCAAATTGTAATTATTTGCTGGTAAAATTGTAATCATTTGTTGGTAGATGTACATCACATCTACCAATTTTCGTCCCATTCGGATAAATTCTTGGTGCGTCTTTTTTTTTCTAAGAGTGTATATACTGTGATTCTCCTACCGGATGTTGAACACCATTACTACAACCCTGATAACACTGAATAACATTATAACCATCTTTTCACACATAGCGTGGAACACAAAGGTTTAGCACGACGTGACACCAACGACAATTCAGTCAGATTTCCACCATACATAATAAATGTTCTCCTTTAAAGTAAAGTGTTATTCATTCTGCAGAAAATTGACTCCTTTCTTGAATCCTTGGATTCTAATTCGTTATTTATGTTTGATTCGCAGATATTATGGAACACATGGATTGCTACGATAGAATAGAGAATCCTGAAGATTTTTGTGAAGCTAGAGCAATAGCAGCTTACGAAACATTCCATGATTTCACGGAAAATGTAGAAGAGGAAGCTGGAAATAAGGATTTTGAAGCCGATAGGAGATGCATGTGAGTATATGGGTTATACAGTAAATGAGAAATGATCAAAATTTCTGTATATAAACGTATTTAGCGGCAGTCGAAGCTTTCCTTACCGCTAAGTGACGCACTTAAGAAGTTGTGGCCGTTGACATTTTTTTTTGATAGAAAGTTTAATCGCATTTTCACCTTCTTTATATGCTTTTTATTAACTAATTTTAATTTTGATAAAACTGTATCATCTAATGAGAAAGGATCAAAATTTCTGTATCAAAACGTGTTTAGCATGTTATGCTTTTTCCAATAACTAATTTGAATTTTGATCAAATTCTATCATTTAATGAGAACTGATCAAAATTTCTGTATCAAAACGTGTTTAGCGTGTTATGCTTTTTTCAACAACTAATTTGAATTTTGATCAAATTCCATCATCTAATGAGAAATGATCAAAATTTCTGTATCAAAAAGTGTTTAGTGTCTTATGATTTTTTCAATACCTAATTTGAATTTCGATCAAATTCTATCATCTAATGAGAAATGATCAAACTTTCCGTATCAAAGCATGTTTAGGGTCTGTCGAAGCTTCCCTTACAGCTAAGTAACGCACTAAAGAAACTGTGGCCATTTACATCTCTTTTTTTTTCTTTTGCGATAGAAAGTTCAGTCGCATTCTCTTCTTCTTTTCATGCTTTTTTCAATAACTAATTTTAATTTATCGTATCAATGCTTTACTCAGTTTCACACTGAAAGGGACACTAAAAATCTGCTTAGTTGTAAATGAAATCCTAATAGAAATGATACCTGATAGCTCTCCAGTTTGGTTGTCTCTTGTATCAATTTCCTCTTTCCGTTGAATATAAATATTGAAGTTGACGAGAATTTAAATATATTATGCTTTGTTTTTAAAAGTTTGGTTTAGTAAAAATGAGTCTGACAGCAAGGGAATAAAATATTCAAACATATAGTAACTATGTAAATAATATAATTCTGTATTGCGAAATTATAATGTCTTAATTTTTTAACTTGTAACGTCTATTTAATAAAGTCCCTTTCAGTTTCCCATGATTTTTTTTATCTATTGTTGCAATATCAAGATTTTCAATTTTAAGCAACGACATTTGTTGCTAAAAAAAGAGCTGTAAAGATTTTGAGAAATTCACTTATTATGTTTTAGTTGTTCAGTGCCTGTTCTTTTCCCTAATTGATTAGCAACACCTTTTAGTCAATGAACATCTCTTTCTGCCTAAGATTTCTCCAGAATCTTACACAAGAAAAACGTCTCCCTTTACTAACGAATGAAAGTCTTATGACAGGAAAATTGCTCTCTAAGGGATAAAATCCTGCCCTTATTACGATCCAGCGTAATGACGATATCTCCAATTAAATGTAATCTGATTCCAATTTCTTATGCGGACCTTAAATTTGGAAACTTTTTACACGTAAGAAATTAAACCTTTTTTGTTTTTAACCCGAGTGACTCCATAACTGTCACCACAACATGTGTTTAAAGGATTTCAGTACACAAGAAGGAGAAAGAATAAATTAATGTAATATGTGAATGAAGTGCAACAATTAATTGCACAATAAATTTTTCTCCCTGAATTGCATGTCAAAAATATTGAATAATCTTAAAAATGCGTGAGATGCAAGAACAATTTAAACTTTTTTTAAACAATAAATTTCTATGCCTTAATGCAGTGGTGATTTTTCTTAATGCAGTGAACATTTTTCGAACGTGAACCACTTTCTTTAGATAAAAAAAATAAAAAATAAATCACTCGATCCAAAAGAAATAAAAAATTATAAAAGAGAAATTGAAATAAACTGTTTTAAAAATAAATTAACTGTAGATATTTGGAATATATTTACTTTACTTTATAACAATAAACTTCTTTCCTGCTTACCTTCTGCACTTGTTTTCGGCTCATCTCATGTAAATAAAACTTCGTATTTAAATATTATTACATATTTGTATTTCCTTTAGATAAAAATTAACAAAAATTAAAATTAAAAACGAGCATGATTTTAAAATAGTTAGCATACACAAAGCATATTTTTTAATTAAATAATTCAAAATGTTATAAATTTACTTCAAAATATCCGTGACCCATCCAATTTTCTTTCTGACCCTCACTATGGGTTGCGACCCGTAGTTTCCTCTTCACTGTATTAATTAATATATTGTCACGTAGAAGTGTTAGATATACTGAATAAACCATCACGCTGTTACGGTCAAAGAAGTTTATTAGCAGGATTCGAGAAGGAAGCAATCACACTAATGAACTGCCCTCAGCCTGAGGGAAGTAAGTCTCTTATATACAACTTAAGAACTTTATAGAAATAAAGTAAATTAGCATAACAAATTAACATAAGGTAAATTAAAATAAACAGGAACTTTCTCGAAATTTTGAGAAAGTTAATATAAATTTAAAATTAAATTAAAACCAGATGTTACTGACTGGATTTGAACCGCCAACCTGTCGGCAAACAGTCCAGTACTTTAACCAGATGGCCACGCTGCTACTTGCTGCTGATTTCGGAATGTGGCAGTATCAATGAAATACAAATTTATGAGCTCCAAGGATTTCTCTCCAAAGAACATTTAAAAGATTCTGAAAAAAAAACTGGTTAAATTAAAAAAAAAAATTACCAAAACTAAGGAAAAAGTATAACTTCTTTCTAAACATGTAAGAGTAATTTTTAGACCCTAACTGAATTATAAAAGATTGTGAACCAAAATGTAAATTTGAGATGATATCTTCAAGGTGTTATCTTTCCTTACGGAAGAAGTACCTATCATTTCCTTGATAATTAAACAGTGTCAATTGATTATCTTTTTAAAAAAAAAATCCTCAGCTATATTTATTCGGTTATTTAATAGCCAAATATTATCTTCAATGTACTTTTAGCATTCAATGAAATAACAGTAAATAAACAGTAATACTTATGATGTGAACAGGTTTACACTTCTACTCACAAATAAAGAAAATTAAATTAAAAGCTTAGATTCTACAAAACACATAGATGCATACTTCATATTAAAAAGGACTAGTCGTGTATTAAAAGCTGCATGAAATACTTTACCTCAAATGTTGTTCAAATCTGTTGCCATAACGCATTGATAAATACAGTGTGACAATTATTGACCTATATGAAAATAAAACTTGATAACTTTTGAATCATTAGCGAGATTTGGTGAAAAGTTGGCGGTTGAATGCAGGGCATGCTAGGATTTTTTTTGAGCATGCGCACTTGTATTGTTGTTGTTCATTTTTCGTTGAAAATGTCGAAATACATCATTTCTGAGCAAATGGGAATCGCTTGGCCACCATATTCTCCTGATCTCAACCCTTGTGACTCTTTTGTGGGGCAATATTAAAAACAAAGTTTATGAAAATAATCCCGAAACCATCGATGGGCTCAAAACAGCCATTCAGGATGTCATCGAAAGCACCGATGTCTCGACTCTTCAGCGAGTTTTGCAGAATTTTGCTCTTTGTCTGCACCACATCATAGCCACTGATGGAAAACATATCGAACATGTCATAAACTAAATCCGATTATCTGTAGTTACTTTTCAAATTTGAATAAAATGTTTGAACTCAATAGTTTTTTGAAATTCGATTCTTTATTTACTATAACTCAATAATTGCCACCCTGTATGTTTAACTCGAGTTACATTTTGTTCATAGATACTAATTTCATTAAAAGAAGGGACATTTATGGTTTAAATTAGTGAAACTCTGCTAAAGAATTAGTATTTAATAACGTGTTGTATATTATGTCATGTTTGTAAATACAATACGCGTTTTTAAGAAACGTATACTTCCATTGAGTAGGATTTCGTTTCGCTTGAGATCCAGAATTCCAGTGAACAATAAGTAAGTAATGGAAGGAATACCGAAGAACAAATAAGTAAATTATTCCCTTGTTCCTTTTTAGACAAAACGCATACCAGTCTGCTTGTATCGCCTCCATAATCCACGAGACTTGTGGACAACATGCTTTTGAAACCTACAATACAATCGTAAAGAGATCTACTGTTTTTAAAAATGCTTTATGTTCTGAGGAAGGTCTAAATAAACTCAAGACAACATTCTTAGACAGCTTGGAGATGGAAGACACCAAGAAGGAACTGTTCCGTTTGGCATTCGATCTCAGCAAGAGGAAAAAGTAGAAAGATGTTTGTGCCTCTCTGAATTCTGAAAATTTTGTCTGTACGCTAAGTTTACTTCTATTTCAATAAAGAAAGCAGACTTACGATATATTGTCCTTTCTCATTAGTTTGTTATTGAACGCACTAATTTTTAGTTTTGCTCTTGAGATAATCACACAGCTTCTCCCGGAAAATAGTAATGTAACTTGGGGGTAATAATCCAGATGTTAAATGTTTATATTTCACTTTTATCAGTTGAATTCTCGATTATCCATGGGTGAATGCTCTTTTGAGGATAATTCCTCTTAAAAAAAAAAATCTAGATATTCGATACAAATTGACTGTTAGAATATAACGAAAGGTAGCAAAAACATAGGAATATAATAGGCAATATTCCAGAAGAAAAATTTAAAATTCATATGTTATATTATAATTAATTAAATTTATAACCCCTTTTTCTCAGATATTCAACCGAATCTTAACATTCACTCATTTAATTTCAAAGGAAATA
The DNA here is from genome assembly GCA_907164885.2 of Dolomedes plantarius. Classification (NCBI taxonomy): domain Eukaryota; kingdom Metazoa; phylum Arthropoda; class Arachnida; order Araneae; family Dolomedidae; genus Dolomedes; species Dolomedes plantarius. Next base: position 111,051,096 of record OU015498.1, read on the forward strand.
CATATGCAGCAATACATATACCCCTTAGCACTCGAACATATCCACATATCTATCTGCTCATCGAACACTGAAATATCTTCTTGGAGCAAGCATCTGGTACCAAGGGATTCCGATCTCTTAATATCCACGGTATGCCGCAGCAATAAGAGTCCATAAACGTTTATTTTGTAGTAGTTCATCTGTCTCCTCAGGCAGGGTTCTCAGGAATTCTCGAGTCATATTGGTGGAGGAGCATCTAAGCAAACAGAATATCTTGAAACTTTTTTTTTCTCCACAGCTCAGACTTCTGTCTGTCACGTCAAGCTGTCAGTTGCAGTGTTTGATTTTAGAGTCAGCGTTCCGGTGCATCTGTAACAAATCCCATTTAAATCCCTATATGCAGCACATTAAAAACCTCTGAATAATTCACGTTTCCAAGTCATGGTGGGAGCAGAGGTTAATCAAGTAAGATCGCGATTGCTCATGTACATTCGACGAACGAAAGTTAACAGTGCTACAACTAATTTCATGAAAGGTCTAAAATTCACGACCCGTGGGTTGTAGATGTCAGGGGCAACCACGAAGATGGCTTGACGATGTAGTGGATAACCTAAACAGTATGAAAATGAAGAACTGAATCCAGAGCCGCGAGGAATGGAGGGTTATCCGGAAACAAGTCCAGATCCGAAAGGTGCTATAATGCCGAGGATTGGTAGTAAAAGATTTGCCGACAAAAGTACAGATTTGCCATGTTTAGTTTTAATAAAAAGCTGGAGAGAAAGAGCTAGTCTTTTTTTCGTTTATTGCTACAGAGGATTCTCAGGAGCCTGTTCCCGCGAGAGGAAGTTTTAGAACAATTTCGAAGGAAATTTAATGTATATATATATATGTATATACACTCAAGAGCCAAAACATTATGACCACCTGTCAATAACGAGTTGGCCCACCTTTGGCGCGCAACACAGCTTCAACCCGCCTTGGCATGGATGGCACAAGTCCTTGGTAGATGGCCGGAGACAGAATGTACCAGATGTTTAAGCAACGATCACGCAAATCCGAGATATTGCGAATTGGTGGTCTTTGAACTCTGAGCTGCCGTCCCATGACATCCCAAATGTGTTCTATCGGATTGAGATCCGGTGAGTTAGGCGGCCAGGACATTAACTGGAATTCAGCATCATGTTCCTGGAACCACTCCAACACAATTTTAGCCTTGTGACACGGGGCGTTGTCCTGTTGGAACATTCCATTTCCAGCTGGAAAAACAGAGGTCATGTAAGGGTGCAACTGGTCCGCAATGATGTTCAGATACCCTGTAGCATTCATGGTCTGCTCTACCACAACCACGGGTCCCAGAGACGCCCAAGAAAACGTCCCCCAAAGCATAATACCACCACCACCGGCCTGTGTATGACCTACTGTACATTGAGGGAGCAACAGTTCGCCTGGAAGACAGCGTATCCTGACACGGCCATCGGCGTGATGAATGACAAACCGTGATTCATCTGACCAGGCAACTCTCTCCCACTGATCCATGGACCAGTCGCGATGATCCCGGGCCCAGCGCAGACGCAGTTGGCGATGACGCTTGGTCAGCAAAGGCACACGAGTGGGACGTTTGCTGCGTAGCCCCATATCCAACAGTGTCCGCTCAACAGTGTGCTGCGATACTATTCTACTTGTCCCTGCATTGTATTGGGCTGTCAGCTGAGCCACTGTCTGGCTCCGGTTTTGCTTCACCATGCGAGACAGTCTCCGACGACCTTTTTCTTTGATAGCGTGTGGACGTTCAACACCATATCGTCTACTGCTGGTTTCACCGTCATTCATCCACTTTTCATAAGTACTAACAACTGTAGGTCGCGAACAACCCACGAGTCGTGCAGTTTCGGAAATACTTGTTCCGAGCCTTCGAGCCATTACAATATGCCCTCTATCAAAGTCGCTTAGATCCGCAGCCTTTCCCAATCACACACAGAAGTAAGTGAAAGAATGATTCTTCAGACTCTCCAGCAGCAGTTAAATACCACTTCCACCTGATCACGTGCCTTCCACGTCATCCAGGTGAATTCATTGCAAAATGTAGGGGTGGTCATAATGTTTGGCTCTTGAGTGAGTGTATATATATATATATATATATATATATATATATATATATATATATATATATATATATATATATATATCAGACATAAATATAGCTTAGTTAATTACAGTGAGATTAATTTATTAAATTAGAGTGAGATTTATTTAACAGTCAAGGTTGTTTTTATTTGAGTGTGTACTATGGTTTAAAATTGCTTGACACTTTTTAATTCAAAAACGACATTATTTAAATGAACATACTTAATCAATAAATTCTTGTGTTCTTGTTCGTGGTTACTCTTTAGTTGACGATGCTAGGTCAAGCGTTTGGTTCATACAAAATATCTTCAAAAATAGCTTGGTTTTGTAATTACATTATCTTACAAGGCTTCAGCGTCTTGACTGCTACATACATAGTGACTTGAAACCTTCTGCTCTGGTCTCTGTTTGTGTCTTCTGTTCTGAGATACAAAACAGTACTTTTGCTCGACTTAGTGGCGTATGTATTTCTACATGTAATCTTAATAGTATCAACTAAAATTCTATACGTAATTATTTTGTTTCGCATAGTCATAGATTACCGTAGTACAGTTAACATCTAGAAATAGTTTCCCCGAAGTAGATGGTCATAATATATCTTTATAACATCATGCGTTCCCATATTACTGCTTGAATCGTCGTAGGTGGCTTTACATTATATTGAGTTGTTCCAATAGCTTCTTGTTTCCCAATAAATGCATTTCAGATCGTATCTAATGCACATTCTTATGGAAACTTAGTATTTTCTTTGCATATAGATTACAAGTATCACATGACCATGCCATTAGACTTAACACGCTGGGATATGTGTTTTAAATTTTATGAAAGTGTTGTAATTATAGATAAGACAGTATGTTTTTTAAAACAAAGAATGCTGTTGCGAATCCAATGAATCGAATGGATTGAGTGGGTGGAATTCAACTGGCACTCATCAATACCATGTCACCCCAGGAGAACGATGTAATAATTTGTTGTCTATGCTTTTACTTGGCTTCCTAGGTTTGATATGAATGGAGCACATATTGGTAGTGCTCCCCAGGTTTCATTAATTATACTCGGTATTAATTTCAGTCAAATTTTAATTGTTATATGTTTTGTTATGTGTGGTGTTAACTAAAAGTTTAAAAAGACCATCAGGGACTCTTACGGGTTATTTTGTACCTTACACATTCCGTATTCTATGATATCTTTTTCATTTTCTTCAAATGCATTTTCATTCAGATCAAACATTAGTCCAATAGGTTCGTCAGAGTATAAAAACAGATAAATTTAAAAGTTTGGTGTACTATGAAGTCTGCAAAAGTTTAAAATCCAAAAATGGTAATCAATAGTTTGAGGGATTGTGGGGTTGTTTGCAACTTATTTTTTCAGAGTTTCTAAAATGCATTGTGTATTTATTATAAAAACCCAATATAATACAGCCATCAATTTTTTTGTTAGCAATTTTATGCTCAGAAAAAGAATTTTAAACAGAATAATTAGGTACTAGTTTTTAAGTTCATTTTGGTGAACAAAACTGAGATTTTTACTTTTCAGCTTTTAGTGATAAAAGGATCAACGGCTGAATCTACCTAAATTCTGAGATGTGTATAACATTTCACATGCGTAAGATGGAACTCCATCTTACGTCAACTTTTTTTAATTATTTATAACATTCATTATTATCCGATTGACGATTTTTAATTATTTATTAGACTAGCCGGGCTTGCCCATCTAGACGGTCAGTTTAGAGACCCGCTACCTTCTGAAAAATCGTCAGAGAATGGAAACACAAAAAAAAAAACGAATAAAGGTATTTCAAACTTTTTTGTTTTAAATAAGGGATATATATATAATCCTGTTTTTTAATTAATTCTTTTCCCGAGGTCACTTTTTTATTTTCGACCTGTTCCGGACACCAAAAAACCATTTCTTTACCCATACGCGGGGAGGGGAAGGTAACTTTTCGAAGAAATAATTTTTCGCCCATACGCGGTGGGGTGGAGGGAAGGGAACTTCTCGCCCGGGGGGGGGAAGGAAAATAATTTTTTTTCTGCCTGTTTGCAGGACGTGGGATGCGTAACCACAAAATTGAAATACCTTTATTCTATGTTTTTTAGTGTTTCCAATCTCTGAGGATGATTGCTGTTAGTCCGGCTAGTTGTTTCATATTTATTACAGATACTTTAAAAAATTCAAAAGTACATTGTTCAGCTATGTACCGTAGAGAAAGTGTTTGCAATGCAAAGGAATTTTTCACAAAAGCATTATTAATTATCTGAAAGGGATCAACTATCAAAGTTCAAAGTTTTATAGCATTTAAATTTTATTGTATTTATCTGATGATAGAGATTCCATTAATGTTATTCATTTTTAATAGTCACTAAAATTCTGAGTATGTACGATTGTGATGTTTGAAAATGATTTCGTTTTAGAATTTTATAACTTTATTGTTGGAATATCTTTATAAATACTTGTTTCCTATCGTTTTTAACTTTAGTAAATGTGATCAAATGGGAATCATTAATAGAGTTAAATACTTTAACCATCTGTCGAATGAATCTGATCTCCTATCAAGGTCAACATTCGAGATTTAACGCATGTAAATCACATTGCTTTCAGAAGAGGGATGTGATGATTTACGAGCCATAATGTATGGTCCATAGATAAGGGAGTCGTTGTCATGGCAACAAATTTCCTCAGCCATCTATAATAAAGATGAGCTTGGGAGTAATATAACAACACGATCTAAACGAATGAAGGAATGTAAGAAAAAATTGACATGCAATGATGTTTTTCACCTTTTGTCCAAAGATTGAAATGAGTGAAGGTTTTCAAGCTCAAATCGACGCTAAATTTTTTCTTAGTGAAGCTGGTTTATGAACAATTTTAGCGGGCTCGGATATCGGAATCTAGGCATTTTTGCCTTTTGAAAGCGTGTGCTGTAACATTATGACTCGGAAACCATCTTATGATAATTACTAACAAATTACCTCACGATGCAAAACATTTTAAAGGATTCCATCCACTAACAAGTATGACTATGTAGCCGATCTTGTGATAATGTAAAGCCATCGAAATCCCCGAACTTGACAACTGCGGATGTTTGGCTATGGGATTCCCTAAAGTCTCGAGAGTACACTACGTGCTCTTCTTCCTTGTTTCATATAATTAAAGTGTATTGTGGGAATATATGTGGTTTTCCGTAATTCACACAGATACATGAAAAAAACCACATCCTTTCCTTAAAAGCAATTTTAGGGAAAAGGTTATTTTCCCAAGAAAATCGCCTATATCCAGTGGTTAAAACTAACTGCAACAGAATATAGTCACAGATGGTGATGTTGATAAGATAATGTTCAATAATTCGGACCAATATTGCACAGATATGAATATAAAACGGTGTTTCTCAAACTTTTTCGAGTCGCGACCGCCTTCAATGGTTTTCCCCGCATCTCACGTCCCCCCTCCCCTTCACACTGTATATTTTTATAAATAAGGTCTTTTAAGACTTTAAGAAAATATACTAACTGAGTTTAGAAAAATTTCACTGAAACCAAATATTTAATTTAACAATATTTAATTGGAGGGCTGTGCTTTCAACTACATACCCAGGTTCTGTTGGGTGTTTGATATAGTCAGCCTCAAATCATCTTCGACACTCAGTCATTGAATTAATTATCTCACCCCTCAATGGTAATTTTTTTCCCCAATGCGGAGGCACTTGTAATCAAACATTCGCCCATACTACGCCGCAATTTTACTGCCCATTTTATTGTGGGGGCACCATATAGGCGGACAGCATTACCCCTATGAAGAGACGACACGAACGGAGGCATTTTTCGTGGCGAAAACGCCGGGATTCAATCTGAGCACCCTCATCACCGAAAACCAGCGCGCTGTACCACTGGGCCGCCACAAGCCCCCTTAATGGTAAATAAATATTGAAATTTTTTTCGGTGAAATTCACTAAACAGTTTAATTGAATGGCGACCCCCCTGAAAATACTTCGCGACCCACAGGTTGGGAACAACTGATATAAACATTCTTTATAGTACCACTAGAGACCCTTAAAAATTTGAATCTCATTTGTGTAGTTGAATGAGCTTATTTTCTCTAAACAAATAACGTGCAGATAAATCATTCCGAAGATCCAAAAATTCATCTTATATTTCATCGGGAATACTAATCACGTTTTGAGAAGTAGAGAATCGGTTTTGTGCAAGTGCAGCTTTCTCTTCACTGAGCTCAGGAAAACACCATTGAAACTCTTTTTCCAGAGATACCCTGTTACATCCGACTTTAGAAACTCAACGGGTTCTTCAGATTACTCCACAACACTGCACAATTTTTCAAACATGACAATGTTTCCTTGGTTTACTTTTCGACGCCAATTCTGCTGTTTCGAGACAAAAGCCCTTAGACTGTCGTGGAGTTAACAAAAACAAAAGTCTTTTCTTCCACAGTTCATCACTGAAGTGAGACAAAAGCTCGTATTTTTCTTAAGTTTCTAAGAACAACTTGATTTCGTCTTTCATCTCATAAACCCGGTTCAGAACGTTTTCATTTTATAACCAGAGTACAGACAATGTTGTGTAAAACAACAGAACTTCATGATCTGCATTCATGTCATTGAAAAGTTCTCTAAAAAGAAGGCTGTTTAGGGGTCCGTATTTGACAAAATTAACAAGTTTTTCAGGCGAGCGTATAGCTGTGAGTGACACATTACATAACCTTTACTTCAAAAGTAAGTTGTTTTACTTTTTTCTGAAAGCAAAACTTTGACCCCAATATAGCAGGAGCCCCATCAGTACAAGCGCCACAGACTTTTTTCCACTGTTGTTCTCCTGATTCAAAATATGTTTTTATTTTCACCATAACATATTCATTTGTTGTATGTAGTTTCGAATGCTCTACAAAACAGGAACTCTTCTTTGATGTCCTCTGAATGAATATATCTCACGAGAACAAGCGACTGAGAACAAGAACTTAGGTCCGTTGATTCATGAACTTGGAAAGAAAACAAGGGAGAAACTAATGCCCGTATCACACTAAAGATTTAGCACAAGCTTTTAGCGCAACTGTTTCACTAAACCTGTTTTACCTGCAACTGTTGCACTAAAATACTGTGTGATAGAGTGTTTTTCTATGAATCTTTAACTGCAACTTTTCCCATTCTACATGGGAAAAGTTTCACGAAAAGCTTGTGTTGCACATAATTGTCCAATAGCAGGGCAGGTTTTTGGCTCACGTGACTCGCGATCGAGCAAGGAATAAAATATGGCCGCCAACACGGATCCGTGGACTAAAGAAGAAATTTTAAATTATTTCATCGACGAAGTTACAATTCGTGAAATCTGTGGAACCACAGTCATTACTATTAGAAGAAAAGGACGTTAAAGCGGTTGACTTGTAAAGAGATAGGGGAGATAATGAGTGAGAAATGGCCTCATTACCAATCTTCTTTTATTAGCGGTAAGTAAGATTTTGCATGTCTTTTATACATTTCTTATCCGTAACAACTTAATAATTATTTATAGTATTGCCACGTTTGATATAATTTCAAAATAATTCTATTTAATTGTGGATCTTTCGGAACTTTTCGGATCATTGATATGGATTCATATCAATTGTCATTTTATCGCCAAACTTCGCCAATGTTTGTCAACAGAAATAATCTTCGTGCATAGGATATTGCACTGAAACAAGTTACAATTTTTTTTTCTGTATTCGGAAACAATCAATCAGAATTTTTAATCATGTAGTAATAACTTCTTATTTAACAAAGTTAATTGTATGAAAGCCATTAATAGTCTACCCTACTTTATCATTATTGTTCAATATTGCAAGAGATATTTTAATGCTAAGATTTTAAGTATTGTGGTTGCATTGATTTACTGTACTGACACTAGTATTTATGGTAAGCTAAATTTACGAACTTATGGATCACTTATGATAGTAAACATTCAGTTTACATGCAACTGAATAACAACAATAATAACACTTACATTTTTGTTTAAATTTTTGAACAAAATAAATAAATTTCATTTTGTGTTTAAAGTTTTGTTAAAGAAATAAAACATTCTTAAAATTTGAGAGTTTATAATTTGTGTTTTGAAAGAGAAAAATGTTTAACTTAAAATTTGTTACGAGTGCTTTAAAAAAAAGAAAAAAAATATTTTATTTATAATTATATATATAAATTAAGTACTATTTTATATTAGAATAATGTTTTATATTAGTTTATATATAATGTGTAATATGTATTGGTGTTTAAGTTGTATTAAATCTGTAAATATTTATCATCAGCAATAAGTTGACAATTTTGAAAATATTGGATATATATCAAAATATCGGATATTTTCGATATTTGGAACCCTGATCACAGCTCTCATTTAATTTATTATTACATTTCAATATTCCATTTTAATGTCTATTTTTTACAGGATACAGAAAGTGAATTTGAGGAATTTACCCAAGAATCGGTTACTGCAGTCAATGAAATGCAGTAATGAATAGCCCCCAGACCAATAAAAGGAAAGTGATGGAAACTTCATTAATTCCCCCTAAATAAAAGGGGGGAAAGTGTGGATAAGCAAATATCCAGCACGTTGGAGCAAGTCAAGAAATTAATGGCATCTATAAATGAGGATAAAGACAATGTCGATGATGCCTTTTTTAATTATCTGAGATGTACATTTAAAAGTTTAAAAGATGTAAACTTAAAAGAAAAGGCAAGAGTTGAAATCCAAGGTGTTATCAATAAATATTGCATGGCAGACTTGAATAATAAATAATTTTTTAATAATAATAAATAATTTTTTAAATAAATTTTTTACTTCATGTTTCATTTCATTGATTTCATTGACCATAATTTAATTTTACAAATAGCTGGTATGTTGCATATAACTGGTATTTATAGGTATTTTGGCATTTGAAAAATATATAGCAGTAGCATACAGCTCAGATTCAAAAAATTATAATAACTGAGAAAAAGTAATAAGAAATTATTTTCCATTTATTTATTTATGATACTATTCCAAAATTTATTGATATATCTGAGAGTTAACCTTTTCGTAGATGTCCATTTTTTTAATATTGTGTTAGTATTTTATGTAATGTAATTATTCTAATATTTTGAATATGAGCTGTACTAAAATCTGAATGTAATTTATCTGAATTTTTTTTTATTTCACACTTTTTTGTGCTAAGAATGTTGCTAGAAACTAATCTTTCCATTTGTACCACAAAAGATCAGATCCATATGGGTAACCCAATTTATATGGGTACAGAAAAAAGAAATCAAATTATTTTGGTACTTGGCAAAGTTATGTTCTAACATAAAATAATAATGGTCGTTCTAACCCCTCTTTTGAGACTAAGTTTTCGTATGCTGTTTTCATAATTGAAACCAGTATAGTTATTATTTACAAGTTATACAGAACAAAAAAATTTTCAATCTTAACTTTGAACAAGGTACATTTATTAAAAATTAAATTCAATGTAAATTGCACATTTGCTCTTGCCATGGAACAGGTTCCACATTCTATTGAAGTCAGCCTTGCTTTCAATGAAAATTGCCTTGCATACTAGTGGCAAGATTCCAGAAATGGTGTTTTTGAGCAATGCGAAAGTGAAAACTTAATGATTGCCACGTTTCACCTGAAAAATAAAGATAAATACTGTCAGTAAAGAATCAGACACGGGTAATGCTTAAAAGAAAAACATTTTAGCAATTCTCTTTTAATGATCCATAGGTGTATTTTTTCATCTAAAGATCTGTCATAGTAATTTTGTTCAAAACAGAATAGTACAGAAAACATAAACAATAAAACATCAGTTTCTAATGTGCCTAACATGCCAAATCTAACATCTAATTACAGTAGGCTCTCTGTAATCGACACAGCTTGGGACCAATGCTAGTGTGGATTATAGGTCATTCTATTGTTTATGTTTTGAAAATTGTAAGTAAAACCAATCAACAGTTTTTTTTTACAATTAATGACAAATTAAAATAACAGAAATATTATAATAAATATTGTACAATGATTTTATTTGAATTTATTTAAATATACAATTAATGATTTTTAAAAAAATGTCACAATATATATTTTTACATGCTAGCTATTGAATTGTCAATGATTGGCATTGAAACTTAACATCAAATTTCAATGTTTACATCTGTTATGATGTGTGGATTATAGGTGCTTGCGAATTAAAGAGAGTCTACTATATTATATTAATTAACTATCAAATATAATATTTTCAATTTTTGCACAGTAAGCACCCACATAATAAAATGTTTATTTTAATGCAAATACATTTGTCAATTTCATGATTATAGATTTTGTGTGACCAACTTGGTCACTTCTGGGGTAATTATCGATCAGCAACAAATTTGATTAAAATAGATTGCCATAATATATATTATATAAATCAAAGTATTAAAACCGAAATACACTAGAATATGTAAAAGTACATGTGTATGTTAGTATCGACCATATTTATACTACCTAAAATAATTAATCCTACTTATACTTTATTGTATGCGACTGTGTTTATATTCTACAGTCCTGCCCATCATATTCATTAAATCATGATAATGATAATCTTGTACTAGTCTTTAATATCAATATTAAGATTTTAAAAAAAAGCAATGTTTATAAAAAGTCTATATCTTTACCTGTAGCTAAATATCTGAGAGTGAGTGCCAACGTTCACCAGGAGGAATACTGTGTCTCATTTGTGTATTTCTTTTTTGTATCAAAGGTAATACTTTTTCAAGCAAATACTCAAAAGATGCTGTATCCATCCTAATCCACCTTCTATAGCCTTCAGTATCCTAGTATTAAAAAAATAAGATATGTTTAATTTTTCATAATTGTATTTCATGTATAGAAAATTTCTATGAGCAAGATATTACAGCAACCTTTTCAAACATTTCACTAAAACCAAACAGTTGGGGGAAAAAGAAATAATCCTCTTTTAGGGGACTTAAAGAAGGGTCAAATATTCTGCATAATAATTCTATAAATATTATTTCTATAATAATTTATTAATTCTAGCAAAATTTGAAAGAAAATATCTTACCTGAAGTGCCAGTTCCCTCATCAAATTCTCATAACATCCTAGTTTATTTCTTTTTTTTAACCATTCCCTTGTCCTAATTTTTCTTTCAGATTTTTTTCTTCTTGCAATTAATGCCGCTGTAAGGCAAATTATTTTAGCACATATCGTTTTTTTAGATGATATGCTCATAAAATTGGATGGAGCCATGATTTGAATAGGTTATGTCCGAGTGAGCAATCGATTCGTAATACATGCGCTAAGAAATTTGTATGCTATGCCTGAAGCCTAATGGTCGATAACAGGATTGGTACGGTAACCCGTCCACTTCGGTTTGCGAATCCGTTTGTCAAACTCCAGCAACCCTTCACAGACACTCCGCGAGGAGAAATGCTTGACGAAAAGCTTAAAGTTTCACCAAATTCTTCAGTGTGATACGGGTTTTAGATTTCGTTCAACACTCTCTCTTTCACATCTTTGGACATATCGGAAATGCATCCAGGAATGGTGTTATTGGAAAGAGACTTTTTTAATCTTTGTCTCACTAGATTCCCTAAAAATTGACTTTACAGTCTTCAGTAAATAGGGCTTGATGAGCATTTCTCCAATAGTGTGGAGCTTTTTTTTGCTTGGCGATTTCCAGTGTGACTTCATATGATGCTTGTATTAGGGATGCCCTATTGAAGAAAACTTCCTGTAGGATTAAAATATCTGACGTTTGAGAGCGGCTTATGGCGTCTAAAGAATTCAAAATACTTTATGATAATGTTCAGAATGGTTTGTCACTAACTGGTGTTTCAATTTTGAATGTTTCATAGATTCTGCATTGAGGACAACGTTGCACAAAACACACTTTGGCGTCTTAATGTCATTGCTGATTACGATAGTAAACCCAAATTTCAAATACTCATCTGAATATTTGGAATTTTTTCTCCGTGGTAATTTACTTATGAAAAGTAGAAATACAATAACACTTCTATTTTATAAATAAATTTAGAATTCCAATAAATAGTAAATTTGTCACAATATATATGAAGCGACAATATACTATGATGCAATATGACGCGTTGAAAGGCAAAGTGGTGTAAGTCACATTTTCAACTTTTTTTAGCTGAGGGTAAAAATGTAATCTCCATGGTCAATTTTGTTAAGTGGAAAGGTAGTGGAAATCATAGATTCAAATTTATCGTCACAAACGACAGCGTTAGTTTACCGAACAAACAATAACAGATAGTTGTTGGCAACCATAGTGGTGTAAGTCGGACATGTGCCATTTCTCTTCCTACTGTTCTGTTCCTTTGACGTTGGAACAGCTTCCTTGTGTTTAGTAGTACAAAGAGTAAGATAAATTCGGTAATATGAGTGAATTAAGTGAGCAATCTATAAGCGAAATTCTGGCTTCAGAATCTGAGGATTCGGAACCTTTTGATTCAGATATTTCTGTGGACTCAGGTAATTTTATGGAACAGCTTTGGTACAAGACTGTATTTGCGAAATTTTGCATTGGCAACTTTTTTGTCGCCTAGCCAAACATCGCATCGTTAATCTATATATGAGGCGGTGAAAGGCAAAGTGGTGTAAGTCAGTAAGTCAAGTGGTGTAAGTCAACAGAGTTTAAATGCAAAAACTACAAAAAATTCCACCATAAATTGAACAAATTATAATTCATAACAATTATTACAATACTACAAATAACTATTTACAATTCTACTATAAATTAAACATGGAGATTACATAATTGCCCCCAAATGAAAAAAGTTGAAAATGTGACTTACACCACTTTGCCTTTCAACGCCTCATATATAAAACAGTTCTGTAAATAACTGACTGACTGACTGACAGACAACGCACAGACCAAACCGCTGGACCTAAAGAGCTGAAATGTTGCATGGCGATTCTTCTTATAGTGTAGGGGTGCACTAAGAAAGATTTAAAAAAAATTCTTAGATTTTTTTAAATTAAATTATTAAGCTGTTTTTGTAATATTCTTTAAAATTTGCATTTAAAATAATAATCTGAGGGTTATAAAATTTATATCACGAGAAAGATCCTAAAAATTCATTTAAAATGAAATCTTTTTCGAATCTTTACCTCCATTTTCTGATTTTTGGTGAATTTTTAAATATTAATTTTTATAATTTAATTTATTAAATGCCGATTACGTGATTTCTTTTTCTGGTACTTTAAATGAATTTATCGTCACGTGCATAACAACTAAATAGAGAAAAAATATTTTTTCTTGCTAATGCGGCAGACGATTGGACATTATCCAAAAAAATATTAAAATGCAGTAAGAGATATGTTCCTCAAACTGTACTATATTAACTGTACTATATTCTTTATGTTTTTTTAGATTTAATTTGAATATTTTCTTCTACATTATTTTGTCTATAAAAATATCCGTTACGATTTTTTTTAATATATATATATATATAGGGTGCGAATATACTACAACATCCAAATACACGAACTTCCTTTTGGAAAATAAAACTGTTCCTGAAAAATCTATGTAAAACTAACTCATTGCGGGATCTTCAGACTCGCACAGCCCTAAAAAGTTGGGGGAGGTTAAACCCATCTTCAATTCCCGAGAAACCTAGACGTGATGCAGTTGCGGCCTTCCGTTTATCTACGGGCCATGATTGTCTCTCTGCTCACCTACAACGCTCTCAAGAAATCAGTTCCTGTATAATTAAACACATTGAATGTAGAGCTTCTGAAGCAAATCATGTTGTCATGTACAGTGACGCATGTAAAGGCCAAAACAGAAACTGGAATGTCACTCTATCACTAATGAAGCTGGTCCAGAGTGATACGAATAACATCCAGATAATTTACCATAAATCTATGGTAAGTGGTCACTCTTTCCTGCCAAATGATTCAGAATTTGGCTCCATTGAGATTCATTCCCGAGGTAAGACCATTTTCGTGCAAGAAGATTGGTATTCTGTCATAGCACACTCAAGGAAAAGAAAATCTTTCCACGTCACAAAAATGACTCGAGGACTTCAAAAGTTCATCTAATCTTGCCAAATCCGTAACTAAAAGGAAAATGAATACCCAAAATCATCAAGTCTCTTGGCTTAAAATGCAGTGGATTCCATGTGTGAAAAGTGATCCCTTCTCTTTCCAATACAAGGAGACTAAATGAAGACATGGCATTCTCAACCGTCATTGTAAAAAAAGTAAGAATCGGAAGACCATCTGAGCTGAAGAATATGGTTCAGGACTTTCTTTACAAAGGGCCAAGACTAGTTACAGTTATGAAGAAACAGGATATGTGCGACTTACTTCCATACATTCCACCTATTCACCACTGGTTTTTTAACATACTTGTGACCACTAATGTCAACGAACATTTTGAAGTTGGACCGTTAAGACCGAATCACGATGTCGAAGAAATTTAAATAAAAATTCAATTACTATTGGGGGTTTAAACCTGTATTTATATCCTAAAATAAAATTTTCTGTTAATTAATGTTTTCTCCTTTAAAACAATCATTGTCTTTTTGCACATCACCAGATAGAGAAATTAGCTTAGAGGTAAAGTGGTGTAAGTCAATCAACCCCCCCCCCCCCCCCAAGAACCCCTCCTTTGTTTCTAACAATTCAAAACTTCTGAGAACATACAATTATCTATAGCTAAGATTAAGACATATTTGGTAAGATAAAAAGATGGAATTTTTTGTAGTGTTTGCAGTAAAACGCTTCGTTTCTCAAAATGACTCTAATTTGACTTACACCACTTTGCCTTTCACCGCCTCATATATATATGAACTGCAGCAATTGCCATGCTGGCATAAACTGGATAAGTCAATTTTTAAGAAATTCAGAACTCCAAGAAACTTCCTCAGTCAAAGATGTGTATAACAGAATATAACGTCAAGAAAAAGAAATTCAACCTCCGTTTTGATTCAGATTTATTTAACAGAAAAAAATAGAATACCTTGCTTAAATAAAATTGCTTTATTTAATTGGGGAAACTACAATAATAATGAGAAAAGGAACAGCAAAAACTGATGAAAGACAAACTGGCGTTTAGAATTTGTGTGCTGTACGAAGGGAGTAACAACGATTTTCATTTACCGCCAAATAAAGGCAGTAGATCTCTAAGGAACTGAGTATTTACTTTGAACAAGACCTTTAATAATTACAAGATAAAAAGAAATTTTTTATATACCATGTTTTTAAATTTTCTTTTTAATCATATAAACTTGACAATTATATGTATTAATAAATACTTTTTAAAAATTATTTTGATGAATTATCCCATCAACTTGAAAGAAAATGAAGTTAATTGGAAGTTGCATTTAACTTTTCGTTCCCGTCCCGGCCGACAGATGGCTGCACCAGTCTACAAAACAAAATTAACTGAATAATAAAAACATGGTAAAAATTGGCTTAAAGATGTCTAAAAGTATTAAAAAAATGCATTGTTATCGTGTTCTGAGCTATTCTAAAAGTTTCAAATGTCTAGCTAGTCGGGAAGTTAGTTAAAAATCGATTGCAAGATTGTACTGGACAAACACACAAACAAGAAAGCAAGTTAATAGAAACATTGTAATAAATGTCACGGCCTTAGAGTGTGATGGTTATTGGGAGATCGCAGTCTCTAAGACTGAAATGAGAACTACCTACTCACATATTCAATAGCCAATCAAAATTAGTTTTGGTTTCATTTTTCGAATTCTAATGATATTGTATTTCGTTATTCTGTTTAGTTAGAGAGCGTGTGCAAGCGTTATGCTCATGTGTTAAACAATGTTTTTACCATCGTCACTTATTCTCCTGACTGGTAGGTGTTCTTCATTATCTCACCCAACAATGGTAAATAAATATTGAAATTTTGTTTTGTTAAATTCATTAAACAGTTTAATTGAATAATGCCATTGCGACTCCCTGAAAACACTTCGCGATCCCCTTGGGCGTCGGTACCCATAGGTTGGGAACCACTGGTATAAACGTTCTTTATAGTACCACTAGAAACCCATGAGAATTTGAATCTCATTTGTGTTAAAATACATAAGGTAACTTCCGAAGAGATTAAATCTTAGAATGTTATACATATATACTAGTTAAAATCTTCAAATTCTAGTCATCACCTGACTTAAATTTAAAAGATAAATTTATGAAATGTGATATAATAAAAGGTTTTACATCACTCATGGTGAATTTTCCTACATAGAACTATTTATTGAAATACATATAATGCGGTTTCTAACAGACTCTAACAATTTAAAAATCAACTTAAAGAACAAATTAAAAAAAAATACCGAAAATTTCCGTACGGGATAAGTTTTCAAATATCACATAAATCTTCCCAATGTGCTCTTTATTCTTAAAATTCGTTTACTGATCTACTTATTATTTTGAAATTTATTTCACGGACGTAAATGAATTTAGTAAAATTAAGTGACGACCATGAAGTAAAATATATATAAGCAGAAGGTATCAATGTTAAAGGATATTTTGTCATTTGTTTATATGTATATTATAGATGAAGGTTTCGGACAAAAAATGAGATACCAATGGACCTTTGTATTTGCTTTGATACACTTGTTGAATTAAGAATTAAAAGAAAGTAATATTAAAAATATAGATTGCATTTTTATTGATTTTGTGGAGGGTATTTAACTGCCGAGAGAAACCGTTTACTGGGAATTCAGAAGCAATTTACTTAGATTCTTTTACCGCTCTTATTGGCATAAAAATTCATATTAGAGGTAAAGTGCTTTATAATTACTTTATATAGTTTCAATTTAACTTTTCAAAATATTAAAAATTCATATTATATTTATGAAAATTCATATTAGAGGTTAAGGGCTTTATATGTGCTTTTTATAGTTTCAATGTAACTTGTTTCAATTTTTTTACCTCCAGAATCAAATATGCAGGGTTCATTTCCTTAATTAGTTTATCTAATATATTCACCAAACGGAAAAGTGTATAACCCTGTTTCCTGTATTTGAAAGATTACGATATTTTTCTATCAAGACATCCGCTTTTTTTTTATGAGGGAAAACGGAGCTATATACTTTCAAAGTTCCATTACACTCGAATATAATTGGGTTGATAGTAAGCACTCCACACCAGATCTGACGAATCGAGCTACATTTGTAATTCATCATGTGGTTTCCAGGTCTTCTGCTGTTATTTGCTTTCACAAGTAAGCCAGTTTCTTAAAATAATAAGGATGTCCTGCAGGTGTTGTAAAATTCTGAAAATGAATTGAGTCTCAAAGATATTTTTATATTTCTCTTCTTTTACATGTACCTTATTATGAATATTTAGATATCAATGCTTATAGTCTGATTTGCCTTAGCCGTCACATGCATCTGAAAATTTAAGATTTGCTTCAATGGTTTGTATAGAGCAAATTTGAGAATCACATAATGGACTAAATATATTAGTAGTTTCTATATATTCGATGTGCATGTTAAACGAAAAATTGTAGTGAATTTGGAAGACTTTCTCAGTCTATAACTCGATATCTGGCCACACCTCGAGAACGTCATGAGTAATCCAGTTAAGGGACAGTGAAAAAAAAGGTGAAAAACTTTGAATTATTCCTAATATATGCTAAAGGAATAATATTTCTATATAATTTGAGGTATTCAGAAATTTCAAAATTGTCTCTTATCAAAAATATAAAAAATTACTTTCTTTAGAGTTATATTAACCCTTCAGCGCAGTGTACAAAGAGCAGCATTTTCGCAATTTTGAATGGTTTGTTTTTACATGTAAGGTTTAGAATATTCTAAGCAGTTTCTATTTATAGCTACACCCTTTCCAATGGAGGCCTGATTTTCTGATCCTTGTACTTCTTTCCATTCATTGTTAGTCGTGATTTAGTCGTGGTAAACCAGCGATTATACGGGATTACAATTCGACAAGAGCAGGAGTTGATGTAGTCGATCAAATATGCAGCTATTACACGATATCTTGCATATCACGAAGATGGACAATCTCATTGTTTTTCAGGTATTTGGACATAATAGGTATCAATTCGCAAGTTGTCCTTAGATCCAATAAACCGGACAATTTTGAAATAAGGCGATTGTATCTGCATTGTTTGGGCTTTAATTATAAACTATATTGACATTTTAAATGTCAATTTATATATTATTTCATAAATTTAAGTTTTGCTGAACGTCGTAGTAACCCAGTGCTAATGTGATTGATTTCCCTTATAGAAATATTTTCTTTTATCATTCGGGAATAACGTTTTGTTATTGAGAATAGGGGGTAAGTGCAACGCCAAATTGAGGCCAAAAACTTTCTTTGAATTTATGTATGTTTCGTGCACACTCTTTGGAAAATATATATTGGGGGTTTTTACCTTCTAAATGTAGCTAGAAAGTTTATTTTTTATTCTTTTCCATATTATAGCTTCAATTGAAAATTAGTTGTAGATTATTTGTTACATAATATTCGCTTTACCTTGTGTTCCCATTCATGTCATGAATAGGTCTTAGTAAAGTTAGTAATGTTAAGTCTTAGTAAAGTGCTTTCTTTGTACAAGAAGTCCTTTAAAGTTCCTTATGTTTAAAAAGAGCCATATCAATAATGGAAGTACTGTATACACACAGGGCAAGGGCATTTAAGAATTTAAATTCAGAGGAAAGCGAATCAGAGCAAACCTGTAAAGCCAAGTATAAATATGTACAAAAAGTGAATTTCTGTTAGCAGGAAAACTCTGCTTTGAAGAATGAAAATATTTTATTATGGCAAAATACTTATGATGGCAGAAGAACACTAGATGTAAAAAGATTAAAAATATGACTAGGATTAAATCTCTTTATCTTACCTCTTTCAGAAGTTTTAGAGATAAAGGGTCTAAAAAAAATAACTCAACAAGAAAAATTCGCATTAATTCCTTCAGATTTTTTAAGGCTGCTGTGTACTAACCCTATTGGATTCGCTCACCTCAATCTATGGAGAAAATTTGTCCAAGGATTGCAGACTTGGATTAACAGATTCTTTTAAAAAAATTGTATTCTGTGATAGAGAAAGAAATTTTACACATTGGGGCATTTTTCGTTCTTTAATATATATATAAATAAATCAAACATTAATTCAATTCATTAGTAACGGCATACGAAAATACCATATTTGTGTAACTACGGTATTCTTTGAATCGAACTGGAACAGAATTAAAGAAGTTTTATTGAAATTGAGGTCCATGAAACGTATAAATAGGAACTTAGTATTACATTGCATAGTATATTCTCAATTAAATTTAGATGGTCATGCTGTTTGAGTTCATTTCAAATTTCATATCTGCTATCTGTCGGCTGCAGAAGGAAGAAATTTTGATGAATAAGGGGAATAAATACGTATTGTATTATCAGGAATTAGTATGAAAAGATCTGAAGCTAGACTGAAAAGAATTTAACCTAATTAACTTGTCCTAAGGACATTCGCCTATACACTACGCGAGGTTTGTTGGCGACAATTCTTTGGGAGATCCAACTCTTCTCCCTATGACAGGACAGCACAGCCAGGATTCTAATTGCATATCACTTTGCGGAATCTCTGTAAAAATTTCCAAATTCTATAAAAAAGAATGTGGGTTCTCAGTGGTCTTCAGCTTAAACTACCCCAAGGCTTGACGTTATCTGAATTCCCCCACACAACTCTTATTTTAGAATGTGAATAACAAGGCGAGCAGTTGCATGCAATCAAAATCTGCTCTTAAAATGTGTCTGGATACATCAGCAATTATAAAAGTCCATCAAAATTTCCTTGGGAATCCCAAATCCAAAATAAGCACTCTTTCCCCGTAAGTATTAATTGGCGAACCGTTTGCTGCGAATAATGTAACATTTTAAGTCGAAGCGTTACGTAATTTATGTTTGACAAGAAATACTGATACAGTTGCACCATCTCAATCCAGAATTCTGATCCTTAATGAATAAGAGACTTTGTGCATTACTCGCAGAAGACGCCGCTAAATTCTGTGAGCATTTTTTCCTGAAAATTGCAAGGTTTCATACATTTAGTAGCTTTTTTTTCCCAAACTTAAAATGATACCAGCATTGTTTATGTTCAACTTTATGACGCGAAGGTGATTTACTCCGATTTCGTCGATTAGGAGATTGATTTATTTCGACAAGTCAATTTTTCGACTGCTTTAGTTAGTTCTAACATACGAGTTTTCAAATTAGCCCACCTATTTGAATCAGTACTAAATGCAGAAACAGATGCGGTAATACCTGAAACTTCTGAAATTTTATCAGCTATATCGGATAAACTCTGTAACGTATCTGAACTAACAGACAAAATTTGTTGCACTGTCAAAGGCAATTGTTGTAACCATAGTGTTTTTAAAAAGCCTTCAGAAATCCTAGTACCAGCAAGTTGTTTTATTTTGTGTAACAACTGTGAAGGTTTTGGTCACCCAATGACATGCCGTACAGTAGTGTACGAATACGTGTTTCCTCAGATACTGAAAAATGATTTATGAGGCGTTGTTTAATTGACTCTTAAGAGTCCTCTTTTGGTGGGTTTGTAATTATGTCGGAAACAAATGCTGAAAGTTCCACTGTCCAAAGCTTGAACCACATAGTAAAATTAGGTTTCTGAACTCGTTATGCCGCTAATTGTAAATTGCGACTCTAAATTTGCAAACCACAATTCAACATTGTCGCGTCATAATGGAGGGGTTTTCACACCTACACGTGAAATTTCATTCTGAGCCATGATTACACAATTACAACTTATTTTCCTATGGCAGTACAAAAGCGAGATAACAGAATTTCAAAAACTCACTGATTTTGTTCAGAACAATGCTTCAAACTTCCGAAAATATCTTGAAAGATCTCAGCTTGATATACCCAGGTCTAAAAGTCGCCACTTGTCCAACGGTCATCATCTGTGGGTTCTCAGTGGTCTTCAGCTTAAACTATCCCAAGGCTTGACTTCATCTGAACTCACCTACATAACTCAGTTATTTCAGAATGTGATTAACAAGGCAAGTAGTTGCATGCAATCAAATTTAATAACAAACTAAACTTATAAAACCATTTAACATCCAATAAGAACAACACAGCCGCTGGTATAAACTTAACGCAGGTTCACCTTCTTAGGCAATAGCTCGTATGAAAAGGGAAAAACGGGAAAGAGACTGGTAGAAAATTTGGATCTTCTTTTTATCACAGTTCGACAATGCCACGTCAGTTTGACGTGAACGTAGAAATTTGCATTTTGGTTTTCTTTTTCTGTGCAGATGCCACAAGAATTTAAGTTCAGAATTTAATTTCTACATAAAATTCTCAAGATTACAGTTCAGCAGAGATAACGTTTGGATACGATGGAGAGATTGTATGATCTACTAATCTATATAAAAACGAACACCTGGATCACC
The DNA here is from genome assembly GCA_907164885.2 of Dolomedes plantarius. Taxonomy (NCBI): domain Eukaryota; kingdom Metazoa; phylum Arthropoda; class Arachnida; order Araneae; family Dolomedidae; genus Dolomedes; species Dolomedes plantarius. Next base: position 111,072,610 of record OU015498.1, read on the forward strand.
TGGAACAACTGGAACATACTTACATACATTTATTTTTGTACTCATATATATAGATTAGTAGATCATACAATCAAATTTGGTACACATATGACTTACAATCTGGGAAAAAATACTATGGGGGTAAAACACCCCTAGAACCCCTGGGGGGAAGGGAGTGGCATGAAAAATAAACGAAAACGACTGATATTTGTGTTAAATCCATAGTTTTCGGGGTCGCCGAGAGGAATAGTGACACTCCCGATGTTGTTTAAGTGCAAGTTAAGCCCCCGTCGTCATGGGGGGGGGAGAAGGGGGAAATAAAATGTCCAAAATGACCGAGATAAACCGAGATGCCCCAAATACTCGGGCAACGCAGGGCTTACAACTAGTAACTTATATAAGTTAAAAGACCTCTTGATGTTGCCTTGTTAACATTTCACGCAAGGCTTCATTATAGCCCGAGACTGCGTATTTTGATATGTTTTTGATTATTGCGTATTTTGAGTGTTTATTTTAGGAGAAACGAAAGAGGAACCAAATCTGGAAATTATTAGGCACTATATTATATCTTCACATATTTTCTCGGCTACGGAAATTAGGAATTCAGTCGTTACTTCTTGTAACACTGAAGGGTAGGATATACTACTTTAATTTTTGTAGAAACTACAATTCACAGACAAACGTGATCCTTTTTGAATTTCACCCCAATTTTGAGATGGGGGAAAGCTTCCATTCCTATGGAAAACATTACAACTGTGGGGATGGCTGAATATGAAACTATGTGAGGAAACAAAATAATCATTTCTGATAATGAACATATATATTTATAGTTATCTAATTGTAACACATATGATATAATATTTCGTATAACATGGCATGCACACACATACGGTATGATCGTCAAGAACTCTGCATATTATTTATAATCATTCAAAGTCACTGGACCCCGTGGTCAAGAGTGATGTATAAAAATTGGTTTCATGGTTTCAAATCGATCACGAATTTAAACAATTTTTTTCAAACAGGGAGAAAAAAATTTAAGTTCCCAATTTTTTTACCAAATTTAAAAAAAAATCTTGTATTTCTTCCACTTTCAGATGCTTTGAGTACGAAACAAAATCCTTGTTCTCCCCAAAAATTTCTAATATACTGTATTTTCTGTGACGCGGTCTCGGAGCGTCTCAGCTAAGTCACAGACAGTAAAGCAAATGCAAGCTGAAAAATATAGTTTCATTTTCAAGTTGTCGTAGGTTTTTATGTTTGCTTCTAGCTGAATACCCGTGCGGAGTACTCTCAAATTAAATTCAACAGTCAATGTATTCAACCAAAATATATTTATAAAAAATCGTAATGGATATTTTTATAGACAAAATAATGTAGAAGAAAATATTCGAATTGAATACAATGGTCAATGTATGCAATTAATTTGTATGTCTAATATCCATTAAACAGACTAATTTGAATTAAATTCTTAAAAAACTTCCATCTCAATTAGTCTAGTGGTTAAATTTTATCTTTTACTATATTGAAATAATTTTTTTGTCAATTTATTTCGTTGATATGCGCTTGATGCAAAATTAATTTAAGGTATCACGAAATGAAAAGAAACCACGTGATCAGCATTTAATAAATAAAATTCTAAAAATTAATCTTGAAAAATTCACCAAAAATCAGAAAAAGGAGATAAAGATTTGAAAAAGATTTCATTTTAAAGGAATTTTTATTACCTTTCTCGTGATGTAAATTTTATAACCCTCAGATTATTATTTTAAATGCCAACTTAAAAAAAGTTACAAAAAAGCTTAAAAATTTAATTTAAAAAAATCTAAGAAGAATATTTCAAAAATCTTTCTTAGTGCACCCCTACACTATAAGAAGAATCGCCATGCAAAATTTCAGCCCTTTAGGTCCAGCGGTTTGGTCTCTGCGTGATATGTCAGTCAGTCAGTCAGTTACGGAACTGTTTTATAAACACTTGAACCCCGTTATAACGAACTTCAAGGGACCAAAGGTTTTGTTCGCTTTATAAAGTGGTTCACTATATCCGAACCGTTAAGAAAAATGCTATAGTTCACAAATTGTATAACTCATTAGTTTCAATGTGTATTCAATAATGATGTATTAAAAATGATAAAATCTATTAAAAATTATCATTAATGAATTAAATTGACTAAAATCGATTACAATAAACTGACACAATACTAATTAAATTACGTACAATAGAAAAACGGCGGGACCAAAATTTTCGTTAGTTATATCCGTGAGTTCGTTATATACAGGGTTCGCTATAACGTGGTTCGACTGTATATAGATTAATGCAATTGAATATAGGGTATCTGTTTATCACGATTAACATTGCTGAAAACGAGCATTTAGAAAAACTTAAGCTTAAAACCTTTCCTATATTCTTGTTAATCCCTACACTATCTTTCACAGGTGTGATTGCTGATTTTGAAGATAAAGTAGAGGAATGTGCGAAACAATTTGACATCGAGGACGTGGAGAACTGGGTAGATACGAAAGGCAGTGAAGATATAGAAGTCATCTGTCCGTGAGTAGCTTTAGTTATTTAACAGAGAAAAGCGGTTTTATTAGATCAGTTTGTTATAAAAATTTCTAAGGTGCCCACTCATGATTCCGAACAAAAGTGGCCGTGGAAAAGGGGTTTTTATATAGGCTCTATAAAGTTTTTAACGGGTTCTGAACAAAATATAGCCGTTTAGAACGTGCGGACGGTTAGGGAAATTTTGCTGTATAACTAACTAACTAACTAACTAATATATGATATATATATATATAAGTATACATATACATATGTGCACAATGTATAAATATTTATCTATATACTATAAATACACTTACAATTAATAACTTCAGAATGTATTTAGTAGAATCAAATGTCACCAACTGTATGTTTCTACGATGGTTACAAAGCCAGATATAACATATTTATGCTGCATTGTCAACGGACATTCTTCTGTGTCTTCTTGTACTTTAATTCTATTTATCTTCTCGCACTTGCTGTGCCAACTATGTTTTCAGTGTGACAACTTTGATTTGAGGTAATTATTGCGTGATCTAAGTTTGATACCGCAACTCAGATCAATTTGTGACTTATTTTGAACTATATTTAAATTATTGAAATAGTGATGGACATGAATAATAGAACGATCATTTTTTTATTAAAAAAGGAGGAAGGAAAAATAAAAAGGATAAAGGTTTATGTCACGCATCTCGATATTGAATACATATTTATTGTTTAGAAGGCTTCTACCTTCCAAACAGATTCCTTAAGATTAATTACTGACAGAATGTATTAATGATAATTACAAGATAAAAAGAATTTTTCTATACCATGTTTTAAAATTTTCTGTTGAATCATATAAATTTGACAATTCTATGTATTAATAAATACTTAAAAATTTTTTTTTGATGAATTATCCCATCAACTTGAAAGAAAATAAGTTAGTTGGAAGTTAACTTGCATTTAACTTTTCGTTCCCGTTTTGGCCAATAGATGGCTGCACCAATCTACAAAACAAAATTAACTGAAAATTAATTTAATTTTGCTTAATAATGGATAAAAGTATTAAAAAATGCATTGTCATCGTGTTCTAAGCTATTCTAAAAGTTTCAAATGTCTAGCTAGTCGGGAAGTTAGTTAAAAATCGATTGCAAGATTTGTACTTGACAAACACACACACAAACGCACAAACACACAGGAAAGCAAATTAATAAAAACATGGTAATAAATTTCCTTAAGATTAATTATTGTCAATAATTTATTCATAATTATTAACACTATTGAAAGAAAAAATTACTGTTTTGTTTCATTTGAAATTTTTAAGAAAGCTTTTCTTAAGCAATATCGCTATTTTTTTTTGTTATATTTTCACTTTTTGGAATAATCATTTTATTTAATTCTCTCATGTATATTTTTTTCTGTCTACCTAGTAAACTCCTATTCCATTATTAACATTTAAATACTTAATATGTCAATTTGGTATGACTTAAGGTTTAAAGCAACTTAGAGCTATCGCAATGACATATAGTGGCTCCCAATAGTGTTCGTACACTTATGATTTTTAATGAAATAGGGGTCTATCCATTAATTAAAATGTATATTTCAGAATGAGTACTTAATAATAAGATCTATAATCTATTCTTAACAAAACTACATGAAATATTTTGAAAACATAGCAAAACTTTATTTTTAAGAAACCAGTAATCAAAAAGTAACAAAAACTTTATCTCAAAAAAGTCATCGTACACTGAAATATTTTCGCATAAATCCATAATTAAAATTATCGCCTGGCGATTTAGTTTTATTTTTGAATTGTGGTGGCATTTAAAATATAATTTGGCTTTAATTTTTGCTTACCTACACCGTAATATTCTATTTATAATTTAAAAATGGCTCGTAGTCGTAAAGAAACAACAAACAGCATTCGAAAATTGATTATTTTTCATCATAGTAGTGGTAAATCAGTTCGGAATATTGTGAAATTACTTATTTTATCCCATTCTACTGTGCAGTATGTGACGCTTTAAAGGAGAAAATTGGATCGAAAACAAGGTAAGAAAAGGCCGTCCAGCAAAGTTAACAAACGTGATCAGAGATTTATAATTAGAAAATTTGTGAAAAATTCACGTTTGAGTGCTGTAAAAGTTTCTGCAGAATTCAATGAAACATTTTCTACTTCAATTTCACATGAAATTTTTTGACGAGTTCTCAGAACAGATGAATTACATGGGCGTTCTGCCCGTAAAAAAAATTTTGTGAGTAAGAAAAACAGAAAGCTTAGGCTTTCCTTCGCACAATCAATGATAAATAAGCCCCAAACTTATTGGAATAATGTCTTATTTGCCAATGAAAGCAAGTTTAACATTTTTGTTTCCGATGGGCGTATAACTGTATGGAGAAGAAAAAATGAGGAACTTAATCCCAAGAACTTTGTAGGAACAGTTAAGCATGGCGGTGGAGGTGTCCTAGTGTGGGGATCAGCATCAGGACTAGGTAATTTGGTATTTATTGATGGCATAATGAATCATGCTGTTTATATAAATATTTTAAGACACCATTTAAAATTATCAGCCCAAAATTTGGGTATTGGAAACGAATTTGTTTTTTTTATCAAGATAACGATCCTAAGCACACGGCTCTCAACGTTCGCCTCTCGTGTTTCTATAATTATCCACAAGTTTTGAAAACAACACCTCAGTCGCCAGATTTAAGCTCAATAGAACATATTTGGAGAGAACTGGAGGTTCGAGTACAGAAACACGACATTCGTAAGAAAAGCGAACTAAAAACAATTATGATGGAAGAGTGGAGGAACATTGATGCAGAAATTACAATAGAACTAGTGCAATCTATTCCCAGACGTTTAAAAGCTGTTGTGGATGCTAAAGGATATCCTAATAAATATTAATTTAACGAAAAATTAGAATATTTACTAATATGTAGAGATTTTTTACAAGTATACGATGACTTTTGTGAGATAAAGTTTTTGTTACTTTTTGATTATTGGTTTCTAAAAAATAAAGTTTTACTATGTTTTTAATATATTTCATGTAGTTTTGTTAAGAATAGATTATAGATCTTATTATTAAATACCAATTCTGAAATATTCATTTTAATTAATGTATAGACCCCTATTTCATTGAAAATCGTAAGTGTACGGACACTTTTGGGAGCCACTGTATAGAGAATTTATGCACTTCTTCCCTACCTTTGGGTATGTATATCTTGAAGTGGCACTCTAAATAATTTCATTCAACCACAGTTCTTACATAACAACAATGTTTATTTAAATATTTGCACATTTAGATTTTGCTTTTCAACATAAAGCATACGTACTACTAGTACGATATATATATAGCATTCATGCAAGGGAAATACAATTCAATATATTCACTTGTATAACTACTCATTCAAGAAAAATACACTTTGCGATACTTTGAAAGTCAACCAGCATTGCTGCCACGCAAACTTTGAGCCTAACAATAACTCGCGTAGATTTGAAGCAACCTAGCTATGCCTCCAGAGGCTGCTCACAAAACTCAACTATTATTAAACCAGACTCTAAGCCTATCTCCAGTTCGATATTTCATTTCGTCAGCTCTATTCCTCCTTTCACTTCCTATCACTTCTTCTTACTTTTTTCTAGTTGCTTGGTATTTATACCAACCGCGTATGCCGCAATTAGCATATCTTAAGTGGCTTCTTTAACTTTATTCACCTAAAAGTTTGATTATTGTGAATCGAATCTTATGTAAACCTTACAACTGTATATAATTTAAGCCCAATACAAAAAGTTTGAATTTACTAAATGTATATTAAATTATACATAAAACAAATGCATAACGTGTAAAAAAATTTTATTCTTATATCTTATATACACTAAAACTTTTATCCGTATCAGCGGAATTTGCCGTCGAGGCCTGTATTGTTAATGGTCGCCCGTAGAATACTCGAAGTATTGTTATCCAAGCTGAACATTTTAAAGATAGATATACTCAAGAAAACTGAACACGTAATTTAACATAACATACAGTTATTAACAAAATACACAAATATTAACAAATAGTATTACAAAGGATATAAGCGGGGCTAAACCTAGCTGCTACATTATAATCATCCTTTCAAAGTCAACCATTTTCGTAGCGACTGTTTCTTTCCGCACCATCTTGGCGACAACTTAACAACTTTCCACCACATTTGGCGGAATTAGCCTTGAATAATTTTAGTTTTAATATTTTAATGGTTATAAGTCTTACATATACCTTTCAGTCTTACTGACAATAAAGTGCTTTTTCCCAATGCGGAGGCCTTGTCCCTTTGAACACCTCTGTTATGCTGGCCTCTTTATTATGGGAGCACCATATAGGTGGACCAGCATCGCCCCCTAAGGACCGGTCCCGTAATTTTGAACCGAGTCAAGTGACGAGACCGGAAACACTCTGACAATAAAGTAACTTCTCGCATTTAATAATGAAACTTTTTATACTTATTATGTTAATTTGTTTAACTCAAAGTTTTAAGTCACTTGCAACTGTAGTAGTGATATGTATCATTTAAAGCAAATGCAATAATTTTGAATTTACTAAATGTATATTACACTATATCCAATATGAATGTATAACATCTTCCAAGATATGCAAAATTTAGATAGTGTAAAAGAGTGTGGCATCGGCTGTTCAGCCAATCAAAGCAGCCCTCGCACGCTCGCGCAGTTGAGGTAATGCAATGATCCGAACTTTGAACTACAGTCTAGTAAGACACTGGACAAGTACACTCTTTGTGCAACTCTCGTACTTGACGCACGTGTAGTTCCGAGCGAACATTATGCAAAATCTATATGACGCTACGGTGCCTGTAGCCGACTTTTTATATGATGAAGTGTAACATCAACGGCATTACGATTTTTTTATGATTAAAGATTTTTGTTAATTATAACTGTGTAATCTATCCAACGACATCTACATTTCGACATATTGGTGACTCTAGTGAATAACTTCGTTTTTTCCGGCATCTTAATGTTCCGTCCCACGTGTGAAAAGGAATCTACTTACATCGTCGCAGCGGCGAGCTAGTATTCTAATTTGGATGTGCTAAAGTAACGTATGCAGTTGACTTGTGCATTATAAAGGCTTATTTCGATGAAATATTTTTTCCACGCCGAATTTCCAAAAATTCTGAACCACGTGTTATTTTGCTTTCCAACGACGAGTGATTTTCTCCGGAGCACGTGACAACGACGAAACCGATGATTGTGTGTGCAGTTCTAACTAGCTCGAAATCTCGCTTGTGGTGCTATATTGCACGAAGATTGTGTGTGGTGCTAAATAGCACGAAAGTTTGCTAGTGGTGCTACATAGCACGAAGTCTCGCTTGTGGTGCTTCATGGCACGAAGAAATTGTACACTTCCATTTTAGATTTCGTTTTTATTGTGTTGGGTCAGAGGTGCTTGGTGTTGCGCTGCTGATGGCAAGAAACGTTGGTAAAAATTTAGCATTTCCAGAAAAACGGTTCGATCATGTTCACCTCGATCTGGTCGGTCCCTTGCCTCAATCTGACGGTTCATCCTATCTGTTGACCTGTATTGACAAATTTACCCGTTGGCCTGAAGCGTTTCCCATTCCAGATATGTCCGCGGAAACTGTGGCTCGCGCGTTTCTCTCAGGCTGGATTGCACGTTTTGGAGTCCCTTCCGCCATCACAATGGACCAAGGAAGACAGTTCCACTTTTCTTTGTTCTCCTCACTGTCGACCTTGCTGTCATCAAGAAAATCCGAACAACATCATACCACCCTGCTAGTAAGGGCCTGTTCACATAGGAGTCCGTTGCGTTGCGTTAAGGAAAAGATGACGTTGAGACAAAAATAAACCAATCATAGGCGTTAAAAATTTCGTTGCTAATCGTTTGGAGGCCTATGAGTGGTTTATTTTTGTCTCAACGTCATATTTTCCTTAACGCAACGCAACGGACTCCTATGTGAACAGGCCATTACTGTCTCGTAGAACGTTTCCATCGCTCGTTCGTTAAAAAAAGCTCTACGATGTAAAGGAAGCAACCGCTGGACTGAATCTTTACCCTTAGTTCTTCTCGGACTAAGATCCGCATTCAAGCCAGACCTCCAATGCACCACTGCCGAACTGGTATACGGGTCGACTATTCGTATGCCAGCCGAATTTTTTGTGCCATCTACAGAAACCGACATTGGTACGGCAGAATTTTTGCAACGGCTCAGAAAACAAATGCAAGACCTATAGCCAGTGCAGACATCGGCACACGCCAGCTCGAAACCCTTTGTGCACCCTGCGTTGGCGACTTGCACACATGTGTTCATCCGTCATGATGCGGTATGGAAACCTCTCCAGCCGCCATACGACGGACCATACCAAGTTCTTGACCGTGCCACAAAACATTTCAGCTTAATGGTGAACGGAAAAAAGACGGTCATCAGCATTGATCGCCTAAAACCAGCGTTCGCAGAACTTGAAACTGTGCCCACTTCGACAGGTAAAGTCACATCTCCATAGGCTTCAAGACAGCCGCAAGGGGAATCTCCTCCCAACCCTGTTGCTACGCCTACACCAGTTACTGTGACGCGTGCCGGGATAAAGGTCAGATTCAACCCCAGGTTCCTTTAAGCATTGTACCTTTGGTACTTGGGGGGGGGGGGAGGAGGAGTACTGTGGCATCGGCTGTTCAGCCAATGACAGCAGCCCGCGCCCGCACGCGCAGTAGAGGTAATGCCATGATCCGAACTTCGAACTACAGTCTAGTAAGACACTGGACTAGTACACTCTTTGTACAACTCTCGTAGTTGACGCACGTGTAGTTCCGAGTGAACATTCTGTAAAATCAATATGACGCTACGAGGCCTGTAGCCGAATTTTTATATGGTGAAGTGTAATATCAACGGCATTTCGATTTTGTTATGATTAAAGCTTTTTTGTTAATTATAACTGTGTAACCTATCCAACGACATCTACACTTCACCAAAAGAGAGATGGATTATTTAGACGTCCCCAAAGCATTTGGATCTTTGGCGATAATGGGAATTATGTCTATTTTGGAAATCCGCAAACATTGTGGTCGGTCTCTGGTGGGTGATCAAACCTATTTATAATGGATTCGAATTAGACTCAGTGGCGCACCCAGGATTTTTTCTTGGGGGGGGGGGGCGAGATGAACGGATAAAAATATTTATAATGCACGGGAGGGGCCGAGAGGAACAGATAAAATATTTATAATGCAAAATCAATATTCATAATGCAATTTCTATTCCTTTGGGGGGCATGGACCCTTGCTCCCCCCCTGGTGCTCCACTGATTAGACGTGTTTAAAAGGATTTGACCTCTTTAGTAGGATTTGTCCAGTTTTAAAGGGTGTTATCAGAAAATTCTCAGAGAGGTATCTATCTGGTATTTTGTACAGCGCTTCTTTGTCTTATTGTCATTATTACGTCTTCAGGATTTTTGATTTAGACTGAAAATACCAAAACTGTTTTCTCGAAAGAAAAGTTTTCAGATAAGTATCAAATTTATGTTTTTACGGTCAATTTTAAATAATTTTTTTAAATACAATTTCTATAAATACTGAAAAAAACCTTTCCAGTTCAGAAAAGGGAAAGAAAATAATTCGAATATTGCAACTGGCTCTGAGATTATTCAATATATCAAAAATTGAATATGCCCTAAATTTTGAAATTAAAACTTGATAAAAAAAGTATTGTTACAGGATAAAAAGACACATTAAGTGAAAAATATCCCTTCTAAAGTGTGTATGAATATATAAAAAAGAAATTTTTTCGCCCAGAAAATACCTTAACATTGCTGTGATTGATTTTAATTTAGTCTTACAGTCTCACATTCAATTGATATTTTATAGTTTCTTTTCAAAGGGAATGATGTTGAGCCGTAATCAAATGTTTCGTATGGTGATCAAAAGGAGCTATCAGTACTTAGGGTCTAGATTAATGTAATGATCAAACTGTGTGCGTGAACTGTATTTTTGGGGGTGTCAATGGAATTTCATCCCAATTCCCATTCTCCATCCGAAAATTAAGAAACGCATATAGGCAATTTACTCATAGAAAAAAAATGAACAACTTTTAAACATGTCTTAACTAAGTATTTTGATACATTCTGTTCAACTTTTTGTAATTGACATCGAAAATCTAAACATCACTCAAGTTTTTGAAGTTATAAGAGTACTATCACGAGCAATAGAATCAGGCTACTGATGCAGAGGGCGGCAGAATGAACTCCCGCATTTTTGAAAGTCACTGGTAAGGGAGTGGGAGAGGTAGGATGGCGCGGTGGGGGAAACAGTTCGGGTGGATTTTCTCGTTGTATGTAGACACCATGAGTTGGTCCGGTGAACATCGGGGTTTCGTTATCGGTTTGTTGTGTAGTCTCGACACAGAGGGCGTTTAGGATGCGCTTCGGGTTATTTGCAATTGATCCTCTTATTAATCGATAAACAATTCTGCGATGGGTTTCAGACTTGAGAGCAAATGGGTCTGTATTTCCAAAGAAATCAAGTGGTCGTCCTCGTGCCATTACAACATCTGAAAATGTGCAGCGAGTCCGTGTAGTCCGCTATTCATGAGGAAATTGCGGCCATTTCTCCAGAGATGACCAGCAGAGTCATGGAAAACTTTAGAGGACGGCTTCGGCAGTACATCGCAAATAACGAGCGCCTTATTAGGGATGTTATTTTAAAAACGTAGTAGAAAAAAACTAGATTGTTATAATTTTTCGAAGATACTATGGAACCTCGATATAATCGGATTCCTTGATAAATCGAAGTTTTTCCATTCCCCTTGAACCTACCTAACCCTCCAATGTCATTTTTACCTCTACATATCGAAGGACTGGTCAAGAAGACCTCGATATTTCAAATTTTTAGTTTGCTTGGCTGGCCCCCGCACCTCTATATACCGAAGTTTTTATTGAAAAACCTCTAAATATCGAAGTTGTTTTGATAAAAATATTTTGATAAAAATAATTTTGATTTTTAATTGCAGTGAGTATATAATTATTTTAGTGTGAAATTCAATATATTGAAGTCAGTCAGAAATCCCCTCTATAAATCAAACCTCGGTATATCGAAATCCTCAATGATTCGAAGTTTTCTCGTTCCCACTGAGGTTTGACATATCGAGGTTCAACTGTATAAAGATGTTTTCACTAAATTATTTCGTTCGTTTTTTATTACCCTTTAAAATGTAGGATTCCATTCTGCCGTACCCTGTATGACTGATGATGGTCAAACCTCCTGCTTTGACCTTTGCGTTGTATTTCTGAACAAACTGAGATAAAAAGTTGAATAAAGAGAAATATTACTCTTGAAACAAAAGAAATGAAATGAAATTGCGTTTAATTTATATTTTTCATATATAAGTTTGTACCTTATTTGTACCATATTTTTCATAACAAGACATTTTCGTATGACTCGAGTTCTACATAAGACATTAAAAATATTTCGAAAACTATGCACGGCTTCCCCATGTTTATTTTAACCCAAGTTGGCGACAATTTTCTGAAGGAAATTGAATAGATTTCTTGAAGATGTTCAGATTTCGGCTGGATGACAGTCTTCATGTAGCTTTCCATGTGTTATGAAAATATAAAGATTGTCTGTAGTAGTTATTCTATCAGACTCCCCAAAAGCATAACATAATCATTATTAAACTATCATTAGATATACTTTAAATAATGCGAATTTTTAAAAGCACATTTTTAAATATTTACATTGAATATCTTTATTAATGATTATTATAATGATAATAATTAATATTTACATCATGATTTCATTTTGAATTTAAAAAGCTCTTTAAGCTGCCACATGCAGTAAGTGTGAAGTAAAATTTGTTAAGATAATTTCCAATGTTATTTCTATAAAACTAAAATAGCGTTATCTCCGAAAACAGTACAGACATATGTATGCCACTGAAAGCAGATAAGCGCTTTGAGTACTTTGAAATTTGCTGATAGAATAATTTAACATAAAACAATTTTTTTAATGGAGTTTTTGTCTCGTAGTTAGAAAGTTAAAGAAATCATTTCAATTGCAATATTCTTCGTCAAAACTTTCTTTCATAAGAATGAAACTATTTTATATCCATCTTAAACTGTAGTATTTAACGAAGAAAAGAGTGTTAATGGCTCATGAATGATTTTACTCTTTTATTGCTTACTTTCAGCATGGTCATCAATTTCTTCTCTTGCGCGGAAGAAGCAATGGAATCTGAAACTGGAATGACACTAGAGGACTTGGTGGAATTGACAAAAGGAAGTGATTTTGCCGGCAGCATTGAACTTGTCCTGAACGTGAGAAATCTTATTGTTGATTTATGCACCAAAGGCTCTCAACTGAATACCGGTAATTTTTTTTTTTCGATTTGAGTGGTGTCTAGGTTTCTAAAAAACTAAAATCATACATTTTTTAAAAATCTTATATGAAGACGGATCACTTAATTTAAAAGTAGGGATTTACTTTAAATTTTAAGAAACAGCGTTCAGTCGAAGAATTTTAACTATCTCTTTTTGTAGGTGACAGGGTCAACAAATGTCACTAAATATTGCAGATCTGGTTGAAGCATTGGTTCCTCAAGTAATGATAAAATTTTCTACCGGAACATACGGATCTTGCACTGGATATCAAAAACCTTTTATTGGTTTTCCATGGGACCATATCAACCGATGTATTCGTATTAATCTTCGGTACCATAGTCTATGGTTTCGAATCACGTGGTTGGCATGAGTGTTTGTCACCATTTAGAATCAATTTTAAACTGGTAGATCTTAATCTGTTTAGTCCTCAAGCTACTTACACGACCGTAGTGATTGTGAAATCAATTAACAGATGTGTAATAAAGAAGAAATTGGATTGCAAACGAATGATAAGACATTGACATAATGTCATGGTGAAAAAAACCCAAATTAAAATAAGAGAAACAATCATTCTGGAAACAACTCTTGAGCTCGAGGTAGACGCCAAGAATATACGCTAAACGAGACGATAAGAATAGACGAGGTAGACCCTAAGAGAGTAACATAATGTCATGGTGAAAAAAAACCCAAATTAAAATAAGAGAAACAATCGTGCTGGAAACAGCTCTTGAGCTCAAAGTAGACGCTAAGAATAGACGCTATACGAGACGCAAGAATACACAAAGTAACGCTAAGAGAGTTACATAATGCCATGGTGAAAAAGACCAAAATTAAAATTAGAGAAACAATCGTGCCGGAAACAATCTTGAGCTCGAGGTAGACGCTAAGAATCGACGAGGTAGACGCTAAGAGAGTAACATAATGTCATGATAAAAAAAATCCAAATTAAAATAAGAGAAACAATCGTGCTGGAAACAACTTTTGAGATCAAAGTAGACGCTAAGAATAGACGCTATACGAGACGCAAGAATACACAAAGTAACGCTAAGAGAGTTACATAATGCCATGGTGAAAAAGACCAAAATTAAAATTAGAGAAACAATCGTGCCGGAAACAATCTTGAGCTCGAGGTAGACGCTAAGAATCGACGAGGTAGACGCTAAGAGAGTAACATAATGTCATGATAAAAAAAAAACCAAATTAAAATAAGAGAAACAATCGTGCTGGAAACAACTTTTGAGATCAAAGTAGACGCTAAGAATAGACGCTATACGAGACGCTAAGAATAGACGAAGTAGACGCTAAGAGAGTAACATAATATCATGGTGAAAAAAAAACCAAATTAAAATAAGAGAAACAATCGTGCTGGAAACAGATCTTGAGCTCGAGGTAGACGCTAAGAATAGACGCTATACGAGCCGCTAAGAATAGACGAAGTAGACGCTAACAGAGTAACATAATGTCATGGTGAAAAAAACCCAAATTAAAATAAGAGAAACAATCGTGCTGGAAACAGCTCTTGAGCTCAAAGTAGACGCTAAGAATAGACGCTATACGAGACGCAAGAATACACAAAGTAACGCTAAGAGAGTTACATAATGCCATGGTGAAAAAGACCAAAATTAAAATTAGAGAAACAATCGTGCCGGAAACAATCTTGAGCTCGAGGTAGACGCTAAGAATCGACGAGGTAGACGCTAAGAGAGTAACATAATGTCATGATAAAAAAAAAACCAAATTAAAATAAGAGAAACAATCGTGCTGGAAACAAATTTTGAGATCAAAGTAGACGCTAAGAATAGACGCTATACGAGACGCTAAGAATAGACGAAGTAGACGCTAAGAGAGTAACATAATATCATGGTGAAAAAAAAACCAAATTAAAATAAGAGAAACAATCGTGCTGGAAACAGATCTTGAGCTCGAGGTAGACGCTAAGAATAGACGCTATACGAGCCGCTAAGAATAGACGAAGTAGACGCTAACAGAGTAACATAATGTCATGGTGAAAAAAACCCAAATTAAAATAAGAGAAACAATCGTGCTGGAAACACCTCTTGAGCTCAAAGTAGACGCTAAGAATAGACGCTATACGAGACGCAAGAATACACGAAGTAACGCTAAGAGAGTAACATAATGTCATGGTGAAAAAACCCAAATTAAAATTAGAGAAACAATTGTGCCGGAAACAACTCTTGAGCTCGAGGTAGAAGCTAAGAATAGACGCTATACGAGACGCTAAGAATAGACGAAGTAGACCCTAAGAGAGTAACAAAATATCATGGTGAAAAAAAATTAAAATAAGAGAAACAATCGTGCTGGAAACAGCTCTTGAGCTAAAAGTAGACGCTAAGTATAGACGCTATACGAAACGCTAAGAATAAATGAAGTAGACGCTAAGAGAGTAACATAATGTCATTGTGAAAAAACCCAAATTAAAATAAGAGAAACAATCGTGCTGGAAACAACTCTTGAGCTTGAGGTAGAAGATAAGAATAGACGCTATACGAGACGCTAAGAATAGACGATAAGAGAGTAATATAATATCATGGGGAAAAACCAAATTGAAATAAGAGAAACAATCGTGCTGGAAACAGATCTTGAGCTCGAGGTAGACGCTAAGAATAGACGCTATACGAGACACTAAGAATAGAGGAGGTAGACGCTAAGAGAGTAACATAATGTCATTGTGGCAGTGAAAGTTATAAAATTATATTTAATGTTGGGAGTTATTAGATTATATTAATTATGATTATTATTATTAATGTCGTGATTATTATTTTGATTTTAAATTCATTGCTTAAAGATTGTGGCTAGTACATTGGTTGATTGTGATTCCCAAATAATGGAAATAACTCTGGTTTATATTGACAAATCAATTTATTGATTATTAACACATAAATAATACGCTACAAGTTACTAAATATTTCCTCCGGCATTTACACATTATTCACAATTCTTTACTACTAACTTAATTCTTTACGACACATATATTTAACTCATTTAATTATTATGACCATATTTCGTACTGCATCTACACATATTACTTTCAACTTCATTCCTACGACACATATATTTAACTCATTCAATTATTATAACAATATTTCGTACTTCATCTACACATATTACTCTTAACTTCATTACTACTAAATTAATTCATATAGATAAGCATAACATCATATTAACTTGTTTGTACGAATTATCGGTCAATTCATTAACATCTTATATTCAAACACTATATTCATCGCGCTCTATATTAATTATTATGGCTACACACTGAGAAGCAAT
This sequence comes from Dolomedes plantarius, assembly GCA_907164885.2. Taxonomy (NCBI): domain Eukaryota; kingdom Metazoa; phylum Arthropoda; class Arachnida; order Araneae; family Dolomedidae; genus Dolomedes; species Dolomedes plantarius. The sequence continues at coordinate 111,088,788 of OU015498.1, forward strand.
GATAACAATATAAAAAGAAAACGCAAATTCGGTACCTCGGAAGATGACTGTTGAATCACTATGGGCAGCTGGCACTCGTAATGTCGAACTTCGTTGTATCTATCCTCACACGGAACTAGAGCACTTTCTTGTCTGGTATAGGGCTCCGTAGGTCATTGCAGACACTCTACGCTCATCGTCGGTTCTCTAACTCCATCACTCCTTGCAGACTCTCGGCACGGGATACTGGGCGCTCGACAACTTGTATCTCCAAACTTTTAATGCACTCTCCTCATACGTCTATATGCTTTGACACCACTTCTGCATCTCAACAAACTTCTGACTAACTCTGACTTCTTAGGTTATCTCTGCCTTCACACTAGTTCTCATTTCATATTATTTTCTTATTAATGTCTCCGTCTCTTATAATTTCCATTGGTCATATAATTATCATGCCATCGCCATTCGTCCGTGGCTGCCTCTTCTCAATCCCCTTTTTACCAATGCGCATCGAGGGCGGGATTTATAAATTCTCCCTCAAATTTAACTTTTTTCCCATGCTTCGGCTTCAAGAAGGGTGGGCTGTTTTATAGCCATCATAAATTTTCTTTTATTCTCTTCTTGCAACTCACTCTTTTCAACTTTTATCTTCTATTTCTTGCTACAAACACAATCTCTAAATTTCGTTTCGGTCTATTGCTGGCTTTCTTCCCTTCTCTTTTATTGCCCGTCATTTGCCATGTTTCTTTCTTGCATTTAACAATTATTTTACTTTGTCCTGTACTTTTCAATGCTCCTGCCCCTGGCCGTGACACCACTGTCATGTCCCTATGACAGTCATGGTGAAAAAAACCCAAATTAAAATAAGAGAAACAATCGTGCTGGAAACAGCTCTTGAGCTCAAAGTTGACGTTAAGAATAGACGCTATACGAGATGCTAAGAATAGACGAAGTAGAAGCTAAGAGAGTAACATAATGTCACAGTGAAAAAAAACCAAATTAAAATTAGAGAAACAATCGTGCCGGAAACAACTCTTGAGCTCGAGGTAGACGATCGTCATTTAAGGGAAGCACTTGGGAACAGATGTAAATTTAGGATGCTTTGATAGATATCTGAACAAAAGAGATTAAAAAATCAAGGCTATTCATCGTGTATTCTTATAGAAAATGCTCAAGAAACATTCTTAATTAAGCTTCCTGTCTCTTTTATTTTTGTAGGTTCATAATTAAAGGACAAATAACAAAAAGCTAGTTAAGTGATCGAGTAGGTATAATGAACAAGTTTAGGAAAATAACAATGCAGTCCTTGCATATAATTTCACTTCCAGATTTGATTACGAAAACTTTATAGCTGTACTTAAAAAATAAATTTCCTTTTTAGTATACCATTTTGACTTTTTTTGTAGTGTTTTTTTAAGTTAAAATCTACATACTGCTTCTTACTACGCTTAAATTAAGTCACTCCCCTCCACCACACACACTGACAAACTCTTACGAATAGACGTTGTATTCTATTTAATGAACGCTCGGATTCTTCGAATGAACTACCAGTAGAAGGTAGAGCACTATTATAACGTCCTTTTCACCCAAAGTGTGGAAGTACAAGGTGTGGTCTGAAGTGATGGCAACCAAGCATAAATTTCCCGCAACATTAATAAATGAGCTTCATTAAAGGAAATAGTGATTCATTAAGCAGGGGAAACTTGCCCCCTGGGTTGAACCTTTGGATTGTAATCCGTTATTTATGTTTGTTTTGCAGATCTTATGGCCGACATTGATTGCCTCGACGACTTAGATAATCCTTTTGAACTTTGCGAACAGAAAGCAGTAGCAGCTTACAATGCATTCACTGGTTTCGCGGGGAAAGTAGAAGAGGAAACCGGAGATGAGGATTTCAACCCCGATTTTCCATGCATGTAAGTAAACTCTATGATACATACATGAAATGAGAAACGATTAAACAGTCTGTATCAAGACGTGTTCAAAAGTAGTCGAATCCTCCGCTACTGTCGAGTCACACGAAAAAGCTTTTTTTTTTTTTAAGACAGAAAGTTCAATCGTTTTGTTATCTGCTTTTTATGCTTTTTCAATAACTTATTTGAATTTTTCATAGAAATGGTATACTTGGTTTCTCAGGGCCTGAGGTAGCCTAGTGGAAGGTCGTCGGATTTCAGTGCCGAAGGTGCTCGTATCGAACCCCTACAAGTTCCATTAAATGCCTTCGTGCCTAGGCCGGATATGGGCATGTTAAATCCGTAGACCGGAAAGTCCTTCTATGTGGTCAGAGATGGGGGGAGAGGGTATGATCTCCCATTGTCGCCTCTGGGGATGCTCGGTCAAAATTGAGGTGGTACTTGGCTAAATCAGATTCCGATCCTTGTGGTGTCATTATATACCGTAGCCGCATCCCTCAGCCCTCTAACCTATATGGACCTGGACTGGTATATTTCCGACCACATGGCATAAGAAACAACAATAACAACTACTTGGTTTCACGCTGAAAGACACTTAAAATTCTGCAGATAACGCATTTAAGCTCTTTACTTTGGTTATCTTTATATTGATATGGGCATGTTAAATCCGTAGAAATTTAAAAAGGAATTTTTTTCTGTTAAAAAGGAATATTAAATTTTAGGACAATTTTAATGAATAATTCTTTGTTTTTAATACTTTATTTTGGTTGAAATGAATATGATAGCAAGGGAATAAAATATTAAGATATAAAAGGACCCTGGAAATAACATAATTCCGTAAAGTTAATTTATCATCGATATGGAACTTAAAACAACTTCTTATTAAAATTTCTTTCATGTTGACATAGGCTTCCGTAACTGAGTTTCTAGAAACCTTCCCCAACTTTGCAAAAGAACCATGTTTGGAAGATATTTTTTTCTCGCCAGATATTAACCTTTTTCTCTATGGATTTTCTTATAAAGTGCAATTAAGTTAACTTATCTGAACCGTCTCTATGAATTAAAAAAGAACAGAACTTAGAATACACAAGTACGAAAACCAATAAACAAACAAATATTTATAATGCGAACAGGTATAAAGTTTTACTTGCAGAGACAGAAAAGTAAATTAAAAGTTTTGTTCCAAAACACAGCTTCATACTTCGTATTAAAGGTGGTTAAAGTTTGTTTATAACGCCTTAAAGCAGGGATGTCATACTCAAAGGCTAACTTGGGCCAAGGTTTAACAAACAAGGTTTAACTATAGGTGGGCCGCAAAAAAAATAATATTAATAGAAACGTTGGTTTTTTACAGTATATTCAACATAAATATACACATTTTGTTTAATAATAGCAAAAAAAAGAGTATAATTAAAGAAACACTTAGCGAATTCTTCCTATCTAATTATAATTCTGCGTCGGTTATTTAATTATATATTATTGTGTGCCAATATATTGGCCGCGCCGCGAGTTTGACACCCCTGCCTTAAAGGCTTGTTGAAATTCTTTACCGCCGGTGTAATTTCAAAACTGTTGCCATTTTGCAATGACAAATATTTTCAACTTGAGTTAAAAATATTTGTCAAAAGTCTCATATTAATTTCATTGAGAAATCATTGAGAGGCTTTCATTTGACGAAATTCTCATCAGCCATTTATTTATGCGTTGTTTCTAAATACAGGGTGATTTTTATTAAACTGACACTACTAAGAGCCACATGATCGCGATCTATCAACCAGAATTCCACCAAAATTGATTGAGGGACTAAGGACGTCATGGGAAAAAGTTTCCGTGAAAAAAAAAATTGTCCCATGAGTCGCCGATAGGGGAAAATATGTCACTGTTGTCAGCGGAACCTAAGAATTTGCAAAAAACGCAGGTAAAACATCAAAACACAAATTCTCGACTACATAGTCAACAGCAGCGCCACTATTTCTGGCTATAAAGATAAGGGGTGAATACCGAAAAAGTTGAAATAAGCAGACAAATGAATAACAAAAAAATTTCGCTGGAACACCGCTTTATGCAGCAGATGTACTTCTCCCTCCTTCAATGTGACTAGCATTCTGGTGGACGACACGTTGCATCCTGAACACTACGTTCTCAACGGCCGAGCGTACACATTTCACTAGGAATGTTCATCACAGGGCGGGATATGTTGCCCTTTAAGTTCGATACTCTACCTACTCTACCATGATACACCGCAGACTTTAAATAACCCCACAAAAAGAAGTCACTTGGGTTAGGTAGAGTGAGGTGGCCATGCAAGTGGAAAAAAGCGTCTGATGACTCTATCTTCTGTAAAGCGATGGCGCACCCGATTCCGCACCGATTTTATAGCCCAAAATACTGGCGCTACTGTCGACTACGTAGTCATGAATTTGCATTTTGATGTTTTACTTGCTTTTTTTGCAAATTCTCTTGTGCGCCGACAACAAGAGCGCCATATCTTCCCCTATTGGCGACTTTTGGAACAATTGTTTTTTACGGAAAATCTTTCCCATGCCGTCCTTAGTCCCTCTATCAATTTTGGGGGATTTCCGGCGGATAGATCGCGCTACAGGTGGCTCTGAGTAGTGTCAGTTTAATAAAAATCACCCTGTATGTTACGCATTTTAAAGAGCTGAATATTTCTAGTGAGTAGACATTTTCTCTCAGTAGTTTCTAAATTATGATAAATTTAAATAATTCACGGTTTTTTTTTTCAGGAAAGCCGCATACCAGTCTGCTTGTATAGCGTCCGAAATCCACGATAAATGTGGACGCCGTGCTTTTGACACCTTCAACACAATCGTGAAGAGATCCACTGTTTTCAAAAATGCTCTTTGCTCCGAACAAGATCTAGAAAGCGCCAAGACCACATTCTTGGACAGCGTGGAGATGGAAGAAGACAAGAAGCAACTGTTCCGTTTGGCTTTCGATCTCAGGAAGAGGAGGAAATAGATAAAAAAAAATTTTGCCCATTCCTTGAACATTTTGTCTTGACGCAATTTATGAGTTTATACGCATTTCAGTAAATAAATCATATTTTCTACATTTATTATTCTTTCTCACCAGTCTCTTGTTGCAAGTACTAAAATTTTTTTAATTTCGCTTTTCGGTATCCTCAGAACCATAGGCGTAGCGTGCTTCTAACATTTGGGGGGACACGAATTGAATTCAGTTAGGACTCTCCTCAGCGCATTAACTGCCAGACGATCCTTAAAATATGATATATTATGATTTTTTAAAAATTGAATAACAATAGAAATGATGTTTGAGCAGTATTCAAAAGTTATACAATGAGAAAAATTAATATAATACACTGTTGGCCATCCAAATTGCAACACCAAGAAAGACAAGAGATATCACAACAAAATTTATTTTGTAGATAACATGTTAATCAAGTATCAAATGATTAAATTTATAGACTTCTGTGAAGTGTGGTTCCTGCCAAGATCAGTAGCCAGAGTAACCGCCATTGTTGGAGATCACCGCTGCCACACTCCTCGGCATTGATTCAAAGAGACTTTGAATGAGTTCTTGGGGTACAGCAGACCAAGCAGCTTCCACACGTTGCCAAAGTTCATCTGCTGTGGCAGCTGGGAATGGAATCTGGGTCAATCGTAGAGCAACCATGGACCACATGTTTTCTATCGGCGAAAGATCCGGAGGGCGAGGCGGCCAGGGAAGCAATTCAATCTCGCGATTGACGAAGAACCGTTGGACAATGCGTGCCACGTGTGGTCGCGCATTATCCTGTTGAAATATGGCTGTGGGCAAGCCCTGAAGGTAAGGAAGGAAAACTGGCTCCAACACCTCGGAGATGTAGAGCTGGCTGTTTAAAGTACCGGCAATGCGTACTAGAGGTGTGCGAGAGTGATATCCAATACCGCCCCATACCTTATTCCCGGTGCAGGGCCAGTGTGGCGGTGCATAACGCAGCTATTCAGCGTCCTCTCTTCACGGTGTCTCTAGACTCGAATGCGACCTTCGTGGTGTTGCAGACAGAAGCGTGACTCGTCAGTAAAGACAATTTCATTCCATTCTGCCGTCCACATCCTTCTGTCATCGCACCATTGGCGGCGGAGACGTCTGTGGTTCTGCGTCAATGGTAGACAAAGCAATGGACGTGTTGCGGACAGACCACTCTGCTGTAAACGGCATCGAATGGTACGCGCAGACACTGGATGATGCGTTACAGACTGCATGTGCTGTGCTATGGTTCGTGATGTGACTGAGCGATCCGTCACTGCCATGCGCTCAATTTGCCTGTCATCACTTGAAGTGGTGCGCTGAGGTGGATGCGATCGAACACGCCGGTCCGTCGTACCCTCCTGCATCCAACGATCACATATCCGCATTACAGTTGTTTGGTTTCGTCCAACACGACTACCGATTTCCCTGAAAGATAATCCACAATCTCGGTAGGCCACTATCCTTCCTCTGTCGAACTCGGATACTTGATCAAAAGATGATCGCTGTTTTCGACGAGGCATAATTGATCGCTTTTTGGAAAAAACCACAAGAAAAATACAACTGCCGAACTTGAAATCGTCGAAATCTCCAAGCCTTAAATAGCGCTTTGAAGTGGCGCCACAGGCGCACGTGATGTGCGTCTGCGCTGAAATTCTAATCATTTGCGTATCTCACCTCCGCTAATGCATGTTGTAAATTTCATGTTATTTGCATGTTTCCTTCAGGGTGTTGCATTTACAGTGGCCAGCAGTGTATAAATAAAATGAGAAAAAAAAATATAACATTGAATTTTTGTTATGGATCATATCATTGTTAAAAACTATGTTAAGGCTAAAGACATAAGGTGAATCTTCAGTTTCACAGTTTAAAAAAGCGGGAAAAAACCAAATTTCTTAATTTTTCTGCAATTTTCCGATTTTAACTGAACTTTTATTAACGTTTTAATTTACTTCAAGTTAAGTTGGGGGGGGGGGCACGTACCCCCCCATCCCCCCTGATGCTACGCCTATGCTCAGAACTGATTTTCTAGTAATGTGGCTCATGGTAATAGCTCATATGCAGGGCCCGATTTAGAAAATTCTCGACTATAGGCACAACTCGGGATGGGGGCCCCCTAACACTGATGTGGACGGAAAATTTCCAAAATTGACACACAAAAAAATAATCATGAATCATTGTGAAAGTACCATTTTACCAAGAATTGGCTATTTGAAGCGTAGAAGCCTAAAACATTATCAAATAACAAAAAGCAATACAACATATTAACTTCATCATTAAAACACCAATACAATGCAGCCAGAAAAACTTATTAATCCCTTATATACACTATAACATATATATGATGAAATATGCATATAACTATATATATGGTCAACCAATCAATCAAATTTGAAAGGATATATAAAAGAAATTGCTATTAAAAAAAGTAAAATTAAAAGAAAAATTTTGAATTGGGAATTTTTTTCTTTTTATTCTTTTAGTTTTTTGGGGCCCCCCAACATTCGGGGCCCCCTAGGCCCGGGCCTACTGTGCCTAATGGAAAATCAGGGCCTGCTCATATGTTAAGTGTTCCTTAATTATTACTAATTTACCCTTTGGCATACCAAAATGTACATTATGTAATATCTAAATGTTTAAGAGAAACATAAGAAATCCCACAATATTTAATGAAAATACAGATGTAAATAATCCACAAATTAATGCCTGATTATTCAAAATTTTACATTACTGAATGAACAGATAATTCAATTAGATTATCCCTTGAAATTTTTATTATTTTTCATACTTTCCCACTGTGTTGTTCAAAAATGCAAGAATAAACACTTATACCAGTCTTTTTAAAGGAATAACAGAAGTCTATGAATTTCTAAAATGCATTTACTTTACAGTTTGATCTAAAAATTTATGTTGAAAATTGTTTATATTCTGGGTGCTAAAATATCTTGGAAATATTTTTAATTTTTATTTACATAAATAATAATTTAAATGAACGTTGCAGTAAATGACCTGTTTATGTGTAAAGACTTAACACACTGTTTTACACACAATAACTACATAATTATTTTATAATTAATACATTCTAGGATTCGAGTTTCTTGTTTCAGGGTGTAACGATTTTGGGTAGAGTATTTGCCTGTTTAAGGCAGGGCACTAGCTAAAGGATCGTCGTCATTTCCTACCCGTTTTGGGTAGGAAAGAGGGGTGGCCAGAACCGGTAGGCCGTATACCCGAAGTTATGTCACCCTGAAGCAGGTAGACTTTTTAGGCTATTTCAGGATTTCCTTTTTAGTGTGCAGTTGTGTACACTTGACTCGCGTTACCTGTAGTCAGAAGACCCGCTCTGAGGATTATCCGTACCTATCAGATGAATAAAACGGCTAAATATTAAATGCAAAGTGACTTAAAGCATCCCAATGGATTGTAAAAGCAAAGGAATATAATATAATTTTCCCAGATAAGAAAATGAAAATCTGCAAGTTATTTTATTGTTTCAATCAAATCACATTTAAATCACGATAAGTAATATAAGTAATTATTAATTATAAATATTAGTAATATAAGTAATTACAAATTCTGAGCAGTATATTTTTTCCAGCTATGGGGAAAAAATTGACGAGGAAAATTTTTTGTCAAATCAACGAAAATGGAATAGGGAAAAAAAAATAGCAATGAAATCATGAGAGTAACAATGAAATGGATATAGCTGCAGAGGTTAAAATATAGAACACCATGACTGGTGCACATTCATCGTAAGAAAGCTAAAAATAAGACAAATAACTCCATCAAGGACTTCATTTCTTGACATGTGGGGTCTAGATACCAGGGACTTCCAAGATGATAACTTGAGGATGCAATTAATGAAATCGAAAATGAAGAACTGAAATCCAGAACCTTGAAGATAGGATAATTATCTAGAGACAGGCTGAAATCCTGAAGGGTCTATGTAACCGAAAAACAAAAGGAATTTTCAAGACTCGTTGGAAAATTCCCTCGCTTTACATATTGATTACATGGAAATAATTGCCGAATTTCATAGATGTATACAGTCGAACCCTGTTATAGAGAACCCGGTATATAACGAACTCACGGATATAACGAACGAAAATTTTGGTTCCGCCGTTTTCCTATTGTACGTAATTTAATTAGTATTATGTCACTTTAATGTAATCAATTTTAGTCGATTTAATTCATTAGTGATCATTTTTAATATAGTTTTTCAATTTTTAATACATCATTATTGAATGCACATTGTAACTAATGAGTTATACATTTTGTGAACTCTAGCATTTTTCTTAACCGTTCGGATATAGCGAACCACCGTATAAAGCGAACAAAAACTTTGGTCCCTGGAAGTTCGTTATAACGGGGTTCGACTGTAACAGCTAAATAGCTGCCCACATGGTATAGCAGTTTACGTCGTGACGTTGGGTTTAAATCCCGAATAAGACCTGGTCGTTACCGTGTTGTCCCCTCATAGGGAGCAATGCTAGCTCACCTAAATGGTGCTCCCATAGTAAAGTAGCCAGCAAGATTTTGCGGTGAATAACAAAAGGTGAATGTATCACGACAAATGCCTTCGCATTAGAAAAAATAAATAAATGCAGTCGAACCCCATTATAACGAACTTCAAGGGGCCAAAGGTTTTGTTCGCTTTATCCGGTGGTTCGCTATATCCGAACCGTTAAGTAAAATGCTAGAGTTCACAATATGTATAACTCAGTTGCAATGTGTATTCAGTAATGATGTATTAAAAAATGATAAAATATATTAAAAATAATCATTAATGAATTAAATCGACTAAAATTGATTGCATTAAACTGACAGAATACTAATTAAATTACGTACAACAGGAAAACGGCGGGATCAAAATTTTCGTTCGTTATATCCGTGAGTTCCACTGTCACAGCTAAATATCATTGCATTTATGAGATTTTGTTGATATGACATTTCATCAATATTTAATCGTTTTTAACAAATTATAAATTTCTAACTATATAAATTTGCTATGTTCAAAACTGATTATGCTTTAGAATTTAAAAATTTACTGTTTGAATATCATTACATAATTTTTTTCCTTGCTTTATTAATGTTAGCAAATGTGTTCAACTGGGAATCATTCATCATATTAAAAAATGTAGTCCCTCATTTGAATTAATGCTATTTTTTTTATCAAGGACAACATTCTAGTTTGAAAGCATGTAAATCCTTTTGAATTCAGAAGGGAATTGTAATAATTTATTGATGGAATTACCAGATTGGGGGGGGGGGTTGTTGATATGGTAACCGATTTTCTAATAAATCTATTATAAAAACGAAACTCCAAAGTAAAATAATGCCGTGATCTAAACGAATTGATGAAAGTAAGAATGATTTGATATTTTACAACATTTTTTGGTTTTTATCCGAAAATTGTGTTGAGTCAGATGTCGCACCCAAATTTACGACATATTTTATCTTAGGGAAGCATTTGTGTTATATTATTACAGATAAAAATTTCGTTATCTGAAAGAGAACAAAGAGCCAAAAGTTACGTGAAAATCGAACTTAGCAAATGAATTCAGTACAAAGAAAATTTCATGAAGAGAACAGTAACACAATACCTTTTTCTTTAACAGTAAATATCTGCAAAACTGTGCAACGTTTTTCCGATGAATAAAGAAAAGAAAGTCAAATTGACGTAGGGAGAGAAATGTTTATAAACATTTTTGTTGTTAACCTTAAGCGAAACAAAGCTTAAAATAGACGTTTTTTGCTTGAATTACTGTAATTTAAACCCTTTTCTTTTAACTTTAAGATAATATTAATAATACAGTTTTAAATTTTCTTCCTATAAGTATAACGTGTAGATCAATTGATAGATGAATCACTAAAATTTCAGAAATTGTTACAAATTATTTTAAAATGATAATTTTTTCGTCTTGTTATACCCCGTTAGAAGTTAAAGCTCCAAACTTATATTTGTTGTTTTGTTCTGACTACAAATATTTCTGTTTTCTACGATATGAACTTTCCAATATATACCTTTCTTTATGACAGGAAAGGCCGGGGCACGTAAAATAGAGCGTGGCTGCAATGTCCTCCAAGTTCTCAAATTACCTCTGGGGGTGCTGGGTCAGGTGGTATGGTCCCACCACTTGACTCTTCAAAATTCTCGGACCATCAAACGGGTGCAGGGGGGGACCTACCCCCTGTGGTGCACCCGGGGCAACGCATACGGCGATGTGGTATCACGAGCCTGGCTCCCCCCCCCCCCCCCCCCCCCCCCCGGAGAAGAGCCTAGGCTCAGTTCTCCCAGCCATTAGAAACAAAAAATGACAGGAACGGTAAAATTACACCGTATTGTAGTATTCAAACTCCTCCGTTTAATCTGCATCTTTTTTTTCTTCCGTAGATGCCATAAACTCCTAAGGCTGCTGTGTACTAACCCTATTGGATTTGCTCACCTCAATGTTAAGGTATGGAGAAATTTTTTTTCTGTTTGCAGCTACATAAATGCTGATAATCAAATAAAAATGATATTTTCACATGGCCTGAACATAGCCTGAATTCATTTTACAAATTTTATCCACCAAAGGAATTTAGGAGCGTTTTAAAATCCAGTATAGAAGATTTTTTTCCCGAATAATTTAAATTTAAAAAATATTATTTGTACTTAACGAAAAACGAAAAATGCCCCAAGTTGTAAAATTTCTTTCTCTATTACGGAGTACAATTTAACAACAAAAAAAAATCTTTAGATCCAAGTGGGCAATCATTGGACACATTTTCTCCATAGGTTAACATTGAGTTGAGTGAATCCGAAAGGGTAAGTACACACCAGCCTTAAGGCTGCCATGTGCTAAGAAAAAAAACGTATTTCCCTTTCCCTCTTCTTGCAGACTCTTGTGGTGGGAGGAGTCCAGTTGACAGATGGAGAATTCCACCCCCCTTAGGATTGACATTTTGAGGGATTGTAATGGCTCTCTCTCTATAAGGGGGTTAAGTGCTGCCCCCAAATTCTTTATTTAAAATATATTTTTGTCAACTATTTACAGGTACATAAATGCTGATAATCAAATAAAATAGGTATTGTCAGATAGCCTGAACTTTTCTGCAAAGCGCTACAGGATTCATTTTATAAATTTCGTCCTACCCCGAATAATTTAAATTTTAAAATATTAATTGCATTAAAAAAAACGAAAAATGTACACAAATGTAAAATTTTTCTCTCTATGACGGAGTACAAATTAAAAAAAAAATCTATGAATCCAAGTCGGCAATCCGTGGACAAATTTTCTCCATAGGTTAACATTGAGGTGAGCGAATCCAATGGGGTTAGTACATAGCAGCCTTAAGGTCAAAACATTAAAATTCACACATTTTTTCACGCGAAAAAAATAAATCCTATCATTTTGATTACACTCCTTTTTATCAAAGTTTCCAGACAGCATTTAATAACTACATTTAGAGCAAAAAATATTTCTCGGAAGTGGCGGAACTCGGAAATGGTCGTTATATGCGGAAGCATGCGTTTATGTTTCCGAAGCTGTAATTGCAAGAGATAAAATAAACGCGTGCCATTAACAGGATGCAGTGGTGTTTTTTTGTACATTTTGAGATAATACGCTTAATCCGTACCACTGATACAAATAATATATCGCAAATTAATTATACGTAAATAAATCGCGAATTCAACAGTGCGCTTAATTACCTAAAATTAAATTTAATTATGGTCAGAAGTAGCTAATTGGTAGCCTAGTGGTTGGCTTTCGGTACCGAGGGTTCTCGAATCGAATCCCGACAAGTGCCATTAAATACATTCGTGTCTAGGCCGGATATGGGCACGTAATCCGTAGACTGGAAAGTCCATTTTTGAGGTGAGTGGGTGAGGAAGGTACGATCCTCCCTGGAGCTCTGTCAAAATTGAGGTGGCACCTGGCTAAGTCAGCCCCCGACCCTTGTGGTGTCATTATAAACAAGAGCTTCAGTCTATATTCACCTGGTCTGGAATACATTCGGTTCAGGGGCTATAAGCAGCGGCAACAACAAATTTAATTATAATTAAAATATCAGAATTAATCTCACTTGATTGTAAAATCAGCTTAGAGGGCTAGGAAATTGAAATCTAGGCCTTTTTTTTTGGCCATCCGAAAACATGAACTGTAACATTACACTTCGAAGCCATCTCAGGATACTTATTAACAAAGTTCCTCACAGTGCATATTTTATTTATTTATTTATTTATTTATTTATTTTTTTTTGGGGGGGGGGGGATCCCAGCCACTAACATACTGTATTTTTCGGACCATAAGACACACCCTTTTTACATAAAAAATTGACATAAAATTGGGGTGCGTCTTATAGTCCGGCGGTAACATTAAAATAAAATGAATATTTTATTATATATATTATAGATATTAATTATATATATATATATTTTATATGCGGGGTTAGCACAAATGAATGACCGGATTTTCAATATTTATATTTTCGAAACTATTGCATATATTACAATAAGTGATACACGGAATAAAAGACCAAGTATTATTTTCAGTCACAAATGTTCGACGTATGACCCTTTTGTTACACGACAAACATCTAACCTGTAATCAAGTTCGTTCCACACATTTTGTAGTATGAAACTGTCAATGGTTCCCAATGCTGCACAAATGCATTCTTTATGTTCTTACAGTGTTTTCGGCATCGGTAGTGCATAAAGAGTGTCTTTGACGTAACCCCATAAAAAGATATCACATGGCTTAAGGTCCGGTGATTTTGGTGGCCATGTGATTAAGGGTAAATCACTGTCAGTCGCACGCTCCATCCATCAGTGTGGAAGCTCCTCGTTTAAGTAAACACGTACATGCAAAGACCAATGGGCTGGGGCTCCATCCTGTTGAAACACAAAATTTGTGCTGTCCTCACGCAGTTCACGCAGTTGTGGCTATAACCAAATTTGCAACATGTCCAGATAATTGCTACCTGTTGATCGACTGTGGAAAAAAAAGTAGTATATTTTTCTTTAATTTCGTGTATCACTTATTGTAATATGTGTAATAATTTCGAAAATATAAATTTTAAAATCGGATCAATCATTTGTGCTAACCCTGTATTTTATTTATTATATTTTTTATACATATTTATTATCTTTATTAAGAAAGAAATTGAAAATATCTTTATATATTTAACAAAATACAAAATATTCATTTCTAAAAGTCCTCCCATAAATTTGAGGTACTTCTTGTCGTCAATATTTTTGCCATGAATAAAAGATTTCTCAGCCAGCAGATGGCAGCCATGGACTTCTTACAAATATCAATACACTCTTTGCATATTTGCAGATATCGCAACGCGTTGCGTAAAGCTGTGAAAAACCTCATGATACTGGTATTAGACAGTACAGACATATTAAAACATTAAATGAACCATTTGCAAAGGGCCTTAGTCTCGGGGTATACGAAAACTTCGGTGTGCGAAAATGACATCATGGGGATATACATATACATTTAATCAATAATATGCTCATTGGAAGATTTTTCAAACATGCGTCACATGACGAAATTTTCGTAAGGGGAAATTTTCGTATGCCCCGAGAATAAGGCTCAAAATTTTTCAAAATTATGAAGCTATTAAGATTCCTCACAAATTTTCTGCATTGCATACTGTTTAATACGGACCTAACACTAGGAAATCTCACGCTAACTTTCGGCTGTGGGGGTTTGTTTGTATTACCCTAAAAGTTGCCCTCGGTTTCTTCTTGTCAAACTATAAATAATACATTCTTACGAATATGGCTCCATTCTGAGACGGATATATATTTTTTTGTATGGATTAGAGACAAACCTACAGTTTTGTAGCATTATAGTACAATGCGAGTATACTCCATAACTTGTTGGGTAACCCTGAATTCGTGGATTTCAAAAATTGAATACAATTACGAATATTGCTCCGAAATAACACAGTTTGATGCAACGTCACTCATTCAACCACGAGAGAAATGAAGGCCAAAAAATGGTGCCATATTGATCTTACAGGTGGAGCTAGTGTCTTCTGTTTGCAATGACTCAATTCTTTGGCATGCAGTGTTGTATGAATTTGAGTAATTCATGTGCTTTGCCAACACATTTTACCCTTCAAACTCAAGCACTTTAATATAAGATGAGACATGATGTTTGTAATTGTCTTTTAAGGGGACAGTAAACTTTCAAAATTGAGAAATTTGTCAAAAAATTCGATCTTTTTATTTTATTGAATTGTGAAACTAAGGACGAGTAGGAATGTGTTGCAAAAAGAATTTTTAATTTCTGTGATTACTTTCCTAGTTATAGGCATTTGTATTTAATTTAGATATCATGTGGTTACTAATAGCAATAACTTTAAACGTGTTTTTCTCAAAATAAAAATTTTCATATCATACGAATATTCAAACTGCTCCAGGCGTATGTCTAATTATCGTATTGCTTTGAAATTTAAGTTTTATATACTTAACCGTATATCAAATAAATCTTATTGAAAATAATTATGCTTCGTAGCTCATATTTTCTAAATTTTGTTCTTGAAAAGATGATTTATAGGTATTTTGCGTAATAAAAAAGGTGTTTTCACTATTATTATTTTTCTCTTTATATTTTTAATAAATGCTTAAAATAAGCAATAAGTTTCATTGTTAGTTCTATAAGGTAT
This sequence comes from Dolomedes plantarius, assembly GCA_907164885.2. Classification (NCBI taxonomy): domain Eukaryota; kingdom Metazoa; phylum Arthropoda; class Arachnida; order Araneae; family Dolomedidae; genus Dolomedes; species Dolomedes plantarius. The sequence goes on from OU015498.1 coordinate 111,104,339, forward strand.
CCTGCAAATAAAAATTACCGTATTATATGCAAAAGGAATGCGCATGGAACATTTTTAATTATAATTTTTTTTTAAATTATAAATTTTTTTATATAATTAATAATTTATAATTCATAAATTATTAATATTTCATCATTAAATTTTAACCACTTTTACATATCTATGGTACTAATCACATATTGAAATTTCAAGCAAATCCATTCAAAACAAAAAAAAATTAGGTTTGAAGGTCCACTGTCCCCTTAAATGTTTATTTTGAAGTAATTTAATTAAGTATATAAATCTAATTGCGTTACTGGTGTTTTTATATGAGGTCAAGATGGTACAATTCCCCCAGATGTCGCCCCTGGGGATGCTCGGTCAAAATTGAGGTGGCACCTTGCTGAGACGGACTTCGACCTTTGTGGTGCGATTGTAAACTGAAGCCGCACACTTCAGCCCGCAAAACCTATATGGTCCTCGTCTGAAACTTCTGGACAGAAGGCATTAGCAGAAAACAAAAACACCAACAATAATCTATTCGTGTTATTGGTAATTTAAAAAGGATAATTATTTATTTCTCTATATATTATTAGAAAGAGTTATTTTGATGATATTTCTTGTTTGATTCTATATTTAGAAAAAATCTTAAGTATTTTCCCTTATTTTCCTTCAGCTTGGAGCCCCTTTACAGCGTTATCATAAATTTTCCTAAAATGAAATGTTTTTTCCTAAAATAAAACATTCCTCTTCAATTCTGCAGATGACTATAATCTTAAAAAAATCTTTCGTTTAAATTTATAAGTAATACTTTGCAGAGCGAAATTTGTTGTTATATCCAAAACGCTGAAAATGTGTTCTCACTTACACTAATGTGATACTAAGTCATAAGTCAATGTGAAACTAACTGGCAATAAAAGACATTGCAATAAGGAAAGTGACAGCGTAAGCACGAGGCGCAGTTTCCCGGAAGTTCATCTGACTCAGAAATTGAAAAAGAAGTAACAACTCCGCAGTCAGTATCAACCTGTTAATACAGATCCGGGCATCATATCATCATATCCGTCAAAACGAATTTAGTCAGACTGATACAAGGAGAATAGCCAATAGAGTTTTATTCTGGGTTAGTGGGTGTCGAAACATTCAAAATGATAACGGAAGAAACTAATCTTGAAGCACAGCCCAAATAAGGTAATATAGGAAATATATTATCTAAGTCTTGCCTTCATAATTGGACTCCAACTGATACAATAAAAGTTAAAATATTCTTGGGAGTGATAGAATACATGACTATCGTAAGACTACCATCAATTGAAGATTATTGGAGTCCGGGCAACTACGAATAAAGCGTTCAAGGTTTTAAATTACTTGCTCTGGATGCGAAGGTCAATCTCATAGGTGCATTTTTTTCTTCAATAGCATTCATGAAATAATAAAATCCATACAGTTTGCTTCATTTTTTGTGTCTTTGTATCATATATATATATTCTTTAAATGTTTCATTCCTAATGGCGTATAATATAAATTTTTAAAATCCCATCATTAAGTACTAATACTGTTTTGAAATTAGATTTCAAGCGCCAGGCAATGGATGCTGCAGCGCCAGTCAACTTGTAATAATGGGTAAAATGATTGAAAATGTCAAAATGTTTAGAAAAATCATATAAACGCAACAAATAAGAGTTTTATAATGCGGCTTGCAGCAAAGAAGGCTTGTCATGGAGACGAATTTAGTTTTAGGTAGGAAAATTTTTCAGAAGAGTCTAGATTTAATCTCGAGTACACAAATGGCTGGATCCAGGGTGAAACAACAAAACTAATTTTATCATGTTCCTCTTGACTTACAGATATGTAATTACAATAAATTATATACATTGCACCACATGTTATTGCTCAAATTTATTACATTGCTGTAATTCGAGCCTTTTTATTTCATCTTCAATGGAAAGTAGTGTATATAATATACAAGGTGTTCCAAAAAACCTTGACACATTTTGAAAAATTATACAAAAAAAGTATACAAGGTAAGAACTGAAAATTCACAGATGTGTTACCGTATATATTAGAGTTTTTTTTCTGTGTCAAAAAAAAATTAAACTGGTGGCGCTAGATGTTCCGTGAAAAAGAAAGTTGTAAAATGGCTACTCCATCAGAGAAAGCAATATGTGTTGCCTCGTATTTCAAAGCGAAAACTGTCACGTAATTGCATCGGAATTTGGAAAAGATCCTCCAAATCGTAACAACATTTTATCTTGATATAAAAAGTTTCCGGAAACAGGAACTGTGCTTGATAATCGGTTATAAGAACTCATACGACGCATAATTGCTGCAAGTTCATGTGTTATGGAGTCCATTTTGGAACACACATACCCTGAGATTGTTTACCAACTAGATGTTCTCCGTGCCACAAAAGTTGCACATATTGAAATTGCACTGAAAATAAATTCACTAAAAAAACTTGAATATATAAGGTAACACGTATGTAAATTTCTAGTTCATATGGTGTACTTTTTTTGTATAAATTTTTAAAATGAGTCAAGGTTTTTTGAGACACCCTGCATATATATATCAGTTACTTTTAAGCTATTTATACCAGCTACAGCTAAATTTTTTAGAGAGTTTCTCTTAAAGAATAAAATAATTTGTGCAGGCCACAGCTGTCTTAAGTGTAAAATAAAAGATAAAAATAGTGAAGTGCAAACCTAAAATATCCCCAAACGGTAACCAATCAAATTTCAAGACATGTGGCAATCTCTAATCGGAAGTACAGCCTTCAAAACGTCAGACCGAGAAAAGCATATTTTAAGAAAAATGATTCACAAGCAGATAAATGGGAAAAGGACCCGAAAACGCATTCATGGGACTTAACAGAGAAAATAATGGGGTTTTACAATCCTACCTCTAACCCTCACTTTTCAATTATTCAATTATGAGTCTGCAGGTTGGTCACTAAATAATTCATACCCAAAGATGGTTTCATTCTGCTTTTTGTTTTACTACGCTTTATCTACAGGATGGAAAGACTGAAAGTCTGGACAAGAATTAGGATGACTGAAAACTGATAAAATACAGCAAGCCACTGCAAAAGCTGCTTCAATATCATTTTGAATAATTTGTATCAAAGTTATTGCAAGAGGCATTGCTTTATAAAATGCAAAAAAAGGGCGTGTATCATCTGAACAATTAATCATGCGGAAAACGAATACAGGATTGTCTGTAATTTCCAAGAGCCCGTATAGTCCGGTGGCTTAGAGCTGTATTTTAAGATTGCCGTTACATGGCGGACAAAAGCACTAAATTTCGAATGAAGGTACCTTAGAGTATACTAATAAAAGTTAGCCTAGGAGCCCTCTGGAATATCTAAAAATTTTCATGTACAGCACTAAAATCTAAAATGGCCGACTACGACCAAATGTCACATGTGACTTTTTCTTTTCATGGCACCACTACTGCAAAAACCATAAAAATGGGATTTGTGATGTTGTGTTGCAGAAGTTGACCATCGCAACACATCAATTAAACAGGGCATGGATGTCATTAAAAAGGCTATTCAATTCCTTAATCCAGAACAAGTACCAGTCACTACATTTGATCAACCTCTGTTTGCCCTGGATAAGTTTGTACAGTGAACAGGGCCGAACACTCGTGGTAAGCGACTTCAAGTGGTTATTCTAGGTGTATTGCACATTGAAATGGCCTTCTGGAATACATTGGGAAATGTCTTGGAAGGATCTGGCTGGACTACTGCCATTGCAGATACAGAAGTGGCATCCTTTGGCAAGGCTGAATCTTACCTAAAGGCAGCACATTAAACTCGAACTAGGCATGATCATCAAATCACTCTAATGGCCCTGCACAAACTCCAGAATGAAGATTTCCTACTCTCTGAATGCCCTGAAGATAAATAGTCTGAAATAGACTGGAGAAACGGCATGCGGAAGAAGAGTTCAACTTTCATGTATTGAATACTTGATCATGGAGTATGAAACCCTTAAACTAATTTTCATTAGAGCTCACAGGGAAAAGAACTTTAGTCTTTATGCTGCTGTCTTGGAGGAACTTACACCACTATTCTTTGCCTTGTATCATGTAAACTACTCAAGATGGATGCCTCTCCATATCAGGGATATGAAGTCATTGCCTGACTGTATCAAGGATGAGTTTGAGCGTTACTCTAACTGGGTCATTTCAAAAACCTTCAGCGCATTTTCTATAATACCATTCGATCAGGCTCACGAACAAGAGAACAAGATTGAGAAAGGTTTGGGTGTTGTTGTTGGGATCACAGTAAACCCTGTTGCTTTCCGACGATGGATGCTTTCAGGGCCTGAGATTGCCAGAATGATCAAACAGATTGAAGAAGAATGCATTCTGGATAATGATGACACAGATAATCCCAAGAATTTCCAACATCATCAGCAGATACTTTCATCACAGAAGAACTTTGAGCAACATATTATTAGTCTATGTAAAACCATCAATGAAATGCGCAATCCCTTCTTGGATGATTTCCCTAATCTAGTAAGACTTCGCAGTCGCAACTGCGCAAGTGAGTTGGTGGTTGTAACCTTACGCACCTTGGTGGACATAGGCAAACGGCAGTATCAGGACTTTGTCAAGAATGTGCTTGATGAGCGCATCCTATCTATACATGACCCAATCAAGAAGAATTCTCTTGCACTCTTCAAGAGACCAAAACATAAAGCAACATCTCATCAAGGGAAGAAGCTGAAAGTGCTTCAGAACAATCTGGAACTATTTACTCAACTATATATATCTATGCAGAACCGGGAATCTGATTTGGAGTTTTTTGCGTATGAGATACAGTCATTCTCTCCTTACATTTCAGACTTTGGTAAGCTTCATTCGTCAACCAACAAGGCTAGGATTCTGCAGTGTCTTGAGCAGCCAGGTCAATCGGAGCCCCCTTCAACCTATGACTCCAAATTTCTGGACTGTGGTGTCATCGTTCACTGCCTATCCTCTACTAGTGTAGACAACTTCAATTAGTTTGCTGATAAGATATTTCTACTTTATCTTCATAAGCAACTGGAGAATGCCCAAAGGTTAGATGTTGTTTGGTACATCTACATTCAAGACAGTTTAAGGAGTCTAACCGGGAAAAAGAGGTGAGGGGATTCGAAGGAAAGTATCTGGCAACACCAAACTGCTACGAAATTGGATGGACTTTCTCCGTGACTCAATGAACAAGAAGGAATTGTTCAATTTTTTGACTTCCAAAGTTGTAGAGTTCAACTGGCCTCCTGGCAAAGATGTATATGTCACATTAGGGAATGCAGTTGCACAAATCGGTTCGAACACACCCATGAAAAACTGTAATTATGAAGAGGCAGACCGGAGGCTTGCTGTTTATGTACTCCATTCACTAAAGCAAGGGGCAAAGAGTATCCTTGTGCGTACTGTAGACACAGATGTGATTGTCATCTTGCTGGCGCCTTCTATGAACTAATAGTGACTGAACCTTTGGCCGATATCTGGGTGGTCTTTAGCATGGACAAGCATTACAAGTTTTACCACATCAACGCCATCTGTACAAGCTTGGGGGATCCAAGATCACGAGCACTACCCGTGTTTCACTCATATTCTGGTTGCGACACAACCTCCCCCGTCTTCAAAGGTAAGAATAAGAAGTCCATTTGGGAATCGTTTCAAGCATTTCAAGACATAACTAATACATTTGTGTATTTGGTCACTCATCCATTCCAACTGCTGTAAGCCGACTCTGAACACTTCAAGAAGCTGGAACGATTGACTGTTGTTCATATGATAAAACCACTCCTCTCAGCGGTATCAACCCGATAAGAAAACAGATTTTCTGTCAGAAGAATCGAGCAATGGCTAAATTTCCACCGACTGAGGATGTTCTTCTACAACATATCCGAAAAGCAGTTTATCAAGCAGGTACTTGGACGACCAGCACACAAACACAACAAGTGATTCCTTCTCCGCAGGATTTTGCTTGGAATAAGGTTTCAGAGTCATGGGTATCAGTTTGGATGACAATTCCAGAGGTTTCCCGATCATGCAGGGAATTGATTAAATGTTCCTGCAAAGGAGACTGCAACAACTGCAAATGTGGGAAAGACAATCTGGACAAAGTGTGATTTGCAAGTGTAGTTTATTATAATTTGCATACTGAATTCTATTGAATGAATAGCTATAAATATTATTGTTTTGTTTTGGGAACACTTATTAGCGTTATATTTGTACTTATGAATTACTGTAATAAATTATATGGATATATTTTGTTGTATTTTATTTAATATGTAGACTACCCTAAATTAGGTTTGTAGTGTACTTAGTTGGTTTAAAGCTGTAATTGAAAACTAACTGTAAAATAGATTGTTTTAAAAGTGATATTTTGTTGTATTTGTTGGCCATTTTGGATTTTATTGCCGTACATGAAAATTTTTAGAAATTCCAGAGGGCTCCTAGGCTAGCATTTATTAGTATACCCTAAGGTACCTTCATACCAAATTTGGTGCTTTTATTCGCCAAGTAAAATTTCATTAAGCAACCGGACTAGTAGAAGTCATTGACAGATCACTGAAAGTACTTTGTGGGGCAAGTAGGTTGCATATCGATGCCCATTGTTCCTTATTCGCGTCTAAATTCAGAAAACTTAATACTTACCATACTGGATTGTTGAACACGCTTACATCTTAGCCCATGCTTGTATTTAATGGGGTGAAGGCAGATAAGGAATGTGATGCTATGGATTGGAGGCTTTTCAGTTGTATTGAGGATTAATCGTAAGCCGAATAGTCTTTAAGTTTTAATCTTTTTCTCGTAACCCATATTACCCTATTATGTATATGAAAATAAGTTTCTTTCGTCATTGTGAAATTTTTCTTTTAGAAGAAACTGACCCGCACACTTCAGAAATCATCCTCAGAGAATGGAAACTCTAAAAAACAACGAACAAAGGTATTTCAATTCTGTGGTAACGTATTCCACGTCCTGAAAACAGTCGCAGGCAGAACAAAAATTCTTTTCCTCCCCCCCTCCCGGGTGAGAAGTTCCCTCCCCTCCACCCCTCCGCGTATGGGCGAAAAATTCTTTCGAGAAGTAACCTTCCTCTCCTCGCGTATGGGTGAAGAAATGGTTCTTTGGTGTCCGGAACAGGTCGAAAATGAAAAAGTGACCCCGAGAATACAATTAATTAAAAACAGGATTATATATCCCTTATTTAAAATAAATAAAGTTTCAAATACCTTTATTCGTTGTTTTTTAGTGTTTCCATTCTCTGACGATGATTGCTGAAGGGAGCGGGTGTCTAAACCAATCGGTTTCTTGGGCAAGCCCGGATAGTCTAATAAATAATTAAAAATCGTCAATCGGAAAACAAAGAATTTCATAAATAATTAAAAAACGTTCACGTAAAATGGAATTTCTCTTTCCCTTCCCGAAACTGAAATCAATTTTTCAACCATACTGGTTAAATAACACAGGCCTGCAACCAAAAAAGTGTTTAGAAACCAATAGCTGATACTGATAGATTTTTGGACGCTGATTTCAGGAAAAATAATAAAAAAAATCCATGACGTGCCATTTTTTCAAAAAATAAAAAATTGACAAAATTGAAAATTTCAAAAATTGAAAATTTTGATTTTCGTAGCCACCAATCGATTGTGTTAATTAAGGAAGGGGATGAGCATATAGTGTCATAAGTCATCATTACTGGAGAAAACTGGAGATTTTTCTGTGTCTGGTGCGAAAAAAAACGGAAAAAAGAAACAATCTAAAGAATCTGCCGAACTCTTGGCTCTAGGCTAAAGCAAAATAATTTATTTGCTCCTGGTACCTCTTTCTCATGGTTTAGAAAAAGAGAAACAGATTTCGTTCCATACTTTTCTCGAGATAGTGGCTTGGTTTACTGTAGCAATGTACCTGGATTGATGGAGAATTTTAATATACAGTATGGCGTGAACGAGTGAAGGCTCTTTATTGACTCCTGAAAAAGACGCCTCAAAGCAGTGCTTCTGCCTAATGGCATCAAGTATGCTTCAGTGCCATTAGACATTCTGTGCACTCGAAAGAATCTTACGAGAATTTAGCTTTGATTCTCACCCATTTGAAATATAAAGAACATGGATGGATGATATGCGGTGATCTAAAAGTTTTTTCCATGCTTCTTGGACAACAAGCAGGAAACACCAAGTACCCTTGCTTCGTGTATGAATGGGACAGTCGGGATAAAAAGAATGATTGGTTCAAAAAGGAGTGACCGCAAAGGAAAGCATTAACACCTGGAAACAAAAATGTAGTAAAGGAAAGTTTGGTTGATCCCAGGAAAGTCCTGTTGCCTCCAGTTCACATCAAGCTTGGCTTGATGAAACGATTTTTTAAAGATCTATCAAAAGAAGGAGAGTGCTTTAAATATCTAGGCAACAATTTTCCAGGACTGTCGGAAGCAAAAGTAAAGGAAGGTGTTTTCGTAGGTCTAGATATTAGGAAACTTTTTAAAGACGAAGTGTTTGAAAGTAAAATGCTTTCGAGGGAAAAAGAGGCCTGGAGAGCTTTCAAGGAAGTCGTCACAAAATTCCTCGGGAACTTTAAGGACCCCAACTATAAATCTTTTGTGGAAAACATGTTAATGAAATTCAAAGACTTGGGTTGTTCAATGAGTTTGAAAGTGCATTTTTTAAAATCTGCATTTGGACTGCTTTCCTTTATTGGTGCAGTTAGTGATCTTGGTGCAATTAGTGAAGAACACGGTTAAAGATGTCACCAAGATATCAAAGAGATGGAGCTTAGATATGAAGGTAGATGGAAAGTCAATATGTTGGGGACTACTGTTGGATGCTGCACAGAGAAGTCCCACGTACTGACTACAACGAAGTGCCAAAAACGTGCTTTCAGGGAAAAAGGAAAGGAAAGCATTAAGGATATATGAATCCAGGATGTATTAAACAATGATAACCATTAAATATTCTAATTAATATAATTTCTAATTAATACATATTTAGCAAATCATTTCAAATTGTTTGTCCGAATGTATTAATACATTCGTAAATAAAACAGTTAAAAATATTTTGAAAAGACCTTCTTCTCCCCAGAATATGCACAGTAGGCTTTCTTGTCCATATATTCAATACCATTTTGTGAAAAACCCTTACGTGATTGAGAAAAATGGATGTCATATTTGAAATCAGAACACTAAATAATATAAAATTCAGTCATTACATTGCAAACACTTTTTCGGACTGAAATTTTGTAGGCCTGTGTAATCCAAGTTTGTAATTTCACAAGGTCTGAATCTGGGCCTTTCCTTTTGGGGTGCCGCCATGTGGTGGACCTTAGCACAAATAGAACCAAATATTGCATAAAAATTTAATACAAATTTTTCTAGAATAAAATTTAAAATTTGGGCTTCGAGGTGCACGTACTCATCGTCTGCACTACCTGTGTGCCAAATTTCATGGCAGTGAGTGCCATAGATTCGTCTAGAGGACACGAATGTTTGTTAAAACTAAACATAGTATAAATAACAGAAAAAAGCATGTGAAATGTTATACGCATGAATAAAAAGAAAACCCAATATAAAAAAATATAAATTTATAATAAACTCCTCAGAATTCAGCTAGATTTAGCCTTTCATCATTGGAGCAAGAAAAAAAAATACTGAAAAGTAAAACATAAAAAATATACATTTATAATAAACCACTAAAAACTGAAAAGGGAAAATGTCAAATTGTCTTTTGGAAAGTAAAGAATTTTGGAAAGTAAAGCTGAAAAGTAAAAATGTCGAATTGTTGAATGTTTGTTAACCAAAATCAATTTCAAACTAAACACAGTATAAATAACATAAAATAAATAACAGTATAAATAACACAGTATAAATAAAAACTATACGGTATAAATAAAAACTAAACAAAGTATCGCTTGAATTGAATTTAAGTAAAATGTAAATAATTCACCAAAAAAAATTGGTGGTGCCATTCTGGCGGACCTTAGCGCAAATAGAACCAAATATTGCATAAAAATTGAATAAAATTTTTTCTAGAATAAAATTTAAAATTCGGGCTTCAAGGTGCACGTACTCATCATCTGCACTACCTGCGGGCTTCAAGGTGCGAGCTTCAAGGTGCACGTACTCATCGTGCCAAATTTCATGGCTGTAAGTGCCATAGATTCGTCTGGAGGTCACACACAGACAGAAAAACATTTTCTTTTATTAATATAGATTAACATTGGTACAGAATAAGGTACTGTGCATGCAGCATACACTAGTGATGGGAAGGGATGTGTCTTCAAAATACCTACACTTTGAAATGCAAATTGTGGAGAACTCTTAATTCTTCCCTGTATAGATTGTATTGACTATAAATTGTTAATAACTTTAAAAAATTTGGAAATTCTGCTATTGGAATTGATATGCCTCCAGTGCACTATACAATTAAGCTCATAATGAAGCAAAACCGAAGGGCTTACATGACTTGTGGTTGTTATTTGAGGAATACATTTGCTTATTGTAGAAATCTTTAATTTAATGCATTGAAAATAAATTAGTTTTAATATTTTTGAATATTTTGACGACAAGTTCCTCCGCATTGGAAAAAAAAATTTTGAATATTTGTTTGAAAAATAATAGGAGCAAAACAGAGGGACAAATTTTGTTAAGCATTGTCCAATCACCTTTTCGATACAAATATATCCAACACATAATGAATATTGTTCCTATTTAGGCCGTACTATATTTCTTATCCAAAAAACACTACTCGAGACATGTTTCGTTTTTTATTTACAATGTTTTGCTATGACAGGGAATTGATTGAAAACACTTTTGACAGACAGGCTCAGTACTAACTTTCACCGCTAACTAAGAATTACTTTTATTATAATTTTCTGTACTGGTAATGATATAATTTCATTTCCAGTATACAACTAATTTTAACGAGAATTGATTATTAGGAGCTTAGGTAACATTGAGTAGTCAACATTAGTAAAATACTGATAAATGTTTCAAAATTTATTCATTGAAAAATCTAAACTTTCAAGCTATTGTGGAATGGAACAACACACTTCTGTTTACGTAGGTAGTTAATATTCTGTAGTTATCGACATGGCTTAATTTTTTGACAGTTTCAGCATTACAATAGTATTAGAAAATATTCTGTCTGCAGTTAAGATCTGACATTTATTGATGATGCAGGCATCATCAAGTCAATATTGAACTAATATTGGTTTATTATTGGAAAGTGGTTAGGTCCATCAACAAACATGTAGGTTTCTGATAGCCGAGGGAAAATTCAATTTCGAATCTCCAAATAGAGTGAATTGTGCAAAATTAATAAGGTTTTTATGTGTCACACCCCCACACTAGAAAAAAAATATATAGCTTATTTTTAAAAGCATTTTGTATGGAAAACTACAGGGTGCAGCAGAATGAACCCCCACATTTCATAAGGTCACTGGTAAGGGAGTGGAAGGGGAAAGGTGGTGCGAAATGTGGCAACAGTTCGGTTCGATTTTCTAGTTGTCGGTAGAAACCATGAGTTGGTCCGGTGGACATCGCAGTTTCGTTATCGAGACCTTCTCCAAAAACAACGATTCCTAAACCTCGACACAGAGGGCAGTCAGGACGCGCTTTGGACTGTATGCAAATGATGCCGTTCCTGATAGAAAAACATTCCTGCGATGGGTTTCAAACGTGAGAGCACTTTGGTCTGCATTACCTAAGATACCAAGTGGTCAACCTCAGAACATTATAAAACATGAAAATGTGCAACGTGTCTGTGAATCCGCTATTTGTGAGGAAGTTGCCACCATTCTCACAGAGATGAGAAACAGAGTGATGGAAAATTTTAGAGAGTGGCTACAAAAGTGCGTCGCAAATAACGGGCGCAACCCGAGGGATGTTATTTTCAAAACCTGGAGGAAAAAATCCAGACTGTTAGTACTTTTCGAAAATATAAAGATTTATTTCTGTAAATTGTTTCGCTCGTTTTAACGTAGGATTACGTTCCTCCAAAATGGTCCTCCGGAAAGAAAAATTTCACACACTAAAACCGCCCGTCCGTACCTCGAGAGTTATAATTTTTGCAGCGCACCAAACCCAGTCTGTATCGCTTGGACAAGCAGTAAAAAGTTAAGCAGAAAAGTACCAAAATGCGTCCAAATTTTGACATACATATATATGTATATGTATATATATATATATATATATATATATATATATATATATATATATATATATATATATATATATATATATATATTATATATATATACAGAGGCTGTTCGCACATTTTTTTGACGATTTTGGTAAGCGGTAATAAAAAATCGTTTGCTGCAAAAGAAATAATTGCAGTTGTACTATGTTTTTAAAAGTCAAAATTATCGTCTGCGACTTGAAAGTTTTGTTTTTATTCAAAGTGGCGTTTTTAACAAAGCAGTGGTTCGAAGGCTACATTTATGCTCTTTCCGAAGAGAAATATGCATACTCCGTTATCCAAAAACGATGTGAGAGTCATGGTTTTGTGATATCTAAAGCGTCGATAGGTAATATCGTCGACAAGAAAGGAAAAAAACTTCAAATTGGAGCCTCAAGTGGGACAAAAATTCCAAACAAGTATCCAAGGAAAAAACGGACATCTTCGACTATTGCATAGGCACGTTGTTTAATGTTAAAAGAAAATCCCCCTAGTCAAAAGACAGTTGCAAAATCATTAAATTGCTTGGTGTCCACTGTAAACAAAATGATAAACGTTGATTTAAATCTTAAGAAAGCGAAAAAACGCAATGTGCATTGTCTTCTTCCAAATCATATCGCTGAACGCAGGACACGCTGCAGAATTCTATAGGAGAAACACTTATCTAAAGAAAAATGGAAAACAATTGTCTGAATAGATGAATCATGGGTGTAATTAAATGATTGCAACAAAAAAAGAGCCATTTATTATCATAAAAGAGGAGAAAAAAATTTAAGTACATGGTTCAAAGAATCGAAAGAAAGTTTTTCTAAGGGATTCAGGATTGTTGCTGATTTTTCTTATAATGGCAAGTTAAAAATAAAGAGAGTGGAAAAAATGTCAAAATTAACTCCAAATACTATTAGGAACATATTTTATCGCCAATTTTTCTGAATGAAATACCATCGCTTTACCCACAGTGTCATCAATCTGTGAGACTCCATCAGGACAAAGCTAGCAGTCACACATCAAAATCCACTGTAAATTTCCTAAAAGAAATGGAACAAAAAACTGGTATCAAGGCCATACCCTTCACTGATATCCCTACTAAATCTCCCGATGTATCACCTATGGATTTTTGTGCTTTCGGACTTTTAAAATCTGCATTATCCAAACGTCGTCCCAAAACCCTTACAGGACTCTGGAAAGCTGTTCAGGAGGAATGGGATAGAATACCTCTTCTGACACTTCAAAAGGCATTATTATCCTGGAAATTGCGGTGTCGAAAGATAGTTCAGAATAAGGGATGTCAAATAGATCATTTAAAACACAAGAAATTTATGTAATTTAGTTTTGTGAATACAATATACATTGTCTAAAAAATGTGTGAATAGCCTCTGTATATATATATATATATATATATATATATATATATATATATATATATATATATATATATATATATATATATATACACTGAAGTGCCACTGAATTAGGGATAGCAAAGCATATGCAAACTGTGTAGCGCTGCGCATTATGTATGCTCAAGTGAGGGGGCTGTGGTAACTGCATATATAGCGCGTACTGTGGTTGTTCTGAATTAGTTGTTGGAATTGCCAGTATGGGTAAACTGCCTGATTTAGACGCTTTCGATCGCGGACAAATCGTAGGTGCGCGACGCATGGGCCATTCAATTTCCGAAATCGTCAGACAGCTAGGATTTTCAAGGTCGACAGTGTCAAGAGTATACCAAGAATACATGGATGGTGGAAAAAAACTAGCGATCGGACAAACTGCAAAGGACAATTAGCCTTCACAGTGCGTGGTGAGAGACGGCTCAGGCGTATTGTACGTAGCCAGCGAAGCCAAACATTAGCTCAAATTACCACCCAGCTTAATGACGGTGCCAGTCGTACAGTCAGTAAACGGACTGTGCAACGCTCGCTTCACCGTATGGGTTTCGGGAGCCGTCGACCTACGAGAGTACCATTGCTCTACACTCACCATCGGGCTGCACGTCATGCCTGGGCAAGAGAGCACAGAGACTGGAGTGTAGAGGACTGGAAACGAGTAGCATGGAGTGATGAGTCTCGATTCCGACTACTTAAAGCCGACGGGAGGCTGAGAATATGGCATCAGGCTCATGAAGCCATGGATCCTGCATGCCTGGCTGGAACTGTACAAGGGCATGGTGGCTCAATCATGGTCTGGGGTGTTTTTTCGTGGCACAGTTTGGGATCTTTGGTGCGTGTACCAACCTCCCTCAATTCAATTCGGTACGTAGAGTTGCTGGGTGATCACCGCCATCCGTTTATGCTGTTCTGTTATCTGCACGGTAATGGAGTTTTCCAGCAAGACAACTGTACCTCTCACAAGTCCCGGTTGGCTACTGGCTGGTTGGATGAGCATTCCTCTGACTTCTCTGTCATGAATTGGCCACCTAGAAGCCCAGACTTAAATCCTATTGAGCATCTTTGGGATGTTTTGGAACAAGGCGTGAAAGGCCATCACACAGCACCAAAGAACCTTACTGAATTATGGACAGCTTTAGCCAATATTTGGCAAGCCATTCCCGTGGAACATTTCCAGAAACTTGTTGAATCTATGCCTCTTCGTGTGGCAGCCATTATCAAGGCCAGGGGAGGCCCAACTCATTACTAGGTAGGTATCCCTAATTCAGTGGCACTTCAGTGTATATATATATATATATATATATATATATATATATATATATATACATACCTTACATATATATAGATACATATATACATAACACATACATACATATAGATACATACAAAAGAGGTAAGCAATGATAAGCAATCCTACGTTCATAACCCTTGGTAGTTGTGACGGATGTCGAGTTGAAAAATCCCCCTTTTTTTTCAAACTAGAACCAGCTCTTTTTTAAAACATACAGTTTATTATGAGACAGAGCACAGCACGGACAAGTACAGGAGACGATATATATAACAGGTAGAAGAACAATATTTACAGGAACAAATTATTAACGTAACCTCAACCCTCTAAAGCAAATACCAGCTACGTTCGGAGTCTACAATCACCTCCGAACTTTTCTCTCTAAAAAAATATATAAGACACGACCGGAGTCTACAATCACCTCCGTCGTTCTCTGTGACAGCTTCTCAGATACGTCTGGAGTCTGCAATCACCCCCAGCGTTCTGCGTAGTACCCCTTACCCTACGATAGGGGGCGTTATTCCTTGTTATAGTGACTCGCCTGTCTCTACACCCTCCCCTCAAGATTGGATTATACCTCGAATAATCTTAATCTGAAACTTAAGTGACAGGCGAACCACATCTTAACTACTATTATCAGGTAACATACATAATACAACAAATCACTTTTACCTGCTCGATTATATAATGTTGACTAAAAAAACATATACTTAGCTAGATATTCATCTAATCTTACTTCATGCAGAAAAAAAAACTCAAAACATATACAAAAGAAATAATTATAGCTAGATAAATAAGTTATAAGAATTAACTTAGTATACCAAAATATTGACTTTCATATCTAAAATGCTTATCAAGAAAATAAAACAATTAATTAAAAAAATGTTCAATGAAAATTCAGTGTTCAGGAACAGTTTATAATGGCACAGTTTATAATCAGGAACAGTCTCTGGTGCAATATTTTAGTCCGGCATCAGTCTGGACAAAGTGTCAGCATCAACAACTTTGATCCTTGAGTAACCTAAAACACAGAGTTTAAGCAATGTTAAGTCTATCAGTTACACAGTTTTTTTCTTTTATTGTAGTTCTTCACAAACACTACGCATTCATTGCGATCATTTTGCGCTCGTAACCCATTCTGTAGGACCGAATCACTTTCCTTAGACACAGAATTCACAACGGCATTTGATTTTGCCACTTCTTCCTTCAGCAGCAAAATCGTAGCATTTTCTCCTCTACTTTAGCATGTAATTCACCGCACAGAGTCTTTAAATTTTGTGATTCGTCACCGGTTTCCGCAGCGGTTTTCACACACTCACGGAGTGAAGTCGCACATTTATTGTACCTAACGTTGGGAACATTGGACTTATCTAGCACGTTGCTAAAAGCAGATGAGTTGGCCTTTGACGGTTTTGACTTCGTCTCACAAACATGCAGTTCTGAAGCACCCATCACATTTTCCACATCATGCATATCACTTCTAATTTTACCACCCATGAAAAAGCGCGAATCACTTTTCGATTTCTCTACTTCGATAACATGACTTTTCGAAACACCACTTTCACTTCCTAGTTCATGCACATCTTTCTTATTTTCAAAAGTATGGAAGTCGTGCGAATTACTTATTTGTTCATGGTTTCGCTGTTCGGAATATTCGTACGAATTATTCCGCATTTCAGGTTTCACATCCGACTTTGAATTAGACATATTAGACAGTTCTTTTTCCACAATCTCTACCACAATTTTATTTTTCTCATTCTGTATTCTATTTCTCTCCATCTTCCGTTTAACTTTGTCGAGAACCGCTTTTAACGATTCACTGCTCCGCTGTTCTTCTCTCAAATTATCAGCATCTGGTATCAGGTTACTCCTTTCAGTCTCTCCCTGCGACAGCGAGTTCACCGAAGCAATGCTGTTTACACCATCAGATGAATCGTCATTAACAAGAGGGCAAAAAAATGTTTCACTCCCATCAGACCCTTTCGTGGAGATTCCACCGTCTGGCCCGAGCTCTGCAGTAGTGGGGTATGATCCTCCGAAAGCAATAAATTGTGCGCCTGTGGAGTGAACAACCCGGGGCCGTGTAGCTCTTCTGTTGCTAAGAAAATCTCGGCAGGTCTGAAAACGGGCGGTTTTTCGGGGTTGCTAAGAGAAATTGGAATTCTCGCCACTCTGGCTTTAATTGTTTCTCCAAAAGCAGAAATCAGGCTAATATTGCCACTTTGCAATGGTTGCTTTATTATTTTGTCGGATTCTAAACGTGTAAATCCCATCTTCGCTATCATGTTGTCGCCACCATTTTTCTCTGTCGTCTCATTCTTTGAGATATCGAAGTGTTTTTCCTGTGTACCCAGTTGCGAACAAAATCTGGCAAGGTGGGTATTTTCTTCATATGCGTAACTGTCTTTGGGCGGATATCTATTTTTATTCGTGTTCTGACTTCTAATTGTTTCCAATTCAATTTCTTTTTCCCGCTGCGCTAATTAAATTTTCTCCAGTTAAATTTTGTCAGCTTCAAGTGCTAAGTTCGTATTCCTAGCCTTAATCTCATTTATTTCCTTTCTTCTTCTATCCTCAACTATTGAGATCAATAACTCTTCTACAAACTCTGGTTCATCTTTAAAAGATTGAAGTTCCTCAATTTTATTTTTTAATTGCATCACTGTTAAACCAACAGTTGGTGCATCATCTATTTCACTGAGAAGTTCTATCAAATCTTCTTTTCTCGAATTCTTATACATTTTAGCTTTATATATATTTATATATCTTCCTTATATATATCTATATACCTCTGATGGAATTATACTTCAAGTAAAATCATATCTCCTACCTTATTTCCATGACATCTGAATGACGTTTTCATTTGCTCTGTCAACAGTCCTTTGCTCTGGTTCACTCTGATTAAGCTCTGGTTCTCGTAATGGGAGCGTGTTGTGACGGATGTCGAGTTGAAAAATCCCCTTTTTTTTCAAACTAGAACCAGCTCTTTTTTAAAACATACAGTTTATTGAGACAGAGAACAGCACGGACAAGTACAGGAGACGATATATATAACAGATAGAAGAACAATATTTACAGGAACAAATTATTAACGTAACCTTAACGCTCTAAAGCAAATACCAGCTACGTTCAGAGTCTACAATCACCTTCGAACTTTTCTCTCTAAAAAAATATATAAGACACGACCGGAGTCTACAATCACCTCCGTCGTTCTCTGTGACAGCTTCTCAGATACGTCTGGAGTCTGCAATCACCCCCAGCGTTCTGCGTAGTACCCCTTACGCTACGATAGGGGGCGTTATTCCTTGTTATAGTGACTCGCCTGTCTCTACAGTAGTTTCGTTAGAAGAGACTACCTGACATTTTTTTATTGCCCTTTGAAATGTGTGAGTCCATTCTGTCACACTTTGTATATTATAAAATTCACTTAGATTCTGTAACTAAATTTCAAATCTAACTGCCACAGGATATCCGAAGTCATAGATTGCGATGCCAATGACCGGCCCTAAACAGTCAGGAGATAAAGATCACAAAATAGGATGATAGGATGAGTTCAATTTCATTGGTTGTGAAAATGTAAGTCCGAAGATTAGGATATTTTTCCATCATCTGGACCAATATTGCTCAGATCAGAATATAAAAATCCTTTATAGTACCACTCGAAACGCTTAAGAATTTGGACCTTATTTGTGTCGAATACATAATGTAACTTTCGAAAAAATTAAACCACAAGAATGTTAAAGATATCTAGTTAAAATCTACAAATTCCAGTCACTAGCTAACTTAAATTTAAGCGATAAATTTATGAAATGTGATATAACGAAAGGTTACACCAGCCAGGGTAAATTTCCCTACATAGATCTATCAATCGGAATACATATAATGTTGTTTCTAACAGAGTCTGAAAATTTTAAAATCGACTTAAAGATTTAGACGATATGTTGGGATCATCTATACAATGGGTGCCCAAACTTTTGGCTTGTACGGTCCGCAATGAAGGAAGAGGAATTGTCTTGCATCTCATATTAAATATATAATATAATAAATGTATATAAGTAACGCAGTTTTCTTTATGTTTTACTATAATGTTAAAAAAAGTAAGCAATCTAAATATAAAACTATGCAAGATGAAATATATATATATATAAATTTGACTCTAAATACTATGAAAAAAAAATGGGATTTTTTAGGCAATTTTTTTTTCTTAAAAATCACGTAAACATGTTAAAAGTTTACGACTTTTTGGGGCCTCATGTGGCTGACGGGCCGAATGTTGGGCCAGCCTGATATTTACAATTATTGCAAAGATCAGGATGTTAACGTCCTGTAAAGTACAATTAAAGATACTTTAGCATTTCAATCTTATTTGTGTGGTATATTTAAAAATCTTTCCAGGAAATTGAACCATAAGAATGTAATATATATCTTGCTTAAATTTACAAAGTCCCTAGCTGATTTAAATGTCTCAAAGTTGAATTAAAATTTAAGTAATAAAAATATGATTTATGATTTAAGGATTGGTTAAGTCACTCATAAGGGAATGATACTAGAGCTAATTATCGAAATGATTTTAACGTAGTCTCTAACAGATTCTGAAGACTTTTAAAGCACCTTAAAGTACAAATTAAAAAAAAATTCTAAAATTCCCAAACTGGATGATTTTTCTCGATATATCACAGCGATAAAGACACTGAGTTCTTTCTCTCATGTGTAGTTAAATAAACTCCATATTATTTTTAAGTTGATTTATTTCTGATTATTAAGCGGAATTTAGTAAAATTCAATTGCGACCATGAAATAAAAGAAATAAGATAAGAAGTGAGAAAGATATCAATGGTAAAAAGATTTTAACCATTTTGTTGTATACTTTTGGAGAAGTATTCCATAGAAGAACATTTAGGACAGCACTGAGAATCGGATATACCTAAGCATTGTGATGTATACATTGGATCAGTGGAAATTAAAAAAGCGAACGAATTTGTCAAAAGATGCATAGAATCTTTATTTATTCTGCACAGTGCTAGTAGACTGCATAAAGAAACTTTTTACAGGGGAATCTGTAAATACTTACCGTAATTCTTTAGCGTATTTTGCGACATAAAATCAATATTCATATTAAAGGAAAAGTACATTAAAGAAGTTTCAATTTACCTTGATTAAATATATTTTTACTTTCAAAATCAAACCCGCAGGGCTTATTTCCTTAACTATATATATACAGTACACTCACCAAACGGGAAAGTGAAAATTTTGCTTCCTGTATTTGAAAGATAACGATATTTTTCGACGAAGACATCAGCTTTTTTTGCGGAAAGACCGATTCTCTGAGCTATATAACCTCTAATTTCCCTTACAATCCATTAAAACTGTGTGTGAGAACACACCGTTACAATCTTGACGCACCGAGCTACTTTTGTGGAGCACCATGTGGTTTCAAGGCCTTTTGCTGTTCCTAGGTTTCACAGGTAAGCTAGTTTCCTTAGATAATGAAGACTTCCTGCAAGCATTGTAATCTTCAGTAAATCAATTGAGGCTCTAAGATCCCTATATATTTGTATGCTTTCATCCAGTTTGTTAAAACCTTATTATGTAATGCATTATATTCAGATATTAATGTTTAGCTGAAAACCTTTTTCACATTCCTGTAAACTTTCACAGGCGTGATAGCTGAAGTAGGAAAGGATACCGACAAATGTCTAGAAATACTTGACATGGGAAAACTAGACAAAATGGCGACTATGAAAAGCAGTGAAGAAATGGATGTCGTCTGCCCGTGAGTAGCTGTCTTGAATTGTTCTCGTTCAATAAATTTGTTTATATATATATATATATTTATATATATATATATATATATATATATATATATATATATATATATATATATATATATATATATATAGTGAAACTTCTGGAGCCAGCCACCCCTATTTGAAGGCAAGCCCTCTAAATGGCCATACTTTGGCACACGATGGGACACCGAAGACTCCGTAGAACCAATGTTATGGAAGAAACCTCTTTTTTACAGCCACCCTTCCCAAACGGCCTCTTTTTTCGGAGCCATTAGTGGCCGCCATGCAGAAGTTTCACTGTTTATATATATATATATATATATATATATATATATATATATATATATATATATATATGTATATATATATATATATATATATATATATATATATATATATATATATAATATATATATATATATATATATATATATATATATATATATATATATATATATATATATATATATATATATATATATATATATATATATATATAATATATATATGTATATATATATATATATATATATATATATATATATATATATATATATATATATATAATATATATATGTATATATATATATATATATATATATATATGTATATATATATATATATATATATATATATATATATATATATATATATATATATATATATATACATACATACATACGTTGTGCCATGATTGAACTCTTGGTTTGGGGATCAAAAGGAGCTGCAAGTGCTTAGGGTCTACATTTTGTTAACCATATAATAACTTCCATTGAAAATTGAACTAACATCTCATTTTCAGGAAGTAATATTTCTGTCAGGAATAATAAATTCAAGCTGTTGTCACAGTTTGTATCTTGCTCTGATTTTCTGTACGAACTCGGATTAAAAAATTGAATGAGAGAAATATCATTTTTAAAACGAATCTGAAATTAAATTTATCACATACATTTCATGTATTACAAATATTATTTTTGTCAGTGCGGTGGGCACATTATATTTCGACATTGACCCGCATAGTATAAACATAAAAATACATCCACGTATGACTGAACATAATTAAAAGATTTTAAGAGATTCCGAAAAATTTTTGAAAATGATTCATCCTTACCTCTTAAAATAATTCTTTTGATCTACTTGAGAGACAATTTTATAAAGGCAACTCAGGTGATTTCCTGATGATATCCAGAGCTTCAGGTGTTTGACAGATATCATGTAGCTCTCCATGTATTGAGAAAGTATCAAAAAATTTTCTTAAATTTACTTTGTGGTAGTTATAACACAATCAGACGCACAAAAGCATTTCATAAACGGGTTTAAACTATCATTAGAAAGTTTTTAAAGCGTTATGAAACTTTTATAACATATTTACAGCTTATATCTTTATTAATGTTAATATTTCTATCCACACTCATCTTGTAATTCGACAGCAGTTATGCTACCATATGCAGTAAGTATGCTGTGAAATTTGTTGGAGGCATTAAGATAATTTATATTATTACTTCTGCAAAACTAAATTAACTGTTTTTCAAGATATCTGCACTGAAATATAGATAGTAAGGAAATCCACCGTTTAAATTACCACTGATTCAGCTCAGAAAATATAATTCAATATTTAGTAAAATTGTACATGATGCAGTTTTACCCCTGAGTCAAAAAGTTGACGAAAATTTTCCAATTGTACTGTTCTTAATATTTTATACACGAATGATAATGTCTAATACCCATCTTAACACTAGAAAAACGGCTCCCGTCATTTTGACGGTTTCGGACATACTATTGAGTGCTATGTCTGTGTTTATGTCCACAGGCTTCTTTAAATTTTATGACTTTTTCTAATTTTAAGTGAAATATGTACGCACATTTACAAAATTATATTCGATAGTAAAGAGGGGGATGTATACCTACTAAGAGTGAAAGCCGTCGATTTGACGGCAATATAAGAAATAGGCAGAAATCTTTAAAATAATACCGGAAAAATGTTAGTTACTTTTCGTCTCTTCCCTTTTTTGCAAAATAACTTCCAAAGATTTCTCTTCGGAAATATTAGTGATGAAAAATAAGGACTGCACAAACCCTGCATATATTTTTACGGATAAACCATACCAGGTTGTCAGTTCGGCATACTTGCTTAAAAATGTATCTAAATATAAACTAATTTATTATAAATTGGAATGAAATAGTTCAAAATTTAAAGTATTTAACCATATTTAAAAAAACATTAAATTATTTTATATTCTTGATTTTATTTTTAACCGTCAAAATGATGGTGTTTAGTCTTTTTAGTATGAAAAAAATTCCCTTCTTTCTAGTATTAAACTGTTTTTTTAACGTAGAAAACGGGATTCATTGCATTATTCTTTGTTGAAAATTTCTTACATAAGAATGGGAATATCTTATATCCATCTTAAACTGTGGTTTTTAACAAAGAAAATAGTGTTAGTGGGTAATTAGTGATTTTATTCTTTTAATGCTTGCTTTCAGTATGGTCCCCAAATTCCTTACCTGCCTTGAAGATGCAGTGAAAGCTCACACTGGGGTGACGTTAGCGTATCTGGCCGAGTTGACAGCCGGAACTAAAAATGCCGTTGGCCCTGATCTTGTTTTTAACATGAAAACTGTTTTAGATGAGTTATGCACAGAAGGTTCTCCACTAAATAAAGGTAATTATTTTTTCCAATAGGAGTGGTATCTAGGTTTTAAAATCAAAGGACAAAAAACTCGCAATATTTACATTTCTGGGCTTTTTTGAAGACTCATTACAAAATGATAGAAATAAAAACCTAGGTACGGGCTTGTGGTGGCCAAGTGGTATAGCGCGCTGATTTTCGGTGCTGAGGGTGCTCGGATCGAATCCTGGCGTCGCGCCACAAAAAATGCCTCCGTTCATGTCGTCCCTTCATAGGCGGTAATGCTGTCCGCCTATATGGTGCCCCCACAATAAAATGGGCAGTAAAATTGCGGCGTAGTATAGGCGAATGTTTCCCGATAAATGCCTCCGCATTGGGGAAAAAAATATTGCTTATTCAGGCGTATCAATGTGAGAATGTCTCCCGTCAAGAAAGTTTCCAGGCAGTTTGAATGTATGCATGATGAAATAGTTTTATTTATGGATGAAAAATAAATGCAGTGTAGTTAAATTTAGTATGTTTTGTATTTATCTAAAAACAGTGCCTCCGCATTGGAAAAAAACCTAGGTACTTGATAACAACGGACAGTTGAAGAGTTCCAACCATGTCCTTAGTAGATGACATGATTCGCTCATTTCATGAAATACCCGAGGCGTTGAATCAGTCAGTCAATGATTTAAAGTTCCACGGGAACATCAGGATCTTGCATTGAGCATTAAAAACCTTTATGAGGTTTTCCGTTAAGCTGATCGTATAAATCAAGTGTAGCTATTCTTTATTAGCCTTAAATTTCAGGCATCGGTGTGTTGAGCTCTCGAGTTGCTGACTAGAAGTTAGCATTCTCAAAACCACCTAACAAACATATAAGAGGAATGGAATAGGATTAAGCATAAATGATCAGACGGTACAATAGTGTCATGGTGAAACGAGTTAAATTCATAGTAAGGAAGTAAGGAAATTAATCATCCTGTAGACAACTTGTGAACTCAAGATAGACAGTTTTCTTTTAAGGGAAGCACTTGGGAACAGTTGTTTTAATACATGAGCCACCCACTTGACAAATAAGTTAATTCCATAAAGCAAAAAGTGGAGAAAAGTGATAAAATAATAAACATTATTTTTAAAAATTTCTTTGAAAATATAAATTCAAATAAACATTGTAGAGTGTATTACTG
Organism: Dolomedes plantarius; assembly: GCA_907164885.2. Classification (NCBI taxonomy): domain Eukaryota; kingdom Metazoa; phylum Arthropoda; class Arachnida; order Araneae; family Dolomedidae; genus Dolomedes; species Dolomedes plantarius. The sequence goes on from OU015498.1 coordinate 111,128,767, forward strand.
CAGATGTAGATTTTATCTGACTACATATAAAGTCTTTAAGACAGAATATCCTTGGAGTAATCGTTATTTTTACTATAGTTTTTGCATGGCCAAGGGACTTAACCGATTTGGGGCAAGTAAAAACATCCAATTCAGTCTCCTTTAGTTTACGGGGCCCATTTTTCCAATTTCCTCTTTGGAACATAAAATTTCGTACCCCCTTTGTAAGAACAACCATTAAAGTAGTTATATATATATATATATATATATATATATATATATATATATATATATATATAGGGGGGGGATTTCTTTTAAACTGACACTACTCAAAGCCATCTGTAGCGCGATCTATCAGCCCGAAATCCACCAAAATTGATAGAGGGGCTAAGGTAGACATGGGAAAGAGTTTCCGTGAAAAAAAAATTAGTTCCAAAAGTCGCCGATATGGGAAGATATAGCGCTGTTATTATAGGCTCACCTTGAAATTTGCGAATAAGGGTTAACCCTTTGAGGGGCGCCGTTTGCATAGTGCAAACGCCTAAATCTAGTCTTTTTTTCACTTGCATTCAATGTATTCCAGTTGAATGAGCAGAAAAATGGCTAGTACTGCCATCTGTTATCAGTTTAATGAAGTAAAAACAATTTGCAACCTTTAATTGGAAAAAAATTTCAAGATTCTTTAGGTTAAAAACAATCGGGAAAAAATCTGCACAGTGTAAGTGGTGGAGGTGGTTTCCCCTGAAAGGGTTAAAAGGCAAGTAAAAGATCAAAATACACATTCACAACTATGTAGTCGACAGCAGTGCCAGTATTTCGGACTATAAAGATAAGGGATGAATACCGAAAATGTTGTAAGTTGAGAAATGAATAACGAAGAAAGTTCCCTGCAACACCACTTTATGCAGCAAATTCACTTCTCCCTCCTTCAATGTGACCACAGTCCTGGTGGACGACACATTGTATCCTGAACACTATGTTCTAAACGGCCAAGCGTAACATGTCACCAGGAATGTTTCTTACAGTCCGGGATATGTTGTCCTTTAAGGCCGCCAAGTTCGAGACTCCACCAAGATACACCTTAGACTTTTAATAACCCCACAGAAAGATGTCACATGGGTTATGTCCGGTAAGCGAGGTGGCCATGTCAATGGAAAAAAAAGTGATTGATGACCCTTTCTTCTGTAAAGCGAAGGCGCAACAGATTCCGCACCGATCTTTATAGTACAGAATGCTGGCGCTGCTGTCGACTACATAGTCATGAATTTGCATTTTGATGTTTTACTTGCCTTTGATGCAAACTTTCGGGTGCGTCGACAACAACAGCGCCATATTGTCTCCTATCGGTTACTTTTGGAACTATTTTTTTCACGGAAACTCTTTCCCATGTCGTCTTTAGTCCCTCTATCAATTTTGGTGGAATTCCGGCTGATAGATCGTGCTACAGATGGCTCTGGTAGTGTCAGTTTAAAAAAAAATCACCCTGTATATAAATATATATATATATATATATATATATAAATAAATAAATAATTATATATATATATATATATATATATATATATATATATATATATATATATATATATATATATATATATATATATATATATATATATATATATATATATATATATATATACATTCTTGGACCCGTATTCTTGGGATACAGGCTATCCCACCCCGTAAGGAAATGGTTAATTATTTTTTTCACAACTGAATACATTGTTTAATAATTCACAAGTGAGGCTGTAACTGCCTCATTTATTTCCCGTCTTTTTGTGATGAGACAACACTAATCGATTTACCATTATTATCAAGTGTTTGAGTTTGAACTGTATTATTGCAGCGATTTACATTAGAGTACGGATTTCGCTGGATTGACTTCTGAAAAGGTTAGTTATTATTCGGTGGCCAACAAAATTTCGTCATTAAGTTGTGTTAATCGCTATTTTTTGGAAAATTTAGTGGGAATATGAAAAGTTGGGAGTCAATCAAGTGCTTTGACACTAAAATTTCAAAAAATTTCAAAAAAGGCACTTTTCCGATTTGGCTTGTGAATTGCTCATATGATAGTTCAATAGATTTCTGAACAAAAAATATTCAACAATTTTGGGCTGTTGATCGTGAACTCTTATCAAAAACTCTCAAAGAAAAATGCCTATTCATTTAAGTTAGCTTCCCGTCTTTTATAATTTAATGCTATAGAAAAGATTACGTCCTATATATAATGAACAAGATTAGAAAAATAAAATTTCAGCCCTTGCATATCATTTCACTTTCAGTTTTAATGCAGAAAAATGTATAACTCTATATGAAAAATTAAATTGCCTTTTTTTGTATGACATTTTAACTTCCGTGGAGTTTTTTCAATTTTGGATCTACTTTTTACTTCCTACTGGGCTATGTTACTATCCTAAACGTACAGACCAATATCGAAATTTTTACTCTATACATGTAAGCTTTGATTTTCCGACTAAACGAGAACGTCTAACACCATTATAACGCTCTTTTTCACACATAGTTTGGAAGACCAAGTTTAGTCCGATGTGCTGGGGACGACGAGTCAGTGCGTAATAAATGGGCTTCATTAAAGCAACGGTTGTTTCATTAAGCAGCTGGACATTTACCACTTGCGTTGAATCCTTGATTGTTAATTCGTCATTTATGTTTATTTCACAGATTATAAGGACAGCATGAAGTGTTTCGACGGCTTAGAGGGTCCCTTTGAAAATTGCGACAAAAAAGCAGCGGATTTATTCGAGACTGATGTAGACGAGAAGGATAGACGGGACGATATTTACAGTGATTCGGAATGCATGTAAGTATAATCTCTGAGATATATGTAAAGTCTGAAAAAGAACCTTAAAACAATTGAGGTGTGCATTTGTTGGGGCAATCAAGGAAACAGAGAGAATTGCCCTTTATCATACATTTATTTGACAATACTAAAATTTCTTTTAAAGTGAAAGTAATAATAGAATAAGGTTCCCCTTCATATTATCATTCAATTCATGAGGAATCAGAAGCAGAGACAAACTATTTGGTCAAAGTAATTATTTCTAGGATCTTTCGGGAGGCACTTACTACTGTTGAAGAATACAGCGATGAATGACTTCGTTAATAGGGGCCTATATCATGTCATATTCAGAATCATCATGTCGGATTCCAGAAGCTTCTGCTAGACTCCTAGACAATTCAATCTGCACTCTATATCGTCCGAGCTCTAGGGAACAGCAAGAGCAAACTGTCGACCTTATCTCGTTCTTTTTCTTGGGGGGGGGGGGGGGCTGTTGTCCGTTTACCAGGGCCATTTTGGCCCGCTCCTTTTTCTCTCATTGGACAGGGGCTGATTTTCTCTTAGTAGCTTCTGCCCCAATAGGTCCCCGATTTTACTGCTCCTGTTCGCATTCTACCAAGTACCTCCCCACCATAATTTTCGTTTGAAATACAACTTTAACCATTGTCTGAAAGTTTTATTGTGGACCGTAAAATAACTTCACCATCTATCTTGCAATATTTATAGTCTTTTGATCGCTATCAATGGCACCACAGACGGCTTTTCTTTTAAGCCACCTTAGTGTTCAAGTATTTATTTTTTTGCCTCTGAAATTGTTATAAGAGTATTTTTCTTGACCGTCTTTCGACCACACACCGCGGTGAACTGTAACATTCAGCGCTTCTAGAATATGCTAAATGAGAAACGATCAAACAATCTCTCTCAAAACATACTTAACAGCATCCAAAGTTCCTTTACTCCTAATGCACACACACAAAAAAAGAAAAGACGAAAACATATGGCTACTGATATTACTTTTTTGCGGTAGAAATATCAATAGTAGTCTCTTCTGCTTTCATGCTTTTTTCAATAAGTAATTTCAAATTTTCATATCTGTGGCTTACTTGACTTCAAGTTGAAATGAAACTTAAAGTCTATTTAGTGGCAAATGAATTTCCAATGCAAATGACACATTTTAGATCTTCAGTTTAGTTCTCTGTTGCATCGAATTTTTCTTTCCGCTACAGATAAATATTGAATTTGATGAGGATTTAAATTCAAAATGGTAATTTTTTTTTAATTCCTCGTTCGAGTTAAAGTCAGATTAGAAATGAATGAAATATTCAGATACATAATGAGGCTGAAAATAATATAATTTCTTTCATTTAAATTTTCCTATCATCAGTTTTTAACATATAACATGTATTTATTAAAGTTCCTTCTATTTTCACACTTCTATCTATTGTTGAAAAAAATATTTTGAGATTTAAGTGAAAAAAATGCCCTGTAGTTTTTAAGAAATTCACTTATGAGGCTTGAATTTTTCTCGGTATGCTCGTTACCCTGAAAGATTATCTCAGTTAGTTATAATTTTGGCAGCGTGCAAACCCAGTCTGTATCGCTTGAACAAGCAGTAAAAAGTTAAACAGAACAGTGCCAAAATGCGTCCAAATTTTGACATACATATATGTATATATATATATATATATATATATATATATATATATATATATATATATATATATATATATATATATATATATATACATAACTTACAAATATATAGATACATACATACATAACACTTACATACATATATACATACAAAAGAAGTAAGCAACGATAAGTAATCCTACGTTAATAACCCATTGCAGTTTCGTTAGAAGAGACTACATGATTTATTTTTCCAACGAACCTCTTACATCTGCCTCCGATTTCTTCAAGAGGTTCTCTAACCTTGGATCTTACATAAGTTTCCTTAACTTATTTTGAAAAATTCCTTTTTAGAATTTAAGCAAGCCTTATAGCAGAAAAGGGGCTCTTTCTGGGAAAATAAAGCTAGCCATATTACGATCCAACGTATTGATGATATTCTTAATCAAACGAGGGCTGATTCCCATTTCTCCCTCTCACAAAGTTTGTGAACGATATTTTTTCGCTTCAGATATTAACCTCTTTTTTCTATGGGTATGCTTTTTGATAAAAAGGAGTTTTATCCACTTTATCAAAATCATAATCCGTGCCTGTGATCCTGAATAGCATCAGAATCTGGAGTACACAAGAAAACTGTCACTTTTAGATCTCCCAAAATGTGCCAAGAAAGCTTAAATACTGCTTTTATTAGAAGGAATTTCACAATGTAAAGATAAACATCTTCGTATAAACAGCTGGATATAGGGATATTGACAGTTTCTTTCTTCCTTTACTTAGAAGGAGGTTGTTTTTAAAAAACCTATGGGTGGTATATAGCACAAATTATGTTGCTGTCTTATAAAGTATCTGATTTACAATCCTTAATATTGCTGCGTATTATGCCATTTTTCCCGATTAATAATTGTTCTCATTCCTGCAAGTCCTCCGAAAAAAAAAACACAATTTTGTTACTTTCAACCGTTTCTTTTGTTTAATAAAATAATTCTATGGGTATTTCAGACTAGAAAGAATATCCAGTTGACGCCGGAGGCCAAACCAGATCATTAAGATCTCAGTTGTTAATTTTGATGTTCTGTTGTTTTTCATGGAAAAGTCATTTTAATATCGTAATATTTTTTGGCAATCAATAAAAATTTTTTTACGACCATTTGCTTCTGAATAAAATCTCAGTATTTTTGAGGGTACTGGAAATTATTAAGCTTCCAAGCGAGAAACAAGCTTAAGATTCCATTGAATTAGAGGAATTTAACTGAACGCCTGAACTTGCTTTGTCTTGCCACTGATTCATGTGATACTGTCCATGATGTGGTTCTTTGGTTTACTCCACTAAACAAATACTGAAAATTGAATGGGACTAGATTTTCCTCTCAGTTAACTGCTACTGAGTTGCGACTAAAACTAAGAAAATATATGTATATATATATATAAGGTGTGTCTATTAACTTCCAGGACTGATCTAATAACTCCAGAAAATATTACATGAAATACATACCCATTTAATATGTTTCGAAGTAACTTCCACCTGCCATAATGCACTTCTGTGCTCGGCTGTACAGGTTATGGAAAAAACTTTTAAAGTCCTCTTTCGGAATGCTCTTTAATGTGGACGTCACCGTTTTCTTGATGGCTTCGACATCCTCAAATCTTGTTCCCTTCAGCAAATCTTTCCGTGTTTGAAACAAAAGAATTATGCCGGTGCTAAGTTCGGAGAGTATGGAGGATGCTGCATCTCCACTACCTCATGCTGGGCCAAGTTACTGAAGGGAACAAGATTTGAGGATGTCGAAGCCATCAAGAAAACGGTGACGTCCACATTAAAGAGCATTCCGAAAGAGGACTTTAAAAGTTGTTTCTGAAACTTGTACAGCCGAGCATAGAAGTGCATTATGGCAGGTGGGAGTTACTTCCAAACATATTAAATGGGTATGTATTTCATGTAATATTTTCTGGAGTTATTAGATCAGCCCTGGAAGTTAATAGACACACCTTGTATATATATATATTTATATAATGTCTAACTTTTGCCCTGATCAACAGTTTTACAGCTAATGTAGAGCACATGCAATTTTTGCTCTAAAATTGCAACGCTTTACCGTTGGAACTTGAAAAAGAATTCAGCTCACTAGGCGCAAAATCTGTGACACAATTTTTCCAAATACAAGGAATTTTTAACTAAAAAATAGCGGACGTGAACAATAGAGAATTCTTTTATCTATAACTATCTGAATACGTGTACTTCGCTAAGGAGTACATTTTAGGATAATTACAATGAAAAAATAATGAAATTGTTTTTTAGAAAATTAAATTCTTAATTAATCTGAATTAAATTCTTAAAAAACTTCCATCTCAATTAGTCTAGAGGTTAAATTTTACCTTTTACTGTATTTTAATATTTTTTTGTGTCAGTGTATTTCGTTGTTATGCGCGTGACGCAAAATTAATTTAAAGTATCACAAAAAGAAAAGAAATCTCGTGAGCATTTAATAAATTAAATTCTAAAAATTAGTCTTTAAAAATTCACCAAAAATCAGAAATTGGAGGTAAAGATTCGAAAAAGATTTCATTTTAAAGGAATTTTTAAGACCTTTCCTGTGATGTAAATTTTATAACCCTCAAATTATTATTTTAAATGCAAACTTATAAAAAATTACAAAAGTTATTTAAAAAAAATCTAAGAAATTTTTTAAAAATCTTTCTTAGTGCACCCCTACACTATAAGAAGAATCGCCATGCAAAATTTCAGCCCTTTAAGTCCAGCGGTTTGGTCTGTGCGTTATCTGTCAGTCAGTCAGGCAGTCAGTTAGTCACGGAACTTTTTTCTATATATAGATGTCAGTCTACTTTGAAAAAGGATGGTGGTATTAAAAATGAGGGAAAATTCCCCTATCATCACTATAAATCGCTATGTAAATTCCAACCAGCAGAAATGCCATAGAAAAAAGTTTGTCTTTTTTGAAATCTAACACAATTCGATGGCTACCTTATACATCAAATTTATTTCAAATTCTAATCTAAGTTCTCTGCAACATATTGCCAACCAGGAAATGTGTCGGGCAAATATTATGTAGAGTGACTGCATTAAACAAGGTAATAACGTGATCGCCTGTCATACTGTTAGTAAGTTTTAATATTAAAGGGAAAGATACCCTAAATTATATATCTTTAATATAGAGCTCTTTTTAATATCTGCGAGAATTATCTATATTCAATCTGAAACTTCTATTCGATGTAAAATATTTTAGTCTAAGAAAAAAACTAACCATTTTAAAACTATCACGACCTTTCAAAAACTAGATGAAGGTAGGGAAATGATGTAGTTTTTTTTTGTTTTATTATTGTATTAAATTTGCTACATAGGCAGATGTAGAATCCCATACAAAATCTTTTATCTATAAATATTCCAAATATTACAAAATGTGTACAAAATTTACAAAAAATTTCATTTTTAAAATGAATATCTTGTATTTCAGTTATAAATCTTGCTTCTGGTGCATGATTAAAATTCAGCTTTCCCAAACGTGTTTCCCCAAGATAAAATGATGCATTAAAAATTAAAAACGTATCATACTTCAAAACTTCGGAATATGTATTTATAGGATTTACTTTCATATGAGTTATAGATATATACTTCTAACATTCATTTAAATATATATTTTTAAACTATGTTTTTATAACAAAATTATTTAATTTAATATACCGTAAAATCTAGACTATAATACGCACCCGAGTATAAAATGCATGCTTGATTTTCCGCGAAATTTTCTGAAAAAATTAAAATTCGACTATAATACGCACCTATAACTTCTCAATATTTTATTTAAAAATTTCACAAATATTTATTAACATTAATAAAGTTTGTACTAAAAAGAAACAAAAACGTCAAATTCGGTAAAAAAAAAAAAAAACTTAAATCGTTGATTCCAAATAAACAATACTATCAAATTATCCGTCTCCATCACTTTCACTAGAATACAGCTCATCTATTGTTGTTGCGTCCATGTCAAAATAATTGTTGCCGTCGTAATATATATCACCATCACCATTCGCACTTGACGATACGAACTGTGAGTTCCGTTTGTTTAAAAGGAATACCTGCTTAGTAAACGGGTGGATGATTCACGGAGTGCAGATGCGCACGCACTCGTGTTGCGTCAATGTCTTACAGCTGCTGTACGTTCGTTTATCCAATATTTAAAACTACTTTTTTTTGTACGCGAGTATAATACGCACCCTAATTTTTGCGGACTAAAATGTGAAAAAAAATGCGTATTATATTCGAGATTTTACGGTGGTCACAGTGTGTTAAAAACAAGATGAATTCCTGTCAACGTCAAGTAACCAATGAACAGATAAGTCAATTCTTCTCTTCTTTCATTTCAGGCAAACCGCTTACTCAGCTGCTTGCTATGGCTCCCTAATCCATGACAGTTGTGGAAAAAATTCGTTTGATACCTACACTGCATTGATAAAGAGATCCACTATGTTCAAAAATGGTCTATGTTCCAAACGAGGTATTGAAAAAATCAAAAAAACATTCTTGAAAAGCCTGAACAAGAGGAAACTGAAGCGTTTGGAATCCGAACTCAAGAAGAAAACAATTTAGAAAAAAAAAAGATTTTTATGCCTTCGTTGATTTCGAAAATTTTGTCTGTACACAATTGATTAGTTTACTGTTTTCAATAAAATAATCAGTTTTTCTATATGCTGTCGTTTCGCACCTGTCTGTTGTTGCATGTACAGAGGAGTCCCGATAATACGAAATGATAGGGAACAGACCCTTTTCAGATTAAGCAAATAATTCTTAAAATAATTACAAGATAAAAATAACTTTTTATATGCCATGTTTTTTAATTTTCTGTTGAATCATATAAAATTGACAATTCTATGTATTAATAAATGCTATTTTAAAATTTTTTTGATGAATTATCCCATTAACTTGATGGTTAAATCCATTAAGTGTGGTAACTCAAGTGTGGACTCCATTAAGTGTGGTCCCATTAAGTGTGGTAACTCAAGAAAATGAAGTTAATTGGAAGTTAACTTGCGTTTAACTTTTCGTTCCGTTCCGGCCAATAGATGGCTGCACTAGTCTACAAAACAAAATTAAATGAAAATAACAGAAAATTAATTTAATTCTGCTTAAAGATGGCTAAAAGTGTTAAAATTATGCATTGTCATCGTGTTCAGAGCTATTCTAAAAGTTTCAAATGTCTATCTAGTCGGGAAGTTAGTTAAAAATCGATTGCAAGATTTGTACTTGACATTCACACACACAAACTCGCAAACAAGAAAGCAAGTTAATAAAAATATGGTAATAAACTTAAATTTCATAATAACGTGTGATTACATAGTTTATTTTATAAGGTATGTCTAAACATAGAAACCAAATCTCGGGACAAAATGGATGATAAGAGAGCAGAACGCTGCCCAGTACAGTACAGTAGAGTGTAAGTTGTTCTAACAGTACGTCACAATGCTCGACAGTTGGAGAAGTGCAGCCGGGGAGAGGAGGGGGGTTCAGTTGACACGTCTTTTCTCACAGACAGCCACAGCGTCGATACTGTTAGTGTCAGTTTAGCATTAGCATAAACACGTGTTGTTTATTCTACAGTGTCCTACTTTATTATACTGTTGTCTAACTTTGAATATTCTTGTAATTTTCATAAATATACTTTATATTACTCAGTTTCACTGTAGCTATATTGAAACCTTAGTTCTTTTTGACTTTTGGTTTCGAATTAAGCGGACTTTCGGATTACCGAAGTTCGGATTATTGGGACTCTACTGTGCAACTTTTTTTTACTCTGGCTTGCAAGCTAATCACATACCTTTTAAGTATCCCTAGAACATGGCTTGTGGTAAAAGTGCTCGTGGTAACAGTTCATGTATTAAACTTTTTTTAAATAATTACTTGTTTCCCTTTTGACAGTTGTACACTCTTAACTGTAACCAGATGATGTGCTTTGAGAATCATCCGTACTACCAAAATGAGTATAAAGTCTAGATATGAAAAACAAAGCTACTGCTAGAATATCCCCGTCGGTATATAAAAATAAAGGAATATAGCTGGTATTTTTTCTAGATAAGAAATTGAAAATCTACAATTTCAATATTGTTTTAACAATATAAAAAAAAGAAAGACGGCTGAGTCATTTTTACGGTTTCGGACATACTATTCAGCGCTATGTCTGCATTTATGTCCTCAGGCTTCTGGTATGTTATGATTTTTTCTAATTTTTCACGAAATATGCACACATATTTACAAAATTAAATTCGACAGTAAAGAAGGGGAGGAAATGTGTTGTATAACTACTACTACTGAAAGGTGTCGATTTGACGACAATATAGAAAACAGGCAAAAATCTTTAAAATAATACCGGAAAAATGTTAGTTACTTTTCGTGTCTTCCTCCTTTTGCAAATAACAGAAATATTGGCTCATCGAAAATATTGGTAATGAAAAATAAGAACTGCATAAACCATGCGTATATTTTTACTGATAAACCATAACAGGTTGACAGCTCGGCATACCTGCATAAAAATATAACTGTAACCAAGTGGTTTAAACAGGGCATCATTACGTAAAATCTTTCATATGTGCAGCCCCACAAACTGTGTACCATCACTAACTGATTTCCACAAACTCTCTTAATGCCCTAACAGCGTAAAGCGGCCTTGCAAACACCCGCCGGGATCGAAAGAAGCAATCCCTAAAACTCTCTCTGACTCCATGGACGGACACAACTACTAGCGTTCGTGCCGACGTGCCGACACCCTCTGAACTCTGCTTGCTGAGAAAGGATGTTTGTCAGTCGATCCAATGTTTTACTAGGTGGTAGCAGCATATTTTCGTGTGTGCCTGTAAACTTCTTAAAATTGTGTAATTCTGTAAGTAATTGTTATGTTTTCATTAAATTAGTTAAAATGTCACCTAGGGATTCATTTTTTTACTGTCGGGATCAAGTGTACTTTCTCCCTGAAGTTAACAGGTCTTGGTTGTTATGTGACTGTTCCGGCGAACGGCCGCATAACTAAAAATATACTAATTTATTATATAATGGTATGAAATAGTTCAAAATTTAAAGAGTATTTAACTATTTTTTTAAAAAACATTAAATATTTAAAATTCTTGATTTTATTTTTAACCGTCAAAATGACGGCATTCAGTGTTTTTAGTAAGAAGAAAATAATGACTCTGATTAGTTCATTTTTCACGACAACAGGAATAAAAGGTGCTGAGGGAAAATCGTGGTCCAGACAACGAAAATGGAATATGGAGAATGAGAAATAACAAAGAAATTACGAAAATAAACATAAAATTGATATAGCTACAGAGGTTAAAAAATAGAACATCAAGAAGACTAGTGCACATTCAGAGAGAGAAAACTAAAAGTGCGACAACTAACTTGATTAAAGGCCTTCATTTCATGACATAAGTCTAGCTGCCAGGGACAACCAGTAAGATGGCTTGACGATGTATTGGATAGGCTAAAAGTTAAGAAAATGAAGAACTGAATCTAGCACAGGGAAGAACGGCTAGTTATCTAGAGACAGGCTGATACCCTAATGGGTATATGTACCAAGTAGTAGGAGTGATAGATCTGATGATAAAAATACAAATTTATGTTTTTGGTTTCATAACAGGCAGGCGTGAAAAAGTTAGTCTTTGTCCCATTAACTTCTAAGGATGGTTAAGAGGAGCCTGTTTTAGTGTCAGGAAAGTTAAAAGGAAGTTTAAGAAATCGAAGGAAATAACAGTTAACCTTTAGCTTACGGGGCCCGTTTATCAAAAATGCTCTTTAAAACATGATAGATGTCTTCTTGCCAACCTGTCCATTTTTTTATGATCGAAGCGAATGAACCAGAGTTACACCGTCCGGAAATTTCCGCCATCGATCCCTTTAAAAAAATTTAATTTCGCCATATATTTTAAAATTGAGGCACGATTTAAACAAAATCTTAAAATTATTCTAATTAGCATCATAACAACCTAATCATGACGTTTGGAAAGAATCGTGAGCCAAGTTTCCAAGTTATAGCTTTGCAGCAAAGTGCTGGAAACGCCGAGATCTGTCGACTGGTGCGATTCGGTCAGAACTCCTGATCTATAGCACCGATTATTACACATAATAGGGAATTTATAACACATTAGTGAATTACTCTAAGAATGGAATTTTGTTTAAAAGTATTACATAGTAACTGGAAGGGTTTTTCAAATTCCATAATTTATCACAGCTAAACTTTATTGCATTTTATTACAATGAGTTGATGGTACTAGATTTTGTTCATAGGATATTTAGTCGATACTTATACATTTTAAATAACTATTAAAAATGAATATTTAAAAGTATTACGTTCTAAATTGATTCCATTTCACAAAGAGAAAATCTTTTCTCTGAATAGCAGTACAAATGTTATTTTCCGATCTTCTTAAATGTTGGTAAATGTTATTAAATGGGAGCCATTTGTTGCATCAAATACTTAAACCACCATTCGAATTAATCCTATCTTATATCAAGGACAACATTATAGATTGAACGTATGTAAATCGCTTTGCTTTCAGAAGAGAGGTGTAATGATTTACGTGCCATGACGGAAGCGCGAACGGAAAGGGAGTTGTCGTTATGGCAACCGATTTTCTCATCCATCTATTATTAAGATGGAGCTTGGGAGTAATATAATACCGTGATCTAAACGAATAAATGAAGATAATAATGGTTTGACATTCTGTGATAGCTTTCGTTTTAGTTCCGAAATTATGGTGAGTCGAAATTGTCAAGCGCTGACTTACGCTTTGTATTTATGTTATGTAGATAAATATTTCAGTATTTAGATTAGAACAGAGGGCTAAAACGCATACATAAATAAAATATACAAGAAAAGGCATTCAGTAAAGAGAAATAAGATGCTGTAACATAATAGTCACGAATTTTTTTTTCAAACTGTTGATTACTGAAAAACTATGCGACATTGTTCAAGTGAATAAATTATTAAAATGGTAAATTCAGAGTAGGAAGTGAAATTATGACTTTCCGTTGTTGATCAGAGACAAATCTCAATATGAACTGATTTGCGATACTTGAATTTAAACATATTAGCTTTAACGTAACTAAAGGACCTCTTCCGAAACGCTAAACTTTCTTTCTTTGAATAAAAGGTATGGATTTAGTAGTGGGTTATTACAACAATTGTAGGAATTATCCATGACTATTTAAAGAATAGAGTTTTCTCTTGTTTAATCTCTTCAATGACTTAATGCTTAAAACTTACATATGTTGCTATTGCGATCCGCTTAGATCCTTTTTAGGGTGGAAGTTACAACAGTAAGCGCTCACGCTACGTTTTCTGAAGTATCTCTGGCATGAAATGTGCAAACAGTGCAAAAGAGCTATTCTTGTCGAGGGTGGTATCAGGGTATTCGGAACGTCACCACGGAGGCCAAAAGGAAGAGAGCGTCTATAGCAGTGATTCTCAACCTTTTTATAGCTGCCGCCCCCGTAATAGGCAGAACATTTTTCAACGCCCCCCCCCCTTCGGGAAAATCCAGTAATTTAGAGTATGGGGAAGGGGAGGGGGGTTACAGAATTATAAAAAGCAAAAATTTCGAGTAATTTTTTTTAGTCACACTAAATTTGTTTGATTTAACTCGATAATTTTGCACTAGAAGGCAATTACATTCCTTTTATTAAAATTGAAATGAGTAACGCAAAAATAGCTTAAATGCTCTTTTATGTTTAAAAATTATTTATTCTTAATTAGATAATTAAAAAAGAACAGCAAAAAAATTACACTAAAAGAGTAATGGCAATGAAGCAATCAAGTATGTCAGTGGGATGGTTGTGCTTGATGGTTCAAAGCCAGTTTCTGAACGTTCGCTTCAATATTTTTAGAGACATGAAGGCGCAAATAACCTCCTTCCACGATTTGGAGTCAACTTCTCTTTTTTGTAATTAGATCAGTCACAGGACTGAATCCTCGCTCGACAAGGTAGGAGGAAGGGAAGGCAATAAAAAACTTTTTGTCGGTAGTCCACAGTCCTGGGTAGAGGCGACTGATGTTACTTTGAAGCCAAAATTCTGTGAGACGATAACCATTCTGCAAGCTAGCTTTCAAAGTTTTATTAGTTGAAAGTTCACTCAATTCCTCCTGAATCTGAACCTCTGCTGTCTCAATATTCATAAAAGGGTTCATGACCCATTGAGGGACTTCCAGGGACAAAATATCCTCAAAGCGCTCAGAAAAGTCCTTGTGCAAAGACTCAAGGTGTTGGCAGTAAACTTGTGTCTCATCTAAGGGGATTTCACTGCTCTTATGCAGATAGGACAAGATTGGAAACTGGCTGAACTCGTTGCGACCAAAATTCTGCTTTCACAATGTGAGTTTTTTAGGAAGGCAGAAATAACAGATTTTGTTGTGATCAAATTAAAGCTGCGAATTTATTCCATTAAATTTTGCGAATAAATCGGTCATGTAGCAACATCAATCTTAAATTGTAGCAATCTATCTCTCAGAGCTACATCTTTCTCTTCGAGGAACTCAATTACAGAGTAGAAAAGATACCAAAACCTATTGAGGCAGGCCTCCTTTGGAGAGCCAGCAAACCTTGGTGTGTAGAAGCAAGCGATTGAATTCTTCGTCGTTGTCCTTACACAGGTAGTATCTGCCCGAATAATCGATCGTTGAGAGCATTACTGCGAATTTTGTTTACAGCAGAGATGACATATTGTAATGACTGATGTAAACGGTCGCTGAGGTTTTTTGCAACTAAATACTGTCTATGAATCACGTAGTGAACAGCTAAAATACCTGGTACATCTTTCTTCAAAAGGGCGATGAACCCACGTTGACGACCCACCATTGCAGGAGCTCTATTGGTGGCAACAGACACAATGTTCGCAAGAGGAATATTTTTCTCTTTAAAATAATCTTTGACAGTCTTAAAAATAGATTCACCTTTTGTATCTGAAATGAAGCTTCTTGCAAAAAACATGTCTTGAATAATTTTTCCTTCCTTCACAAACCGGACGTACGCTAACAGTAAAGCCTCATTAGTACTTGACAAGGTTGATTCAACAACATGAAGAGAAAATTCGGTGTATATCAAAAGTTTGCATAAGGAAGCTTCAACATCTTCAGCTATCTCATCAATTCGTCGTGGCACTGTATCATTGCTTAATGAGACATTTTTTATAACATTGGATGCGGATGGATGGTGCAAAACCGTTTCTAAATTTTCCTTGACAGCCGGCAGTATCAACTCTTCGCTGATGGTATGAGTTTTCCCCGATTTAGCAATTAATTTTGATATATTATAAGGAACTATCAAACCATCGTCGCATTTTTTTGATGAGGTTGCTAGTAAGCCTGAGATAGACGGTGCCTTCAGAAACTTGTCCCTGATGTTCGTGAAAAACGACAAATCTTTATTTTGTTTGTCAGGAGGAATTTTTTGCAGATGCTCCTGCAAACGAGATGGTTTCATTGCCTCATTAGATAACACTTTGTTACAAAGTAAACACATGGGTAGTTGCGAGTTCGACGGCGAAGGAACAAATCCGAACTTCAAGTTCGTGGAATTGTATTGACGACACTTCTTTTTATTAACCGACATCGTTGGCAGCAAGAAAATATGATGAGGGAAAGATAACTATTTCTCAAAATTATTAATTCATGATCACGATAAAGAACTAATAAGCGCACTTACCTAGCCGAGTGAACAAATAAACAATGAAAGTAAATCGAAACTGAGGGAACAAATAGAAATAAAGCAAACGAAAAGCAGCACAAGAAACACGTGTCAAATGAAACATTCATATTCATAGTGAAATGCTAATCAGACGCATAGTAGAACGCTCAACGCATGCGCTGCGATGCGCGCGAAAACAGCTAACGCATACGCTGTGCTCGTTGGGATCAGAGAAGCATCCTAGTGTAGAGTTCTTCAAGGTCATCCTACCTAGAATACAAAGTCGTCTCACCATTAGAATTGCGCGAGGGGGAGCCGTGGCGTAAGTTCGTTTAATTGCTGATACAAATGATGTAAACCGGATAATCGATTTAATAAATTTTGGGGGGGAGTTTTAAAGTTCAAAGGCTAAAACATGCTCATCGCCCCCCTACAGCCCAAAACAAGTTCACCGCCCCTCAGCATCCTCCCACTGCCCCCAGGGGGGTGGTACAGCTTCCGTTGAGAACCAATGGTCTATAGGGAAGAAGCTGAGTGACTGGCGGTGTGTCCTGTGTGATTCGCAGAAAAGGGAGGTAGAGCAATATTTCAACTTTCTATAACTTAAATACCTGCATATGTATCTATGATTACATGTAACCTCTGAGTTGTACCTGCTAAGGCCATTTTTAGGATTAAGTTATAACAGGATGCGTTTACGCTTTGCTTTCTGAAGTGCATCTAACATGAAATATGAAAACAGTGCAAAAGACCTATCCTTGTCGAGGGAAAAATAATTTTTCTGTTCAGTACTATACTAAATGCCATCCCTTTAGTCATTATCAGGTCTTCGACAATGATGGTAGTATGTTGCACAGAGGAAAAATAAAAAGGGACTGTTAAGAGAAAATACCTAAGACGTTTTGTGAGAAATTGCGTTAACTGCCTTAACAAACTGTTAAGTGAAGTCGCCGTTTTCTCGCAGAAATAAAATATCCAATTATTAAGATTTAAATTTTTACTCCTTTTTAATTTTTTGCCACTTTTTATGGTTACTTAGTTTAGTTTACTCTCTGAACAGCGCATACTTCAGTTACGGTGGTTACGGATTTTTAGTTACGTAAACTACATTGACTATCTAAATTTTTTACATCTTTTTATCTTTTTACCGCTTTTTATGGTTACTCTCTAAAAAGCGCATATTTCACTTACAGTGGTTAAGGCTTTTTAGTTACGTAAACTATATTGGCTCTCGTCGCCCCTGGGGGATGCTCGGTCAAAATTGAGAAGGCAGCTAGCTAAGATGGACTCCAACCCTTGTGGTGCTAATTAAAACCAGAGCCGCACATTTCAGCCCGAAGCCTATATGGACCTGGTCTGGAACTTTCAATCAGGGGGCATAAGAAACAACAACAACATAAACATTAGCTATCAGTGATAGCCCTTTTCTCATTGGGGACAGGTGCTGGCATTCTCTAATTAGATTGATGTTGGTATTGTATTGTTAGAATATTGGACTGATGTGGTATATTTAGAGAAATTAAGAATATTTTATACTCAGTGATAATGGCACGATCATTTTTAACTTAGATGGAGACGTTCGCGCAACATTAAGTTCCCTATTGTGTGTTCTGGTATAGTGCATCCTTTACGTTTGTTTTTCTGATTGCTTGGGGACTATTGTTTAGGTTTTATTTGCGATCCAGAAGAATAAAGCAGTTTGTAAGCATTTTGATTTATCTCACATGTACATACTGCAGAAGTGGGATTTGTAAGGGACAAACGTATTATTAGCGTGATAGACATTCGAAAATGATGATCGTTGTCTTTTTAAGAGGAGTGTTTCCTGTATGACATGACAGAAACATTGCTGTACTTTTCAAAGCCTTCTACAATAAGAAAAACTTGGTAAAACTACACCGAATTTCAAGTAATCTTCACGCAGAACTTTTTATTCAGCCTTATCGTTCAAAAGATGGCCGTAACATCCCAAACCAAACAACCAATCAATCTGGCAGAGTTTTAACATTTAGATAAATTAAAAAATGATAGGCCATAGATAGACCGCAAAAAAATTTGTATCGTAAGTGTTAAGAGATAGTGAGCTAAAAATCTTGTTTTTAGATGGAAATAACTTGATCACCTCTGAAGATCGATTGGCCGTTACACTTCCTTTAAATTCTTCAGAATTCATATATATCTGCCAAACAATATCCTCGAGTAAAAATAAGTCTCGATCACCCCGTTTTGACACTTATATATTTCTCTCTTGCCTTAATGTATGGCAGGCTCTTGGCAATGACAAATTACAAAACGGCAGGCTATGCATTAATCAAGAAGGATATACTTCTAACATCGGGGTTGTGATTGCTTCCGTGCAAAGCTGAAAATGGACCTCGTCTATAGCGGAATTTGCACAGAAATTTTTCTCGAGAAAATCTTAATTCCCTTCCGCTTCGTGTCGATGTGTATTTCCGAACCGTACGAAATGAGAGTTCCCCAACCCTTACCCATCGATCACGCCAAACAAGAACAAAACATTCGCCTGAAACTTTGCGCGATATCATAAGATAAATTTGCCAGTGCGTAAGATGCAAGTAAGACAACCCGGGTCCAGTTTACTGAACGTAACTGATCTAGAGACGCAGGTGAAATGACATCGTTACAAATGAATCCAAGAGGGGCGTTTTAAAACCAAGGGGGAGTGGATTGAGTTTTATTTGTTCCTAAAAAGATTGCTCGCAGTTGTTGCATTGAGAAAAACAACAAGAACCTCCAAGAAATGTATGCACAATACTTCTTTGCGATATTTATTTGGTAGAGAGATACGTATACAAAGTTCTGTATTAAAAGTTGAGCTGTGATCCATTAGGGTATCATTTTATTAGAGCATAAGAAATTTCCACGAAGAACTTTATAATAGGTATTAAATATGACATAATTATTTTTGACTCTAGCCAGTTTTCCTTAAGTTGTACATCTCTTCACCCAGGAGTGATATCCTATTGCTCTTATAACCAAATAAGATATTTCGTCTCTAATAAAATACAAAACTTCAAAAACAAAAATTTTCTTTTATTCGAATTCTACATGTTACAATAAACCACCATGTGTCATCATTAAAAAATTGTAAACACGGGAACAAAATTATTCGATTTAATGGAGAGGGTACTGAACGCCATGCATCAACTGGTGAGTTACAAAATCTCAACAAACACAACCTGACCTATCGTTTCCATTTCTTTACCCGGCGACAAACGAACGTTTGGCAAAGCAGTGGAATGATTGTAGTTTTGGAAGTGATACATCTTTAAATGTCAAGTACATGTTTATACCATTTACAAGAAATAAGAAAAATAGTGACAATATTATATTATTTTATATTATATACAGGTGGTTATAAAAATAATGGAAACATCTGTCAATATTAGTGGTATTTATGAATGTTCTTCGTATTCCTTAAAAAACAAGTCTGGCCTCCGGTATTTTTTTATATAATATGCTGTATGTATTATTTTACTGTCAGGTAGCAGTAATGAAGCTAAGGGCATCGTGCTTTTGGGGAGAAAAACGTAAAATGTCAAACCTTGCAGACCTTGCGAAAAGGGCAAATTGTTTGTGGGCGTTTAAATTGGAATGTCTGTTACTGCAACCCCCAGGGTAATGGGTGTTTTTCGAGCTATGGTATCGAAAGTCATGATAGCATACAGAGTGCACGGAAAAACATCCTTTTCCAAACAGAAGAGTGGACTAAAGGGAGAGCTGAGTGAAAGAGACGGACGAGGTATTGAAGCGGATTGGAACATGAAGAAGAAAACAACTGCTACCAAAATGACCGAAGAGCTCAATCTGTTTCTGCATGTGCAGGTATCAACCATTAGAGGTAGAAGGGAACTTCACAAACAAAGAATTTACGGAAGACTAGCTATTCCCAAACCACTTGTGATAGATGCCAATAAAAAATATCATCCACAATGGTGCACGAGCGCAAATCCTGGTAGAGTAATATGTGGAAAAACGGCATTTGGCCCGACGAATCATTGTTTACATTGTTCCTCGAAACAGGACGTGCGTATGTCCGGAGAACGCCTACACAAGCGTAAGATTCTGGCTGTCTCATCTCAACT
This sequence comes from Dolomedes plantarius, assembly GCA_907164885.2. Lineage (NCBI taxonomy): Eukaryota > Metazoa > Arthropoda > Arachnida > Araneae > Dolomedidae > Dolomedes > Dolomedes plantarius. The sequence goes on from OU015498.1 coordinate 111,148,969, forward strand.
GTCAATCATCGAGGTAGATCTATCAGGGTTTGGTATGGCATCTCATGGTTTTCTTTAGGCCCTATTGTAACCCTAAAAGGGAGATTGAATGGGAAGGACTATGTCGAAATTTTAGCTCCACTAGTAGATCCTAAGGTGCAAACATTGTTTCTTTCAGAAGGATGGCATTCTCCAGGATGATAACCCCCTATACATACAGCTAAATATATCAAGTATTGGTTTGAAGAGCATGAAAAAGAAGTCAAATATCTTATCTTGCCCTGTACAATCCCCTCGACTATATATCATCCTACCACTGTGATCTGTATAAGCAGATAGAGCTATGTATCGATATCCACCACAGCATCTCTACAGGAATTTTCATGATTTTTCCCTGAAGAATGGTATAATATATTCCTATCCACTATTCATGACTTGTATAATCCAATTCCAAGGTGAATGAGGTGGTATTGCACGAAAAGGTGATCCTGCGCCGTATAAATAAACGTTTTCATGATGTTTCTTAGTGTTTCCATTATTTTGATAACCACCTGTATATATATATATATATATATATATATATATACTGCTGGCCACCCAAATTGAAACACCAAGAAAGACAAGAGATATCACAACAAAATTTATTTTGTAGATAACATGTTGACCAAGTATCAAATGATTAAATTTATAGACTTCTGTGAAGTGTGGTTCCTGCCAAAATCAGTAGCCAGAGTAGCCGCCATTGTTGGAGATCACCGCTGCCACACGCCTCGGCATTGATTCAAAGAGACTTTGGATGAGTTCTTGGGGTACAGCAGACCAAGCAGCTTCCACACGTTGCCAAAGTTGGTCTGCTGTGGCAGCTGGGGATGGAATCTGGGTCAATCGTAGAGCAACCATGGACCACATGTTTTCTATCGGCGAAAGATCCGGAGAGCGAGGCGGCCAGGGAAGCAATTCAATCTGGCGATTGACGAAGAACCGTTGGACAATGCGTGCCACGTGTGGTCGCGCATTATCCTGTTGAAATATGGCTGTGGGCAAGCCCTGAATGTAAGGAAGGATAACTGGCTCCAACACCTCGGAGATGTAGCGCTGGCTGTTTAAAGTACCGGCAATGCGTACTAGAGGTGTGTGAGAGTTATATCCAATACCGCTCCATACCATAATAGCAGGTGCAGGACCAGTGTGGCGGTGCATAACGCAGCTGTTCAGCATCCTCTCTTCACGGTGTCTCCAGACTCGAATGCGACCATCGTGGTGTTGCAGACAGAAGCGTGACTCGTCAGTAAAGATAATTTCATTCCATTCTGCCGTCCACATCCTTCTGTCATCGCACCATTGGCGGCGGAGACGTATGTGGTTCTGCGTCAAGGGTAGAAAAAGCAATGGACGTCTTGCGGACAGACCACTCTGCTGTAAACGACGTCCAATGGTACGCGCAGACACTGGATGATGCGTTACAGACTGCATGTGCTGTGCTATGTTTCGTGATGTGACTGAGCGATCCGTCACTGCCATGCGCACAATTTGCCTGTCATCACGTGAGGTGGATGCGATCGAACACGCCGGTCCGTCGTACCCTCCTGCATCCAACGATCACATATCAGCATTACAGTTGTTTGGTTTCGTCCAACACGACTACCGTTTTCCCTGAAAGATAATCCACAATCTCGGTAGGCCACTATCCTTCCTCTGTCGAACTCGGATACTTGATCAAAAGATGATCGCTGTTTTCGACGAGGCATAATTGATCGTTTTTTTGAAAAAACTACAAGAAAAACACAATTCCCGAACTTGAAATCGTCGAAATCTCCAAGCCTTAAATAGCGCTTTGAAGTGGCGCCACAGGCGCGCGTGATGTGCGTCTGCGCTGAAATTCTAATCAGTTGCATATCTCACCTCGGCTAATGCATGTTGTAAATTTCATGTTATTTGCACGTTTCCTTCAGTGTGTTGCATTTACAGTGGCCAGCAGTATATATATATATATATATATATATATATATATATATATATATATATAGATAGATAGATAGATAGATAGATAGATAGATATATGTATAAACATTTAATTTTTTTAATGCATAAGAATAAATTATTTTCGTTCTTCGAGGAAGAAAAGGTATGTTTGCTAAAGATGTCTGAGGGAATAAGTATACCACATAAAATTATTACCATATAAAATACTTTGACTCTAATACAATGTGGAACTTCAAATAGACAAATATCCTTTCATTCGAATTCTACATGATACAACAAACCACTATGTATCCTTCATTAAAATAATTTTAAATATGACGAATTAAATTATTCAATTTAAAGAAAAGGGTACAAAACGTCATTAACTAGTAAGTTACAAAATCTTAACAAACACAACCAGGTCTATGATTTCCATTTTTTTGCCCCCGACAAATGAACGATTGGCAAAGTAGTGGAACGATTATCATTTTCGGGTGGATTTGAATTTTTAGGAATTTTATAAATTTTATTCCTTACGTACTGTAAAAATTGTAAAAAAAGCCAATTTTTTGAAATTTTTCTACGCTGAAGTATTCATATTTGAAAAATAAATTTCATATCAAAAAATCAATCATACCTTCTATAATAAAAGGTAGTTTTTTCAAACTGACAGATATCACAGTTTATTTAAAAAATATATGAAACATGATGTTCCAAAAAAGAAACATTGGCATGTAAAAGATTAAGTGTAACCTGGACACCATGGATACATTTTGGCGTCATATAGTCGTCTCTTTCTTTGTCTGACGATCTGGGATTTTTTTTCATCAAACCGTATTTTACGCTCAAGTTAGATGGGTGATAAATCATCTTTTTTTCTTTTTAATTTTTTAACAATCCACTGAGAGTTTCCAGACAGTTTAGTTTTCTGCAAAAAAAATAAAGATTTCTTTGCAAGTTAGTGTATGGTATTTGCATTGTACTCAATAGATAAATAGTAACACTCAATCAAATGTACGAGATGAAACTGGGAAGTTTCATAGAGGCTGCATAAACATCCTGAGATTAAAATATATTGAATATCCTACTTTATTCTACGGGGAAAATATGGCGTCAAACATATTGATTGTAGTCATTTTTAACTGTTTAAGTATTCAGTAATCACACTGGGAACAAATAAGGTTTTAACGGAAGCGATAGAACTCGGAAGTGATCGTTACATTCGGAAATACAAGTTTATGTGTTCAAGGCTGTAAGCGAGAGAGATAAAATATACACGTACCGTTTACCATAGGCGTAGCGTCGAGGGGGCACGGGGGGGGGCACGTGCCTCCGCAACTAACTTGAAATAAATTAAAATGTTAATAGAAGTTCAGTTAAAATCGGTAAACCGTAGAAAACTTTTATGAAAATTGGTTTTTTCCCTCTTTTTCAAACTGTGACACTGAAGATTCCGATTATGTCTTTAGCATTAACGTAGTTTAAACAATGGTATGATCCACATCATTCGATGCTATATTTTTTTTCTCATTTTATTTATATTATATTTATTTTTCTCATTGTAAAACTTTTGAATACTACTCAAACATCATTTCAATTGTTATTCAATTAAAATAATTACAAGATAAAAAGAACTTTTTATAAACCATGTTTTTAAATTTTCTGTTGAATCATTTAAACTTGACAATTATATGTATTAATAAATACTTTTTTAAAATTTTTTTGATGAATTATTCCATCAACTTGGAAGAAAATGAAGATAATTGGAAGTTAACTTGGAAGTTAACTTGGAAGATAATTGGAAGTTTAACTTTTCGTTCCCGTCGGCCGATAGATGGCAGCAACAGTCTAAAAAACAAAATTAACTGAAAATAACTGAAAATTAATTTAGTTCTGCTTAAAGATGGCTAAAAGTATTAAAAAAATGCATTGTCATCGTGTTCTGAGCTATTCTAAAAGTTTATAGGTTAACATTGAGGTGAGCGCATCTAATAGGGTTTGTACACAGCAGTTCGATAAAGTTCTCTGGAAGATATTTTTAATTACATCTTCGCATGTATGCATGAAGTGAATTAGTTTTGAAAGAAAGTTCATCACATCCACAAAGGGGCCGGAAAAGGAAGTTTAAAAAGATGACTTCTGGCGATAAACCTACAGGAAAGAAATTGACTGCGTGTCCTGTATTTTGCCGGTATTGGTAAACAAGATGGATGCTGATAAATCAGTTTGGGTATTTAGGGCCTCTAATTTGAAGACCACGGGGCAGGTCACATGATCTCAAAATTATTTAGGTAATCGCATTGGACAACACGGACGTATTACAAAATTAAATGATCCATTTGCAACCCAAAATTTTGTAACATATTGCCTACTTTCTAATGAAACCAAAATCATGAGATATAAAGGTTCATACCGAATACTCTTCACTTTATAAAAATACTAGTTGAATACCAGTACTTCACTACGGAGTACATTCAAATTAAATACAACGGTCAATGTATGCAATTAATACCAAAATATATATAGAGATATTTATTATAAATACAACGATTAATGTATGCGATTGATGTAAAAAAAAAAAAATTATTTATAAAAAAATCGTAACGGATATTTTTATAGACAAAATAATGTAGAAGAAAATATTCAAATTAAATCTAATAGAACATACTAAAGAACATAGTGCAGTTAATATGTACAGTTTGAGTAACATATCTTTTACTGTATTTTAATATTTTTTTGGATAATGTCCAATCGTCTGCCGCATTAGTAAGAACATTTTTTTTGTCTCTTTCGTTGTTATTCACGTGACGCAAAATTAATTTAAAGTATCAGAAAAAGAAAAGAAACCACGTGATCAGCATATAATAAATTAAATTCTAAAAATTAATATTTAAAAATTCACCAAAATTCAGAAAATGAAGGTAAAGATTCGAAAAAGATTTCATTTTAAAGGAATTTTTATGATCTTTCTTGTGATATAAATTTTATAACCTTGAGATTATTGTTTTAAATACAAACTTTAAAGAATGTTGCAAAAACAGCTTAAAAATTCAATTTAAAAAATCTAAGAAGAATTTCTCAAAAATCTTTTTTAGTGCAACCCTAGACTATAAGAAGAATCGGCATGCAAAATTTCAGCCCTTTAGATACAGCGGTTTGGTCTGTACGTTATATGTCAGTCAGTCAGTTACGGAACTGTTATATATATATATATATATATATATATATATATATATATATATATATATATAGAGAGAGAGAGAGAGAGAGAGAAAGAGATTAAGTAAGACATCACAATGAAATCGCATTGTAAAAATAGGGCTCATGGTTTTATTTATATTTACCAGTAACATAGAATGATAGTCTTCTTCTCTAGATGAAAAGGTCCCTTCATACAAATATCGTATTCTTTGAAATACGATTCTATTGTTCACCGGTTTGCACTGAATTAGAGAAAAGCAAACTAAAAGATTAGTTGTTTTATACTATATCACCCATAACCCATTGGGGCACTCTCTATTCATTCATTATGAAAAATTCAAGCTTATTTCCCATACTGAACAAGAATAAAGTTTAGTTAAGATAATTTAATTAAAAATTGCAATCTTGGGTATTTAGAAATGAATCAGGATTATTTATTCCTCATTATTTTATTTCCTGACTTATCGGCGGCTAACAATGCTTTTGGTGACGTTTTCAATTAAATTTTTCTCAAATATTTTCCTTTTTTTCTTATTTTTTAAATCTTGGGGCCAGTTTATGAAATTTTACCCTACTGATTACAGCAATAAAATATTAAATAAATCCATCTTTCGTCTGAAGTTTGTGTTTAAGGATGCTTAATGATGAATAGTAAAATACTATTCTTATTGGATTTGTCTCACATTCAATGTTAACGTATGGAGAAAATGTGTCCATGGATTGTCGACTTGGGTTTAAAGATTTTTTTTTTAATTGTACTCCGTAATAGAGAAAGAAATTTCCACCTTCGGGCAGTTTTTGCTTTTTTGAAAAATGCAAATTATATTTTAAAATTTAAATTATTTGTGACAAAAATTTGGTATTGTATGTTTTAAACGCTCATACATTCCATTTATAAAATGTATCCTATCGCACGGTGCATAAAAGTTCAGGCTATTTGAAAATACTCTTTTTATTGGATTAGCATTATGTAGTTGTAAATAGAAGACACATTTTCTCCATGGGTTGACACTGAGTGAGCGAATCCAATATAGTTAGTATACAGCAGCTTTAATACCCTATAAAATCTTTGAAAATGATTGTAGTTTCTATTAGTTTTCCTTCTTACTATTATTACTTTTTGAGGAAGTTTCTTCCAAACCTGTAAAATTTCAGTTTATTGTTATTTGAAGATGATCAGTGGATGTCATTTTTCCACTGGATATTCGTCAAACATTGACGCAAATCTGAAACATCGCCAAAAGGGTGCGAATTGGATCTAGTCTTACAAATAACTGTAATTCGTTAACCTGCTCAATTTCAACAAAACAGGAGTTAATATGCTTCTCTTCATTTCGGGGTAACATATACTTACAAATATGGGGATATTATGTACTACTTTTTTCTGGATTGGATTATAGGCAATCAGCTTCAAAGATTTTAGCATTATATAAATAACACCGATCGAAATAATGCTATAGAAAAAACCGTTCGTCAGCGGAAGAAGTACCGACTTGAAGCTGATAAAATCAAACACTAAAAAAGGAAGCTGCTCAGAAACATGCGCGAAATCACGATTTTGCTGTTAGGTACAACTGGTAAACATTCCCTCTCAAAATTCATATTTTTATTTAGAACTCGTTCAGTTATCTAATGTGTACTTACGCCGACTGTCCGTATACGCTGACGGACAGTAAGTAATAGCATTTTGATAAGTTATCAAATATACAGGGTGTCCGGGCTAAAGGTATCCAAAAGTTATGACTTATTTTTACGGAACTACCCATTAGAATTTAAAAATATTTATTTAAATAGAAAGACCATTTCACCAAGTTTTAATATCAATCATAGATATTGATGTGTACACCTTTTGCAGCACGACTAACTTCTAAATGGTAATCCGTTCTCTCCAAGTGCTTCGTAGCATATCGGTAGTTATTAGAATTTTTTGCTTAGGGATTCATTAAATCCGTTGTATATAAACAAAAAATTGAAACTGTGGATGAGTTGAAGAAGCGTATCATTCAAGCAATTCGTATAAATAAGTCATAACTCTTAGATACCTTTAGCCCGGACACCCTGAATTTTGCTCAAAATAAATGAAAAGATGTAGCTTCAAAATAGTTTTCAGTATTATATCAGCACAATTAACTAAACGTAATAGATATTTAATTTTATTTCTTATATCTTGAATGAATATTTAAGAAATCTTTATTATTCTATTTACCGCATATCTGCAGTTTGATGGTCGGGTCAGAATCTATTGCCCATTATTTTACAAAATGTATTAGATATTTTTATGCACGATGTTAAAGTTTTGAAAGAAATTTGTGCACATTTAACACATAAATAAAACTTTTTCTCAATATTGATGAATAATTGCTTGTTGATATTTATATAGGTCTATGATACATCATACTATACCAAATAATGTATGCGTGTGAAGCACAATTTATTCTAAGCGTCACGAAATAAAAAGCTCTCTCGTTTCCAGAGACAAGCCTTCATTTGTTACAGACGATTGGATCATTTGTGGAACTGAACTTTCAAGTGTGGAAGCAGTTACGGGCTAGATTAGCTTATCAAGGATAAAAAGAAATCCCCAGCCGTCTAGATATTTTATTCATAGTGTTATTCCATTAAATCCCGGAGGCTGGTCTTTTCAGACGTTTTTGCTTCCTCACCTGTTGCATTATAAAACACGTGGTTTTATTTGACCGGAAGTACACGAGCAGACTGATCGTTGGAGGCGAAAAAATCTATCTTGCATGTTTCATGGGGGGTCACACGCGTAAAAAGTAAAATCTTCCGGTCTGGAGAGGGAATATTTTCTAGAATTTGGGGCTTTAAAAATGATTCTGCCCTTTATTCATAGAACTCCAGATATGCAATATATCCTGAAAGAAACATCATTTAGATTTTCGGTTACAGTAAAAAAACAAAGAACTACCCAATCATTTCCAAAACTGGTTCAAATGCATTATAGAATTTCGATATAGTCTATGTACTTTTCAAGATTCATTTAACAGACGATTCATTATATAAATTGCGTATTTCGTTTGAAATTAGATGATATAATGAAATAATGTATCTGATAACAGCTGCTTAGTTTAAAATAAAATTAAAATTAAAATTCTCGAAATTTTCAATCATGACGGCAGTTTGATTGGCTACCGCTCAACCAGACCAGCTAGCATTCACAGTTTTATTTTTAGGTCTTTTAAGGCCAAATCTTACAATCCTTACACATTGTGCCTCATCAGTTATGGGAAACTAGGATAGCACTGCTTCTGCAGTAAAGTTCAAACTTAATACAAGAAATAAAATTAAATTAAACAAAAAAAATTAAACAAAAAATAATATCAAATTAAATAAAAAATTAAACAAAAATAATATCAAATTGAAAGCAAATGGAATTCAAGACATGCGGCAATATCTAATCAGAAATACAGCCATTAAAACGTCAGACCCAGATAAAGTATGTTAGAAAAGTATGTAGAAACGTCGCATGATTTCGGTGTTCCAAAAGTGCATGAACAGTCTGATACTGTTAAAAGCCAGGAGATGGCCGAATGGCTAGCGCGTTGGCTTTGGATACCTGTGGGTTCGACTCCCCCTGTTGGCATGTTCTGTAACCGTGTGGAATCGGTTTTAAAGGGGTCCGGGACACATTAAAATTTTTTTTTAATTTATTGAGTTAAAATTTTTAATTTTTTTGTGATGCTTAACCATATAATTTGTAAACAAAATCACATCGTAACACTTTTCAGAAAGTTTAAAAAAATTTTTAAAGTTAAAAATTTTAAAAAGTGTGAGGTAATTTAAAATCGTTATAACTCGAAATATTATTTGTCGAATTTCAAAATTTTTTCATTTAATTAAGCAGAAATATACACTCATGAGCCAAAACATTATGACCACCTGTCAATAACGAGTTGGCCCACCTTTGGCGCGCAACACAGCTTTAACCCGCCTTGGCATGGAAGCCACAAGTCCTTGGTAGATGGCCGGAGACAGATTGTACCAGATGTTTAAGCAACGGTCACGCAAATCCGAGATATTGCGAATTGGTGGTCTTTGAACTCTGAGCTGCCGTCCCATGACATCCCAAATGTGTTCTATCGGATTGAGATCCGGTGAGTTAGGCGGCCAGGACATTAACTGGAATACAGCATCATGTTCCTGGAACCACTCCAACACAATTTTAGCCTTGTGACACGGGGCGTTGTCTTGTTGGAACATTCCATTTCCAGCTGGAAAATCAGAGGCCATGTAAGGGTGCAACTGGTCCGCAATGATGTTCAGATACCCTGTAGCATTCATGGTCTGCTCTACCACAACCACGGGTCCCAGAGACGCCCAAGAGAACGTCCCCCAAAGCATAATACCGCCACCACCGGCCTGTGTATGACCTAATGAACATTGAGGGAGCAACAGTTCGCCTGGAAGACGGCGTATCCTGACACGGCCATCGGCGTGATGAATGACAAACCATGATTCATCTGACCAGGCAACTCTCTCCCACTGATCCATGGACCAGTCGCGATGTTCCCGGGCCCAGATCAGGCGCAGTTGGCGATGACGCTTGGTCAGCAAAGGCACACGAGTGGGGCGTTTGCTGCGTAGCCCCATATCCAACAGTGTCCGCTGAACAGTGTGCTGCGATACTATTCTACTTGGCCCTGCATTGTATTGGGCTATCAGCTGAGCCACTGTCTGGCTCCGGTTTTGCTTCACCATGCGAGACAGTCTCCGATGACCTTTTTCTTTGATAGTGTGTGGACATCCAACACCATGTCGTCTACTGCTGGTTTCACCGTCATTCATCCACTTTGCATAAGTACTAACAACTGTAGGTCGCGAACAACCCACGAATCGTGCAGTTTCGGAAATACTTGTTCCGAGCCTTCGAGCCATTACAATCTGCCCTCTATCAAAGTCGCTTAGATCCGCATCTTTTCCCATCACACACAGAAGTAAGTGAAAGAATGATTCTTCAGACTCTCCAGCAGCAGTTAAATACCACTTCCACCTGATCACGTGTCTTTCACGTCATCCAGGCGAATTCATTGCAAAATGTAGGGGTGGTCATAATGTTTTGGCTCTTGAGTGTATAAGTTTTAATTATTATTTTTTTTAAATAATAATTTTTAAAATTAAAATATTTAGAGTATAAATTTAAAAAAAAAATTATGTAACTTATTTTTAAAAAATCATATTTTCAAAAGTAAATATTTTTTCTAATTTGCTGAATCAAAATTAAAGTAAAATAATTGAAAAAGACATTTTCCAAGCGTGAACCATATATCTTTAACGGTTCTTGACTTATAATAATTTAAAGTGAAATGGTGAAAAAACCCATCACGCAGAAAAACGCATTTACAGGTTTAAACAAAGATTGGTTGCTATTAGAATGTTGCCAAAAAAATTAATTTCTCCTGTACTAATTAAGATAAAAACATGATTTAGACGTCATTTTAAGCGTCATTTTAAGGACCTAAACTTAAGCACGAGATCCCGGTCAAATTTACCTTCTTGTAGCAAAAAAAAAAAAAAATGACCATAGTGCTATTAAGTATGTATATATATATATAAATATAGTAGTATGTATCATCTCAGTTCTTGAACTTATTAACAGATAAATTTGCAGGAATGAATTACTGGATAAAACAGCATTTTAGAATTAAGGAACAACATTTTGCTGCAAAGATCTTTTATTCATTCAGTTAGATTCCAGAGATCATTCCTCACACGGTCTTATTTCTCCCTCCCCACCTGTTGCATTATAGAAAGTGCCATTCCATCTAACCGTAAATAAACGAATGAAATAAGCTTCTCCAGAAGCGAGAAATTTCTTCTTGCATGTTTCATGAGGTCAAAGCGCAGAATGTAGCATCAGCTCGATTATACAGGTCTGGAGGATGACAGAACGAAATGAACATTTCTGTGGTCTTAAAAGCAAGAGTCGTATTTTAGTCATTACAAATCAACGTTTTATTAACGGATATCCATTCTAATTGAACTGCAATAGTACGTCTGTTAAAACGTTGTGCTGGGTCTTTTTTGTTCATCAATTAAGGTATGTTCAAGGTGTATATGTAGCTGTATAACGTTCCACCTTTTCTCTGGATTATGCAATGAACAACATCGTTGCATCGGAGTCATTATCACGCGTTACTATCGTCTCTATGGTATTTGAATATTGAGGTGACCTTTCTACTTTGCAAAGTATATTAATAAGCATAAGTTCAACTCATTATCATATGCTATTTCTGTGGTCTTAAGAGCAGCAAGAGTCGTATTTTAATCATTACAATTCAGCGTTTTATTGACAGATATCCATTGTAATTGAGCTGCAATAGTACGTATGTTAAAATGTTGTACTGGGGCTGTTTTGTTCATCAATTAAGGCATGTTCAAGGTGTATATGTAACTGAATAACGTTCCACCTTTTCTCTGCAATAAACAAAATCGTTACACTGAAGTCATTGTCACACGTTACTATGCTCTCTCTATGGTACTTGAATATTGATGTGACATTTCTACTTTGCTAAGTAATTAGTAATCTTAAGTTTAAATTCATTATCATATGCTATTTCTGTGGTCTTAACAGAAAGAATCGTATTTTAAAGCTGCTGTGTACTAACCCTATTGGATTCATGCACCACAGTGTTAACTTATGGACGAAATTTGTCCAAGGATTGTCAACTTGGATTGAAAGATTTTTAATTTGTACTCTATAATAGAGAAAGAAATTTTATATCTTGGTGCATTGTTCGTTTTTTTAACACAAATAATATTTTAAAATTCAGATTTTTCGGGGTGGAAATCTGGTATAGCGTGTTTTAAATGCTCCTAAATTCCTTTGGTGAGCGAAATTTATAAAATGAATCCTTTTGCAAAGTGTAGGATAGTTCCAGCTACCTGAAAATACCATTTTTATTGGATTATCAGCATTTATGTAGCTGTCAATAGTAGACAAATTTTCACCATAGGTTAACATAGAGGTGAGTGAATCCAATAGAGTTAGTACACAGCAGCCTTAATTATACAAATCAAAATTTCAGTGAATATTGTAATTAAACTACAATGATATCTCAGCTTCCTTGTTGTAAAGCAAAGTTGTACAATGTGTATTACGCACTTCAACATCACCTCAAACATTCCTCCTTTTCCATGTTTTGCCAGTAAAAAAAGTCAGTGTACAGATCGCATTTTCTCACAACGTCGTTTTAAAATTATACTAGGCGTATAGAACAGTAATATTGGTAAACACGAGTAAAAATCCAGTTAATTTTTTTACAATTTGTGCCTTGCAATACTCAGACTTTTCTCTTTGATTCTGAACCCTCTAAGCGTTTAACACTTTTCTTTACTGTCTCTCTCTTCCAGCGCGAAAAAGCGCTTCTGACGAATTATTCCATCCACTAGTTTGATTTTCAGAAACGTCAAAACTTTTCCAGCTGGGACAGTTTTTAACACCAAATAAATTATGGAATAGTCGAGTTGAAAGTATGTGACGGAAAAAAAAGTTTTTTCTCCTCAAACGCTTAGAGGGCTATATACACACACACACACATACATACATACATACATACATATATATATATATATGTGTATATATATATATATATATACACACACACACACACACATATATATATATATATATATATATATATATATATATATATACGTGTGAGTGTGCAGTGAAAGTAAGAGCCCAAGTAACACAAGACCGTTGGGAAATTGTTGGGCAACCGTTATTTAGCAATGTTGTCCAAGTTGCATTTGGCCATTGACTCACCGAACGGGTCGCTCTTAGCTAGCAAATAATAGCTAGATGGAAACAATTATTCCCAGTAAGGTTCCATCATTTGGTAATTGGCCATAATTTTAGTTTCAAGGATTTTTTTTAGCTACTTGAAAACGACATACGGGAGATTATTTATTGTAATTGGACACAGTTGGGAGAATGTTCCTTTTGTAATTGTTGGCCTTACAACACTCATTTGCAGTTGGGACAGCAACATATTATAACGGTTGGCCCATGAACCCCCATTTACAGTTGGGACAACAGCATTATATAACTGTTGCTGTCAACATTTATATAATGTCAACATTTATATAATGCCAACATGATGTTGGCATTATATAAATGAGCAACATGAACATTTTGCAGTTGGCCCAAATTTGTCTCTGGAAGTTCTTCCAACGATAACCATTTCCGCAACGATGTAACGAAAATTAGCTTTTGGGCCAACGATGTGTATAACTTGGGAGTGAGAGAGTTGAGATTTATCTAAAGTTTTTTTTTATATCAGCAACAATACAATTACAGCGGTTTTCTAATCACAAGACTAAAAAACATTTCAAGAAAAAGCTTCAAATTAAATGAAACATTATGAAACATTAATCATACATTTCGGAACGTAAAAGAAACTTTTGTTTCACTCCATGCCTTCATCCTTTGGAAATATAATACGAACATAGAATCTGGGCTGATTATCTCGTATTCCCTTAAATGCGGAAATACAGCTGTTATCTATTTTCTCAGAAGGGATATAGTTTAGTTCATGAACTTTCGTACAGATTGTATCGGAGATGCGGGTAATCTGTTTCATGCAAAAACTGGTAACGCGAAATAATATCTATCAGGGTGTTGTCTACACAATACTTCCTCCACAAAGAAGCTAAGATGACTCCTACTCTGCCATACAGAAATGTTTCAGATTTAGAGTAGGTGTATATATATATATATGCAGTGCTTTTTTTCTAAAAAAATAAATGGGTAGACTTTGTTTTCTCAATTAAAGGTGCGTATTTATAGTACAGTGTTCTCAAACGTCACGTAACAGGGGAACAAAAAGCTCGCAATTAAAAATAAAACACTTTTTATTATATATTAATAATTGATTCATAAGTTTCTTAAAATACAGAGGCTGTTCGCACATTTTTTAGACGATTTTGGTAAGCGATAATAAAAAATCGTGAGCTGCAAAAGAAATAATTGCAATTGTACTATGTTTTTAAAAGTCAAAATTATCCTCTGTGGCTTGAAAGTTTTGTTTTTATTCAAAATGGCGTTTTTAACAAAGCAGTGGTTCGAAGGCTACATTTATGCTCTTTCCGAAGAGAAATATGCATACTCCGTTATCCAAAAACGATGTTAGAGTCATGGTTTTCTGATATCTAAAGCGTCGATACGTAATATCGTCAACAAGAAAGGAAAAAAACGTCAAATTGGAGCATCAAGTGGGACAAAAATTCCAAACAAGTATTCGAGGAAAAAACGGACATCTTCCACTATTGCATAGGCACGTTGTTTAATGTTAAAAGAAAATCCCCCTAGTCAAAGGACAGTTGCGAAATCATTAAAATGCTCGGTGTCCACTGTAAACAAAATGATAAACGTTGATTTAAATCTTAAGAAAGCGAAAAAACGCAATGTCCATCGTCTTCCTCCAAATCATATCGCTGAACGCAGGACACGCTGCAGAATTCTATATGAGAAACACTTATCCAAAGAAAAATGGAAAACAATTGTCACAATAGATGAATCATGGGTGTATTTAAATGATTGCAACAAAAAAGAGCCATTTATTATCAAAAAAGGGGAGAAAAAAATTTAAGTACATGGTTCAAAGAATCGAAAGAAAGTTTTTCTAAGGGATTCATGATTGTTGCTGGTTTTTCTTATAAGGGCAAGTTAAAAATAAAGAGCGTGGAAATAAATGTCAAGATTAACTCCAAATACTATCAGAAACATATTTTACCGCCAATTTTTCTGAATGAAATACGAAGCTAGCAGTCACACATCAAAATCCACTGTAAATTTCCTAAAAGAAATGGAACAAAAAACTGGTATCAAGGCCATACCCTTCACTGATAACCCTACTAAATCTCCCGATGTATCACCTATGGATTTTTGTGCTTTCGGACTTTTAAAATCTGCATTATCCAAACGTCGTCCCAAAACCCTTACAGCACTCTGGAAAGCTGTTCAGGAGGAATGGGATAGAATACCTCTTCTGACACTTCAAAAGGCATTATTATCCTGGAAATTGCGGTGTCGAAAGATAGTTCAGAATAAGGGATGTCAAATAGAACACTTAAAACACAAGAATTTTATGTAATTTAGTTTTGTGAATACAATATACATCGTCTAAAAAATGTGTGAACAGCCTCTGTAGTTATATTGCAGTAGAAAATACTGTTGAACCAACATCTATGAGGCCTGGCAAAATGGTTTATCTTTCGATGGAATTTCATTCTTGGGTGCGCTTATTTTTAGGAAAAATAATACAGAGGTTGCTTTGTCTCTTAAGCTACGAAATATATGTAATGGCATCGATATTTCGTGTAATGCAAGTATCTCTGGAAAAAACGAAAGACCTTTTTTTCCATTTTTACGTGTAAAGATTATTGAAGACGACGTATGCGCGAACAGACATTTTTTTTATATATGCTCATCTACAGTGGCTGAATAGTGTACATGTATTTATGTTTTTGTATTTCTCTACAGAAGGAAGGGGAATCAACACACACACACACACATCTCTCTCTCTCTCTCTCTGTATATATATATATATATATATATATATACTATATGGACAAAAGTATTTGGACACTGTAGAAAATCGGCAAAAATGCAAATACTGGGTTCCCCGAACGGTATGCTGGGAAGGGCATGGGTAAAATAAAAAGGAGCTTATTTTCCATTAACTATTTCATTAACTCCACTAACTAGTGGAGATATGCCTCGCGGACCTCAACTTACCATTTTCTAACGCAGGCTCATTATAGGATGCCATTTGTGTCATCTTTCTGTGCGACCTGTAGCATCCAAACTGGATATCCCAAAATTGAGTGTAGCGTATGTTATGAAGCAATAGAAGCAAGGCGAAGCAACAACTGCAAAAAAAAAATAATAAAAGTTGCGGATGATCGCATAAACTGGCAGAACGGGATAGAAGATACTTGGTACGTCATGTAAAGAAGTCGCGCACATCTCCTGCACCTGCGATTGCTGTAGAGGTTGGAAAAGCAACTGGGCGGCAACCGTTAGCTATAAAACTATCCTCGATAAGCTGAATATGATCGGATATCATGGTCAAACAGTTGCATACAAGCCACTGATTTCACCTGTTAGTGAGAGATGTCGTTTGCCTGGTGTGTCGCCCGTTGTTCCTGGACCATTGAAGAAAGGAAAACTGTTCTTTGGAGTGATGAGTCTCGGTATTCACTCTTCCAGTCTGATGGACGTATTTGGGTGTGGCAACAACCCGGAGAACAGTTTCATTCAGACTGTGTTGTTCCAACAATGAAGTTCGGAGGAGAGTCCATCTAATTGGGGGTTGTTTTTCGTGGTTAGGACTCGGCCCATTGCTTTTTGTACCTAATACCATGAACGCTGACGTGTACTCCGACGTTCTAGATAATTTGGCCCTGCCTACACTATAGCAATACTACGGGGATCATGGTTGTTTCTTCCAACGGGATAGTGCTCAATGTCATACTGCAAAACGTGTGCTGGACAGGTTTTCAGAAAATGGGGTGAATTTACTTGACTGGCCTTCTCAAAGAACCTACGTCAATCTGATCGAGCACTTGTGGGACGAACTGGAGAGACAGGTACGACACCGCCACCCACGCCCATCTTCAAAACAATCTATCCTTGCAAGAGGCATGGCGGGCTATTCCTGCCCAAACTTGAAAACTTACGGAAAGTATGCCTCAACGTATCATACTGTAATACAAGGAAAAGAAGGGCTTACCAGTTACTAAATACAATAATAAAGCTCGTTTTCTGAAAAACATACAGTTTCCAAATACTTTTGTACATTTAGTAAATATATATATATATATATATATATATATATATATATATATATATATATGGGCGTGTATGTTTGTGTGAGCACAGTTAAAAAAATCTCGAACTGAAATATTCTAAAGGGGAATATAAAATAACCATTATAATATTTGCATGATATTAATCTTCTTTTGTATTCTTAATTATTCCAATCTATAATAATGATAATTATTATTATTCAAAATAAATTTCATCTATCCTTTTACAGGTGTGTTCAGTTGACAGATAGAGCAATTTAACCTAAAATTTTCGTTTGTGTGTTGTTGAAGATTATGCATACCCTGCACTTCTATTTTTCTCTGCTAGCGCGTGACTTACTTTACTTCAAGAAAATGTTGCACTACAGACATCTAAGATGGCAGCAGAACTATTTGATTTCCGTGTCATACTATCATGAGCTGTAGATTATAAAACTGGTTGACTGGAATGTTTAGATACTAATTTTTTAAAGTTTCTCTATCAAAACATTAGAATTCTGCAATCAATATTTTAAGCTGAAAAAAGAGTAACTGCTGCTGCCATCTAGAGGTAAAGAACCATAAGAAAAGAATCTTTATTTGGTTATTTTGTTTGGAC
This sequence comes from Dolomedes plantarius, assembly GCA_907164885.2. Taxonomy (NCBI): domain Eukaryota; kingdom Metazoa; phylum Arthropoda; class Arachnida; order Araneae; family Dolomedidae; genus Dolomedes; species Dolomedes plantarius. Next base: position 111,166,541 of record OU015498.1, read on the forward strand.
TTGAAAACAAAATTATCACTTTTACTTTTAAATTTATAGCTATTAATATGTTATTTTCTTATAATAAATATATTTTTAAAAATAATTACAATTAATTTATTAGTTTATTATAATTACTTGCAGATTACAATAGTTTTTTTTATCACAAAAAATTAAGGGAAGGCATAAAACACTTAGAGAGTAATATATAAATTTTATTTACACAATATATAACAACTCATGCTAATTACTCAGATTTAACCACGTACACTCTTGATGTGATCAGGTTTGTTTTTCTTCTAGAATCTGAGGATTTTTGAAAATGTGAAATTCGATAAATAACATTTTATAGACATGGCAGACTTCTGAACACTGCAATCGATCTCCTGCTGTTATGGGCCCCATCACATTTAATATTTAGGCATAAACTTAAATATAAAATATCAATTTATATAAAAATTCTTATTTTTGTTGCCTTTTCAATTTTTTAATTGCATTCTCTTCGCTGAAAAGCATAACATTTTAGAGTAATAATTCCAAACCAAAAAATTTCTTTAGGAAATTTACAAATCATTTCATCACTATAAAATATAATTATCTCAATTTCATATAAAAACTTTAAAATATCAGTAAAATAATTACCTACACTATTGATATGCAGTGTATAGTTCTTTGTACCATATTTACATTGTTCAATTGTATTAAAACTTTTTTTAAAAATCCCTTTCATCACTATATATATATATATATATGTGCATAATAAAAAAATTCGGAGAACTTAGTTTGTTAAGGAGTTTAGCTCTAAAATTAAAAATGTAATTGTTCGAGACCGTAATGCTGTCCGCCATTGACGACGAGACCTCCAGAACACATAGAGAAATACTGAATTTATTTCCCAGAGAGATTTATCTGGTTACGTCGCAATTTACCTTAATAATCAAGATCAGTTCAGGGCAATTTTTACTTCCATCACCTTCGACAAAGCCTGGATGATTCTTCTTCTTAGTCAGAAGCTGTCTCTCTATACAATTTTTAAGAAATCTTGAATAGATCAACCGAGATATCAGAAGACTATTTTAGATACAGTTTGAGAACGTTTTGTTTAGGGAAAAGGTACGCTTTGATGGCTGGAAAGAAGTTAAAGTAGGTGACCTCGTGAACATAAAAACTAACTTAATTTACTCGAAGAAATTTGCATTTCTACATGAACAAAAAATTAAATTTCTCTTATTTTTAAAGAGAAAAATTTCAGTTTGTTATTTATCATTGATATTGTCAAATTTCGTGGTGTTTCAAAATTTATGGCCAGGCATGGGCCTCAGCTCATCAAAATATCCGTGGAACGTGCAGGTAAATGTAATCATCAGCCAGATCCGGGTTGGGCTGGTCTTTGAATTTTCGACCCATATAGACGTCAACTTCAGAAATAGCCATGTGATTTTGGAAGTAACACTGGGTAAACAACTTACATGCAAAATGAGAATTTAATATGGAGTGACTGCAAAATGTCAAGGCTATAGGAAATCAGGGGATGAGACTTAATGATTCTTTTTAAGGTACCACAAACATTTTCCATGGAGTATCTGAGAAAAATTAGGTCTACAGTACAGTTAAAATGTTCAGGAATGTATGAAGAGAACAGGCAGACTTTCACTTTTATACACACATTCTGGAAAAAAGCTTTGTTACTCTTAATTAGCTATTTTAGCGAAATGCATTTTTACCATGTTTTTATTAACTCGCTTTGTTTTTATTAATCAAGGTAAAAAAAATAGGAAGAATTTCGTTACTAAAGGCGTGATGAACTTAAATTAAAAAATATGACAAACTAACATGGGCGTGATCCACAATAAAACTTCTATATGTCGTCCCTTACAAACCAAAAGTAATTCTTATCACCCAACGTAAGTGACCTTCAGAAATTAAGCTGTCTGTAGGTTTTTATAAACTAAGTCATCTGGTTACATGGGAAAGTAATGGTAAGAAAATAAGTTAAAGACAAGAGGAGAAATTGATATGGTGACCGCAAAATATCAAGGGAATGAAATAGGAGTGGAGTGTTAATGGGTTTTAAGACAGGGAAAATTTCTTTCAGAAACTTTGGATAAAAGTGTGCAAAACTTGCTGAATATCGATCAAAGAGCTTTAGAAATCTACGGATAACAGTAATGCAGAATTTCAATTTCATATGCATCGATACATTTATATATTTGAAAAGAATATATATATATTTTTTCCCTCGGTCTTTTCCTACAGTTTCTAATTAATACTGTTTACTTAATTTTTCTGTTCAATTTTCTAATAACTCGTATTTTCCGAATTCAAACTCATTAGCGCGTTTTCATCCCCAATTCCGCCAAAGTAATGCGACTCATAAAGCGCACCATAAAACAGGTCATTTTCGAAAATCTCTCCTTTTTTTTCTTTCTATTTTTCATTAAATTTTTCTGCGGACAGCTCACTCTTTAAAGCACGATGAATTTTTCTCTTTTTCTCATCCAGCCTTCTTTTCCTTGCTTTTGCGTCCTCTTTTTAGAAAGAATCGATATCCATTCATCGGAACCGATGAAAATTCCAAAGGAAATGAGGCGACGGGTATAAATTAAGCAGACGATAAATTGCGGCGTAATTAGATCTTGGGTTGTTTTCTGGAGGGTGGTAAACACCCAAAACATTGAATAGTATACTCATGCTCTTTAGTGCATGTAATGAAAAAATCAGTGCTAACACAGATAAACGATAATAACGTTTGTTCAAATAAATCTACGTGGATTTAGGAACTTTGAGACTTATAAGGTTTATAGAAAGAAATAGAAATGCAGCTTTTTTTTTTTAGTAATGAAAGAGTGAGTTTCCTACTAATATATGCACTGTAATAAAAGTTATTCAAACAAATTTATGATGTTCCGTGTTGAGCTTCTTTTACTTGATTAAGAATGTTATTGGTTACTTAAAGAAATGGATGTGTAACTATTTTTAGTAACGCAAGAACCAGTTTTTGTGCTAACATAAGCGCTGTAATAAAAGTTATTTGAATACAATTATAGAGATTCGTGATTAATCTCTTTTACCTGATTAAGATTGTTACTGCGCACTCAAAGAAATGGATGTGCAACTATTTTTAGAGATGTTAGAATCAGTCTTAATACTAACTTATATGCTGTTATAAAAAATTTTCAATTAAATTTGGGGTGTTTCGTGATTAATCTTTATTATTTGATTAACAATGTTATTACTCATTCAAAGAAATAAGTAGATATGCAACTATTCTTAGAGATCGATTTTCATATACGCTGTAATAAAAGTAATTTAAATAAATCTATGGTGTTTCATGGTCAATCTATTTTATTTATTTAAGAATGTTATTGCTCACTCAAAGAAATGGATATGCAACTATTTTAAGACATGCAACAATCAATTTTTATGCTAGCATAAGCGCTGTAATAAAAGTTATTCAAATAAATCTATGATATTTCGGGATTAAAAACTTTTACTTGATTAGGATTGTTAATACTCGCTCAAAGAAATGGATATGCAGTTTTTAGAAAGAAATGGATATGCAGTTTTTAGAAAGAAATGGATATGAAACTATTTTTAGACATGCAAGAATCAATTTTCATACTAACATAAGCGCTGTAATAAAAGTTATTCAAATAAATCTATAATGTTTCGGGATTAATCCCTTTTACTTGATTAGGATTGTTAACACTCACTCAAAGAAATGGATATGCAGTTTTTAGAAAGAAATGGATATGCAGTTTTTAGAAAGAAATGGATATGAAACTATTTTTAGACATGCAAGAATCAATTTTCATACTAACATAAGCGCTGTAATAAAATTTATTCAAATAAATCTATGATGCTTCGGGATTAATCCCTTTATTTGATTAAGATTGTTAATACTCACTCAAAGAAATGGATATGCAGTTTTTAGAAAGAAATGGATATGAAACTATTTTTAGACATGCAAGAATCAATTTTCATACTAACATAAGCGCTGTAATAAAATTTATTCAAATAAATCTATGATGTTTCGGGATTAATCCCTTTTACTTGATTAAGATTGTTAATACTCACTCAATGAAATGGATATACAATTTTTAGAAAGAAATGGATATGCAACTATTTTTAGACATGCAAGAATAAATTTTAATATATGCTGTAATAAAAGTAATTCAAATTAATCTGTGTTGTTTTAATGATCCTTTTACTTAATTCAGAATGGTATTTCTGACTCAAAGAAATTGATATACAATTATTTTAATACATGCAACAATCAATTTTCATACTAACATATGTTCTGTAGCAAATAAATCTATGATGTTTCGTGATTAATCTCTTTTACTTGATTAAGATTGTTATTGCTCACTCAAAGAAATGGAAATGCAATTATTTTTAGTAATGTAAGAAGCAGTTTTCACACAAACATACACACCCTAATAGGATTTGCGAATGAATCTATAATGAATCAACAGTATTTTTTGGTACACTTTTAAAATCATATAATTGTTTACATAAAAAACGAAAAGCAACTTTCCTTGAATTTCATTTTGTACTCAAACGTATACATATGTTTTAAGATTGTTTTCAGATCCATTATGATGTTTTGTGAGCTTTTTTGACACTTATATAGGAGTACAATATTTTACACAAAGAGATGGAACTGACTTTTTGTAAAGGAAGAATCTGTTTTCATACAAAATTATACACACTAAGGAAAATTCCTAAGGCTTATGGTAAAATTCTTTTTAAACTACACGAAAAGAAGAAATTAAGACGCACGTAATTAGAGTTTCATTTTGATATGTTTTGCACGTTTTTCTATTTTTTTTACGGAGAGACCGAAGAGAAAATCTCCATTTTGTTTAGTAGCAATGTTGGTTCTTGTGATGAACAAAAAAAAAGAACGATACTTATAAACTTTTCAATGTTTTGCTTCCATCCTCTCGGGACACTTTTAGTTATTTTTATTGACTTAACAAATATATATATATATATATATATATATATATATATATATATATATATATATATATATATATATGTATATATACAAGGTGCGCCCATAAAGTAACCGGACAATTTTTTATAAATAGGAAAAATCTTAATCACCTTCAAATAAATTTATATCCTTCAAAATAATCGCCAAAGGGGTCTATACAATTTTTCCAACGTTTCTTCAAGTCATCGAAACACAGTTTATAGGCATTGGAACTGACCGTTCGCAAAATACGCTTAACATTTGATTTAATATCCGAGACGTTTTCAAATCTCTGTCCTTTCATGGCCATCTTAAGCTTCGGAAAAAGGAAAAAAATCAGCTGGCGATAAGTCGGGAGAATATGGTGGGTGATTTATCACTGTAATTGAATACTTAGCAAGATATTATTGTACAGAAATTTCTGAATGGGGCCTAGCATTATCGTGTAAAAGAAACCATTGCCCAGAACCAGAGAGTTCCTTCTTAACTCGCCTTATCCTGTTTCTTAATCGAAAAAGCACCACATTGTAAAAATACTGATTAATTGCTTGATTTTCAGGCACAAATTCGGGGTGAATAAGTCCTTTCTAATCAAAAAATGCAATCAGTATCACCTTAGTCTTTGATTTTGACATCCGTGCTTTTTTTCTGTATGAGAGAACACGGTCCTTTCCACTGTGCACTTTGTCTTTTTGTTTCTGGGTCGTATTGTAGATACCAGGTCTCATCTCCTGCTATAATACACTTTAAAAAATTGTTGTCCTGTTGCGTAGTAGTCAGCAAATCTTCACAGGAAGCTTTTCTGTCTTTTTTTTCTGTTCTTCAAAATCCGAGGCACAAATCGAGCACAAACTTTTTTCATTTTCAGATTTTCAATTAAAATTAATCTACAGCTATCTTTGCTTATCCCAAGCATATCTGAAAGTTGCTGAGTTGTTACACGTCTATCGGTTTTTACCAAAGAACGAAATTTCTCCACATTTTCCTCATTCTTTGAAGTTGAAGGGCGCCCTGTCTTTGGTTCATCTTCAATGCTTTCTCGCCCACATTTAAAGCGGTTGTACCACTCATACACTTGTATTCTTGATAACGATGCATCACTGTATACTGTTCGAATCATCTCTAAAGTTTCGGTAGCAGATTTAACTAATTTGTAACAAAATTTAATGTTACAACGTTGTTCAATTCCGAAGCAATTTTTTTTTGTACGATGGCTTCTCTGTAAATGAAAATTACTACGGCGTTTTGATATGCAAACGACTAAATAGCCAGTTTAAACTGGCTTTAACAAGAGTTGAGATGTCACTCTTTCTAGCCAGATGATTATTCTTTCTCTTTTTTATTTTATCTTTTGATTTTTTTAATTAGTCCGGTTACTTTATGGGCGCACCTTGTATATATATATATATACATACATACATACATATATATATATATATATATAGTATATATATATATATATAGTATATATATATATATATATATATATATATATATATATATATATATATATATATATATATATATATATATATATATATATATATATATATATATATATATATATATATATATATGTATAATTTGATCTTGGGTACCATAATTTATCTCGCATGTGTTGCATCTCGCTGACGGTACAAAATTATAAGTGGAAAAAATGAAACTTGAGTGGCAAAGAGGTCCCAGGAGCAACCGAATAAAATAATATATAAAAAACCAAATTTCAGTCCATCCATTTCAGAGATTTTCTAGGGTGAAAGTGCTGCAACGCTGAGTGCGCGAGAACTAAATGCTAATGGTACTTTTCTGTTTATTCCTCTGCGAGGGAAGTTCTGGTAAAAATTTCCGGAGCACTTTGAGCTTCGAAATCATAAGACGCTTTTCTGTGTCTATATTTGAATGCGGTTTTCTAAAAACAAAACGTACGAGATATATTAAAATCCCGTTACCGACATAATTGGAAATATAAAAAGTTTTAATTCTATTTCCAAATGTTTTGGGAGGTTTTTTCAGTACATTCACCACAGTGGAAGACTTGTTGTGGTCTTGTTGAATGAGTTAATATCACCATTTCAAATGCACGCAGACTGTTTATTGATTTTGTTAGAGATAAAAAATCGATGCAACTCATGTAAATAATTATTTTCATCTATGTTTTTCATTTATTAATAAACAAACTGAATACCCGTACTTCGCTACGGAGTTCATTCAACTAAAATACAACGGTCAATGTATGCAGTTCCCAAAAAAACAAAAAAATATATATAATAAATACAACGGTCAAAGTATGCAATTAATGCCAAATATATATATATATATATATATATATATATATATATATATATATATATATATATATATATATAAATCATAACGGATATTTTTATAGACAAAATAATGTAGAAGAAAATATTGAAATTAAATCTAATAGAACATACTAAAGAATAAAGTGCAGTTAATATAGTACAGTTTGAGGAACATATCTTTTACTGTATTTTAATATTTTTTTTGGATAATGTCCGATCGTCTGCCGCATTAGTAAGATAAAAAATATTTTTTCGTCAGTTTATTTCGTTGTTATGCTCGTGACGCAAAATTAGTTTAAAGTATCACAAAAAAACCACTTGATCAGCACTTAATAAATTAAATTTTAAAAATTGATGTTTAAAAATTCACCAATAATCAAAAAAAGGAGGTAAACATTCGAAAAAGATTTCATTTTAAAGGATTTTTTATGAGCTTTCTCGTGATATAAATTTTATAACCCTCAGATTATTATTTTAAGTGTAAGCTTAAAAAAGTTACAAAACCAGCTTAAAAATTTAATTTTAAAAAATCTAAGTAGAATTTTTCAAAAATCTTTCTTAGTACACCCCTACACTATAAAAAGAATTGCCATGCAAAATTTCAGCCCTTTAGGTCCAGCGGTTTGGTCTGTGCGTTATATGTCAGTCAGTCAGTCAGTAAGTCAATCAATTACGGAACTGTTTTTTTTATATATAGATGATACATCAAACGAGTGATGTATTTATTTTATTCAATATGGTATGTATTAAGTTGCTTAATGTGTTACGTTTGTGGTGATCATGCAAATTCTTTTAACTGAATATATCTTTTAAAGGAAAAAGTTTAACACAATAAACCACAGAAGCTTTTCATATACCACACTGAAGGTATTACTTTCATGCCTTTCCCTAAGGGGTAGAAAGTCTTTCTTAAGAAGCTGGATAAATTTCCCAATATCGAACACAATTCTCCAGCATCATTAATAATTTTGAAATTCAACTGAGTCATTGACAATGTTTATTTGCATTTTTCATCCATTTTTGTAGCATTTTAATTTCGCTCAGGATTTATTCTCGGGCAAAATTTTTCAGGATAACACTCTTTTATTTATTCAGAAAGTGCGACTATTTTGGTAATCAATATTTTTTATTCAATTATCTATATATATATAACAGTTCTGTAACTGACTGACTGACAGACTGACTGACATATAACGTACAGACCAAACCGCTGGACCTACAGGGCTGAAATTTTTCATGGCGATTCTTCTTATAGTGTAGGGGTGCACTATGAAATTTTTGAAAAATGCCTCTTAGATTTTTTAAAAATTAAATTTTTAAGCTGTTTTTGTAACATTCTTTTAAGTTTGCATTTAAAATAATAATTTGAGGGTTATAAAATTTATATCACGAAAAAAATCATAAAAATTCCTTTAAAATGTAATCTTTTTCAAATCTTTACCTCCGTTTTCTGATTATTGGTGAATTTTTAAAGATTAATTATTAGAATTTAATTTATTAAATGCTGATCACGTGGTTTCTTTTCTTTTTTGTGATACTTTAAATTAATTTATCGTCGCATGAATAACAACGAAATAAATTGGCAAAAAATATTGAAATAAGGTAAAAGATAATATTTAACCACTAGACTGATTGAGATGGAAGTTTTTTAAGAATTTAATCCAAATTGGTATGTTTTATGGATATTAAAAATACAAATTAATTTTATACATTGATCGTTGTATTTAATTTGAATATTATGTTCTACATTATTTTGTTTATAAAAAATCCGTTACGATTTTTTTATAAATATATTTTTTGTATTTTTTTGGCATTAATTGCATACATTTACAGTTGTATTTATTATATACTAGCTGAAGTACCCGGCGATGCCCGGGATTTTAAGAATGTTGTTAACCAAAATCAATTTAAAAATTAACACAGTATAAATAACATAAAAAATATATGTGAAATGTTATACACGTCTCAGAATTTCAGCCTTTCATCATTGTAATACTAAAATCTGAAAAGTAAAAATGTCAAATTCTCTAATGTTTGTTAACCAAAATTAATTTAAAACTAAGCACAGTATAAATAACAGAAAAAAAAACCCTGTGAAATCTATAAATATATAAATTTATAATAAACTCCTCAGAATTCAGCTACAATTAGCCTTTCATCATTGGTGTAAAAAAAAGAAGCTGCAATTACAGGTTCAGCAGAAATTTCCAATAGAACAATGATATGACTGCAGCGTAGCCTCTTAAAAAATGAAGTGTTTGATCGAGGGCTGCAAACCATTCAACTCCTCTCCACATTTAACTCCTATAAACATCCTCTACATATTAAATTCCTTTTCTCTCCATAATAAACTCCTCAGAATTTTGGTATATTCAGCCTTTCATCATAGTACCACTAAAAACTGAAACATCCTCTCCAGAAATATAAATTTATTAATTTCAATAATTAAACACACACAAATGTATAAATTACGCAAAAGTTTTTTAACCAACATTTGAATAATTCGTAAATGAAAAAGTATATGAAAATAAAGATAAGAACTTCCGGAATCGAAATTAATTACCCTTAATTTTTAATTAATAAAAAACCAACATAATATGAATAAAAACGATAGTTGTTTAAAACCATATGAAAATAAAGCTATTATAAAGATAATAATAAAAAAAGCATAAGAAAATAATGCTCGCGCATGAAGTTAACGTTACGATATAAAGATAGTAATAATAGTATAAACCGCGTGCATAAAATATTTAGCTTTTCAAGCGAAATAAATTAATTTTCAGAAAAAAACTACTTTTAATCGAGAAATTAAATACATTGCACAAAATTTTGATTTTACCAACTTTCCACCCTACAATTTACACCCTACTTCTTTTAAATAGGGTGTAAATATAAAGTTTTAACAGCCAATTGAATGCCAGTTAAAAACGATTGTTGTTTAAAATCATATGAAAATTACGCTTATTATAAAGATAATAAAAAAAGCATAGGAAAATAATGTTTGCGCATGAAGTTAACGTTACGATATAAAGATAGTAATAAAAATCTATATATATAAAACAGTTCCGTAACTGACTAACTGACTGATTGACTGACTGACATACAAAGTACAGGCCAAACCGCTGAACCTAAAGGACGGAAATTTTGCATGGCGATTCTTCTTATAATGTAGGGGTGCACTAAGAAAGATTTTTGAAAAATTTTTCTTAGATTTTTTTAAATTAAATTTTTAATCTGTTTTTGTAACTTTTTTCAAGTTTGCATTTAAAATAATAATTTGAGGGTTGTAAAATTTATATCACGAAAAAGATCATAAAAATTCCTTTAAAATGAAATTCTTTTCGAATCTTTACCTCCATTTTCTAATTTTTGGTGAATTTTTAAAGATCAATTTTTACAATTTAATTTATTAAACGCTGATCATGTGATTTCTTTATCTGGTACTTTAAATAAATTTATCGTGACGTAACAACGAAATAGACAAAAAAAAAAATTTTTTTTTCTTGCTAATGCGGCAAACGATTGGACATTATCCAAAAAAATATTAAAATACAGAAAAAGATATGTTCCTCAAACTGTACTATATTCTTTAGTATGTCCTATTAGATTTAATTTCAATATTTTCTTCTACATTATTTTGTCTATAAAAATATCCCTTACGATTTTAAAAAATATATATTTTTTTGTCTTATGGTTGGAATACTAAAACTTTAAAATAGTGGCGCCATCTACTGAACGCCTGTGAATCGAGAGTCGCATCTTTCAAAAGTTGTTGGTTATTTATTAATTAAAAATATTGGAAAGTTCTTGTGGATCTGTAAATATACATGTGGTAACAGTTTTAAAATTTATAAATTATCAACCTACACAGGTGATAATTTATCCGGCGTTGCCCGGGATTTTAAGAATGTTTGTTAACCAAAATCAATTTAAAAATTAAACACAGTATAAATAACATAGAATAAAAAGCGTGTGAAATGTTATACGCATGAATAAAAAGAAAACCCAACATAAAAAACCATAAATTTACAATAATTTCTTCAGAATTCAGCTAGATTTAGCGTTTCATCATGGGAGCAAAAAAACCCTGAAAAGTAAAGCATAAAATATATACATTTATAATAAACCACTAAAAGCTGAAAAGGAAAAATGTCAAATTGTCTTTAGGAAAGTAAATAATTTTGAAAAGTAAAGCTGAAAAGTAAAAATGTCAAATTGTCGAATGTTTGTTAACCAAAATCAATTTAAAAACTAAATACAGTATAAATAACATAGAAAAGATTTAACCTTTATCATTGGACAAAATACTGAAAAGTAAAACATAAAATATATAAATTTATAATAAACCTACCAAAATCCATTAAAAAACTAAACACAGTATAAATAACATAGAAAAAAAAGTATACGAAATGTTATACACATTAATAATATGAAAAATAAAATAAAATAAAAATAATAATTTTTTAAAATAATAAAATAAAATAAAAATAAGTTTTAAAAAATAATAAATAAAAATAATAATAGTAATTAAAAAAATAATAAAATAAAAGCTGAAATAAAAAAGCTGAAAATACAGGTTTAACAAAATTTGTACGATCCGCATTCGAAACCGCGTCGTGAATGAACGCTTTTACTGAATGCGCCACAATGACATGCTGCTTTATTGAGTAAATAGGAAAATATTCGACTAAGATTACTGGAAAGTTGCTATGGGTTGGTGAATATACATGTATTTATGGAGTCTTGAACTCTTCAATAGACACAAAGACATAAGCGAGGGGGGTTGCAGTTGCGATTAAAAAAATCTCGTGACACTTAGCGTGGTTGATTCGAATTTTCCATCGCGTGTGATAGTGTCAATATGCCGTTGGATCCGATTTATTTTAGAGTATAAAATCTGACTTGAAAGATTATTATTTTCATTTATTATTCTGGTTTAATATATAACTTGAAACTTTTTGATTTTATTTATTTTTATCTTTTCGCTCGCTGTTTGCCAGCTAACCCTAACGTGGACGCCATATTCAGAGGGGTGATTCCACAAAGTGTAACAGCTTACATTTAGTTTCAAAATTGTTGGTTTTTTATTAATTAAAAATCAACGGTAATTAATTTCGATTTTTGAAGTTCTTCAGACCCTCGGCTGTTTTTAAAGACGCCTGTATGTAAAATTTCACGCTCGTTGCTCCTAAATTGTGGATTTCTATACAATTACAGAGAGACAAACATTCATTTTTATATATTAGATATATATATTTGTTTTTGTTTTGCATTAATTGCATATATTGACCGTTAAATTTAATCTAAATGTACTCCGTAGCGAAGCATGGGTATTCAGCTAGTAGCTTATATAAGATCAAGATTGCATTATTAACTAAGTGAGGAATACTGTTTGAAAACTGACAGTTATTCTTATATCCTGGATAGGTCATTTCATAGAATGCCGGTATCGGTATTAGAAGAGAGGTTCTAAGTTCTGATCCGGGCAAAATATTTTTATAGAGCTCCTTTATCGTTGAAAAAAAACCTAGAGAAAAGAAGGTTTTACCAAGAATATGGTAAATAATCAATGAGAATAAATAAATAAATAAATGAAAAAATGATATCGAAGACCAATATCCAATTAGCCTAAATAAAGAAAGGAATTTCGTGAGAAATAGTATAAAAAAATGAGATGGATTCCTCACATTTGAGGGATAGTTTAATAAGAAGAATATCAGTCGTGAGGTTTTGAGACTGGGATTTCAGTAATGGTGATTTAAGTAGAAAATTTTTAAGGAATATAAAGAGAAATAGTAAGTGTTCTGCTACAGGAGATATTCATTGTTACGAAAATAACTCGTACAAGGTCTATAATAGCCTGAAATATTTTAAACACTTAAGATCATTCGAAGAATTTTATCCTCATATGGCCTCCTTGCTTAAAAAAACGCTTAATTCTGAATTCTGTAAAGGCACGGCAGAAAAAAGAAATTAAGAAATTCCAACTGACGATGATACTCTGATATCAGAGAATAAATTATTAGTCCGTAATTGTTATTCTACGGAAAACGAGTTCAAGTCAAGTTACAAGTATAGGGGCCAGAGGTAGCCTAGCGGTAGCGTGTTAACTTTCGTTTCTGAGGGTGCTCGGATCGAATCCAGATAATCGTCATTAAATACCTTCGTTTCTATACCAGATATAGGCCCGTTAATTCGTAGACCAGAAAGTCCTTCTTTGAGGTCAGTGGATGGGAATAGTACGATCCCTCCAGATGTCACCACTGGGGTTGCTTTTTCAAAATTGAGTTGGCACCTAGTTAAGTCGGACCCCTATCCTTGTGATGCCATTATACACCGGAGACGCAGCCCCTCAGCACTCAAACCTATATGGACCTGGTCTGGAATACAATTTCCGACCAGGGGGCATAAGCAACAAAAATAACAAAAAAAAGAAGTATGGGAAATTTAAGAAATAGCTAAGATAAACACACCAACCCATTCATTGAAAGAAAGTGACAAAATAGCTTGTTAGTACTAATAGCAGAACAACAGATTGTAATGCAATATGTTTTCGAAAAGAATGATTAAAAACAAGTTTATGTTGATTTTATTTCCCTTAGCCTACATATATCCTGTAGATCAACGTTTATATAATTTATATAAAATTAGTAAGCTTTTACCATTGTCACCGAAACTAGAAAACTCAATTTTTTCCCCAACATTACGAATTTTATGATTAGAAACGATTGGAATACACACAAAAATTGAATTGACCAAATTAGTAAATATAGGATGGAACTTTAATAGTGGCAACTTGATATGTACAAAGGATACAGAAGAGATACAGGGGTTAATTTTTTATAGCCCTTCAAGGAAGTTTTTTTTTACTCAATGCGACAGACAGTTTCTTGGACAATATCCTTACCGACATATTACACAGCAGTTTTGCTAGCCATTTTATCATGGGGGCAACATATAGGCCGACTAGCATTACCCCCTATGAAGGGACAACGCAAATGGAGGCTTTTAGTGGCGCAACGCCGGGATTTCGATCCGAGCATCCTCAGCACCGAAAAGCAGCTCAATGTATCCCAGGGCCGCCACAAGCCTCTTCAAAGAAGTAACCAGCATTGTTTAGCACCCGTTGCTAATGTCCTGGAAGCTGCAGGATGCCGTTGGCAGCCCCTGATATGTTGATCCTTCGAATGGAGCGATCTGCAGTCTGCAGAATCTCTGTTGGAATCCACAGAGCGGTTCCTTCACCTTGGGGATGAGATCAAAGTCACAGGGACTTAAGTCCAGGGAATATGGAGGATGGTAGAACACTTCCCAGCCCCAGAGAGCAAACACATCAGGCACAGTGTGTGCACAAGCAATTTCCTTCTATCAGTACGATGCAACAAATTATTTCGTACCATAGATCGGTAACTAAAACATGGCTGTGTTCATCCTGTCACTGTGCAGGCATGTGATGTTTGTGGGGAGAGCGCATTCGCTCTGAGGTAAGTCAGGTATGTGACGTACGTGTGGTATAAGCTGCTTTCCTAGATTCTGCTTCGTGGGGGTTTTACAACAGTGTTGCTACAATTAAAGTTCCATCCCTCGTATATTGCAGTATTTGTTCCTAATGGGGCTAGCATTCACCAAGAACGTATTCTTCGACAGCTTTATGGATCTAATTCGCATGAGAAGTATATCGCTAGGAGAATTTTTATAATCACTTTGAATGTACAGAATATAAAATAGACACAGATATAAATAATGTGCAGAAAAAGAAGTGGATCACAATAATTTAGGACTGCGATAATAAAATGTACTGGGCATATCAAAAATCATATTTAGCATGTTTCATAAACACATACTAAATATTAAAGCTTCTATGTTGGTAGAATAAAATCCAACGAGTGAATGGACGGAACACTGAAAACAGTTAATATATATTGCACGAAAGTTACCTATTTTGATTAAGGGTTTCCAGTACTAATTTTTGACAATATATACATGAACTATATAACAGATTCATTCATGTTGACCTTCCTGTTTTATTCCAACCCAGAGTTTTAATTACATATCTTCAAAATTATCAGTGTTTGGAATTTTCATTCGATAAAGATGGAAACCCAAAGAACCCAAAGTTGAAAAATGTTGATTAGATAATGTACTCGTAAAATTATAATGCTTTAAATTTGTGAAGATATTAAATTTTCAAATCTGAAGCTTTTTTAGTAAGTATGCCTTTTTCCTCTCCAATAAGCCTACTATTTCCCTTTTGCACAGGACGTTGCGGATATACCAGAAATACAGTCGACTCTCGTTATAACGCCCCCCTGCGTCCCAAAGGGAAAGTCGTTTTAACGAGTGGTCGTTGTATGGAAAATATAAATGTAAGATATCATTAAAGAGGATTCCATTTGGGACTTTTTAAACTGGTCGTTGTACTGGAACGGTCTTTATAATGGCCGGACTTTATAACGAGCGATGACTGTATTTAATTGGTGCTTATTATATCACTCTAAACGCCTACGATATAATAATTCAATGAAGATAATACGTCCGAACTCCAAAAAGCAATTAAACAATACGTTCTTGGTAATACGTTTTTAATCCGATTAGGAACAAATACTCCAATCTAATTATTTTGGCTAATTTTGGGGAAAACGGAACTTAGTCATTTGATATGAGAAAAGGTTACTGATTTTATATAAATTACATAAAAATTGATCTACCGGATATATGTAAGCTGAAGGAAATAAAACCTACATAAGATTGTTTTTAATCTCTCTTTTCACTGGTATATCACATTTCAATCATGAGAGTTATTTAATAACAGAAAGATACTTATAAGACAGCAGTATAGGTCAGTATACTATGTGAGGCCTAAACCTCTTATATACTTGCAAAAAGCAATTCTTGATCTCGTTGGAAGACCATACATGTCATTAAAAGTATAGGTAAAACAAAATGGTGCTTTTCTGTGTGTCCGACGAAGATGAAAGGAAATGAAGTCATTATGACGACATTTCCGATTCACCCGGGATTTAGCTTTGTTATTTTAATTACGGTTTGAGCTTCGTTTGCTTTTAACTAAGTTTGGCTCTTTCTACCGCTGCCTCAAATAAGTTCGGAAAATCGTAGAGAGGCGCAGTTAGGTGTGGTGCAATTAAGAGAAGTGGGCACGAGAGTAGGTTCTTTCCCTTCAAAGGATATTTCATGGAATGTTGGAAAATATTTATTACTTGATTAGTAAATACTAAGATTTGAACTAACATTTTTCCCTTTAGGGAAATAGTTCTTTGACTGTCTATGTAGAGAGAATGTATGCATTCTTGAAGATATTTAGTAAATTTTTATACATAAATTTTCAACTAAAAATTAGATTTAATGGAATTGGTTTTAAAAAGTTCATGTTAAAATTCCGTTTGAAAATATTTAAATGATTCGTTTTTACTTCCAATTTGTACAGGAGTTTGGACCTTTGTTAGAAGATTTTGTTGCAAATACTAATACGTAACTATAAATATTTATTTCAAGTAGTGATACTTTTATGGTCATACAATTTGCTATGAGTGCTCTATCGGGAAAAAATTATAGCAACGATGGCTTATTTAACATTAAAATAAAAATAAAGACCCATTAATGTGTTGCATGATATCTATCATATTTTATGTATAAGGAATAATTCTTTTGTGTTTGGTTCGGTAAATTGTTATTAAATTTTAATGATTTCATTCTTTTTTTTCAGCATGTTTTAGCTTAAGCATCTAAGACCGTCACTATCACATGTTTTGACTAAAAATATGAAATAAAGAGCATCAGAGCAAAAACTAGTCAAAACCTCTTTAATGCTTTGTAATGAATTCTCTTTAATGCTTTGTAACTGCATTATGAGTTTAAACAACAGCATTAACTTACAGCATTGTTGCTGGAAGAAATTTAACAAATAGTTTTAAATGATAAACGCCAGTATTAAACCGTTCTGAAATAAGTATTAAACCAAAAAAGCGGAATACTTTAGTCTAGAGAATCCTTATCAGGAATTTAACAGCATGAAGCTCCTGGTTGTCCAAAATATCTTTTACAATATGGTGGTTCAATCTACTGTATATGCAGGCCTAATTCAAAACCTGTGAATTATTACCATAGTATTAAGGACTACCCTTTGAGCCCCTTTTCACACAGGCAGGATAGAATGTCTTATTGGATCTGCTGTTAATTCAGTGTCTTTTGTCCTCGTGATTATACAGGGTTCCCACTTATATCCGTTACATCCCCCCTTAACTTGTAAACGGTGACATCTAAGGCCATAAAGTTGGTGTCTAGGTATAGCAAAGAGGCTTTGCGCCACTCGATGAGGCAACTTAAAACGCCATCTATCGGCAAATTTTGGAATTGGCGTTTTTATCTCAAAAACGGTACGAGATACGGGAAAAAAGCAACTACAAAGTTGTTCAGCATCATTCGATTTATTAAGAAGAGACACTTTGTACACATTAATACTCAAAACGGAATGTAAAAAATGAACAATTCTTTTGGTCGTGATTTTCAACACTGTGGCGTCGTTGCACCAATGTGCAGAGAGAAATCCAGTCCAGAGTGCAAATGTGTATAGTGGCTAATGGAGAGCATTTTCAGCAGCATAAATAAATTATCCTGAACATAGGGAAGTGTCTCAGTTTATTTCTTCCACTCTTTATAACATGACAATTTTCGAAATCGTGACCAAGCAAATGTTCATTTTCTACATTTTATTTTAAGTATTAATGTGCGCAAGGTGTCTTTTCTTACTAAATTGATAATGATAAACAACTTTGAAACTGACTTTTTTCCCTTATCTTGTACCGTTTTTGAGATAAAAATGCTAATTCCAAAATTTGCTGATAGGTGGCGTTGTAAGTTCTCTCATCGAGTAGCGCATAGCCTTTTTACTATACCTAGACACCAACTTTATGGCCTAAGCTGTTACCGTTTAGAAGATAAGGGGGCGTAATGGATATAGGTAGGAACCCTGTATAAATTCCCCAGCTCGTATAACAATCTTATGAGATTCTTTCTACCTAACTTAATCGAGCTTATATGAGAACTTTCAGTTAACATAGAACATAGCATTGAGATCATACTCTGGATATCCATTGCATGAAGATTCTTTCTAAGATACTTTGATATATATGCTTATGGAGCCCATCATTTGCTGACATGTTAACAGGTCTAGCACATGCCAAGTTTTAAACCTGTTTTCTTTCAAAAGGAGAAAAAAAGCTGTGACGGTCATATAAGTTTTTAACCATAATTTTGCCTTGTATTTTCCGCTGATTTTGACTTGCACCAGTGTTATTCAATTGTTGGTACTGTTCTTTTAGAGACACCAGAGAGTTTTCTAATTTTATTATTTGCTTCATTTTGTGTATTTTTGAACTTCTTAAAGGTATTTTCTCTTTCTCGCCAATCATTCTCATCTTTAATCCAAAAATGTTGCAAACCTTAAATTTTCATCCTTGTGGAAAGAAAAACAATCATCTACATGCTATATCTAACTATACGCGATAAAAAGTTAAAATTCTCAACCTGAAGTCAAAGGCAATAACCAACTATTTAAAATTCCACAATTGATTAAGTTTTTGTCCGATGTGCTAAAGAACAGATAATGTAACGTTATATACGATCTACAAGATTTCTTCCGTCGAGGAGCAATTTAAGTTTTATAGAGACTTAGAAAAAAAAGGAGAGTACTGATTTATGGCTAACTCCGTGCAGTATTACTCTCTTTTAGTAAAACAGGGTGAGTGTCCCAAATATCGCCTACTCGCGTTTCTAAAGTATGATTCGCGCTACGTATCAGAAAATGCAGTAACTTATTAGTTCTGGTTTTGCGCTAACAGTGGCGATAGCGACAACGCTCTTATCACTGACAACAGAAACTATATGACGTCTGAAGTTGCTTTGGCTCTTGTCTTCGTAAACTTTGGCTCCAAAGAATCAGAATCCAGTAAATGACCAGGTAGGTGCATACAAATTCTAATTTTACTTATACCATTTGAAAGTGCATTAATCAGAGACTTTGCTAGCAACGCCTTTTAACAGGTGCTCCTAATTTCACCTGGTAGGCGGTAAGAGGAACAGAGGTAGGCGATATTAGGAACCGCTCTGAGTTCACTGGAAATTTCAATTTTTCCAATTTAGCTACATAACTTAAACTGGCGCTGGTTTTGGAGCTGATTGATCTCAGGATACCAAAGGAAATAGTTCTTGCGGAGGTTCTTTGAGTTTTCAGCCTAATCAGAAACTAAAAAGTGGATGAAATGTCGAAAAAAATTTAGAGTAGGTGATATTTGGGACACCTACCTTCTATATATTAAACTAGCTGAGTGTTGCAACCCGATGTGTTGCTTTTTTTTTTATTTAAAATGAAATGGTTTTATATCTTAAAGATTAAAAACTGTTTAATCACTTTTAAAAATATATTAGATTTAAAAAAATAATAATTATTTAAAATTTCCGATTTCAAATTTTGCATTTTAAACAAAAAAGCTCATTCAATTAGAAAAAAATTCTAAAGGCTTTAACTTCTCCTTTCCTAAAACTAAAACTATTTCTGGTACTTCAAATTTATTTCTGGATTTCAATTATTAAATGACTCGTTCTCAACTAATAATTTTGACTTTTAGCAACATGGCCGAATGAAAATATTGTCACGATGATTTCGGGAAATGCGGAAATGACACGAAGCGTAGATTAGAACAGATTTTATTGACCAGATTGCGGGGAACATTACCTAAAATACACCTCCGGAACATTCCCACCGGAAATGTGAGGATTATTCCAGAAACCTAGGAACCGGAACTGAAATATATAATAGATAAATTTGCATACAGCTCGCATGCTGACCAAATTAAAATAAAAGATGTTCTTGCACCCGACGGCGGCTGATTTCGAACCTGAGACCTTAGGATTAGACTTCAGAAGTGATACCGCTGAGCCACAGTTACTACGGTGAAGTGTGGCAATATTAAATCTCATGGGTGGAAAAGTTACTTAAAAAAATAGAAAGATAGTTTTTATGAATTCAAAATTGGTGGCCGAAGAATCCTCATCAGTTGCTCATTAAGTAGAAACAAATTTCACGAACTTGCTTGAATTATTAGTGAGTAAAATAACAAGTCAAACAATTACGAACTCGGCATTCAGTTACATTAAGATACTATGGCGATCAGCGCGAGAAATTTCAGAAGTGAGTTTTGCAAGTACGTTTTTTTAGAATGAAAACATTTTTTATTAAATGCATTTGGTATATTTTAGAAGCTGAACATCTATCAAATACCGATAAATCGTAAAATTGACATTAATAGGTGCAGAAAACCGAAATATTTGTCCACCAAAATTGTCGATTTCAGGAAATTCGGAAAACTCCTTTGGGGAAAAAGCTTCGTTTGCAATGAAAAACTTTTTTAACCTTATAAAAATGTGTATATCCTTAAAGATGAATAGATGTAAAACACGTGGAAATAAAAAAATTGTCGATTGGTGGACGGAAAAGTTTAATTTAGCATCCATGAAAATAGTGGAAATTTGCGAAACTGAAAGGAGCTGGCCCACCTGGAATGTCAGCTGTTTCTGCTCTCCGCTTCTTTTGAGTTCGGCGGTTTTAATTTAATAATTAAAAAAGTTTAAAGTTTTGAAAGTTGAGGATAGCATCAGTGCACACGTCTCGGCCGTCCGCGCATATCGGTACCAGTCGCGATATCCTGCTATTGTCGGTTCGCGAAATTAGCCCGTCCCCGTGTCTGCTGACTAACAAACTAACATTTGTTTACCTTCAGCTGTTAATAGTAAGATACTAGTTTCAAATATCCTTGAGTTAATTATCAGTTTTTTAGATTATTCATGCATCCTTAATGAAAGAGGTCAGAAACGCATTGTCCTCAAGATTATCAGAATAGTTCGCAAACAAGGGAATATGACAGATTTTTTCTGGAAATCTCTGAAAGCCTGTTTAAACCTGTTTAAATCACTATCTGAATTTCATCTAAAAGTTCTGAATAATTCCCTTTTTACCTTTATGCGGGGATGCTTTTGATTTTCGGTACACTGTAGATAATCGTGATTTATTTAACAGATTATAGGAAGTTCAGTGAGGATAAAGTTATTATACTCATTGACTAATAATTTTTTTAGCGGAAATTTTACTGGAAATTACTGGAAGTTCACTGGAAATTTCAATTTTTCCATTTTAGCTACATAACTTAAACTGGCACTGGTTTTGGAGCTTGTTGACCTCAGGATACCAAAGGAAGTAGTTCTTGGGGAGGTTCTTTGAATTTCCAGCCTAATTAGAAAATAAAAAGTGGATGAAAGGTCGAAAAAAAGTTAGAGTAGGCGATATTTGGGACACCTACATCACTTCCTCAAATATTTCAGTTTTATTGCTTAAGTAAGCCATCCAGAAATTTTCTTCAGTGATATTTCTCTACCTTCCCGTCATAGTAGATTATTGAAATTTAGGTGAGATACGTAAAAATTCATAGAAACATCTTTGGATCAAGATGAAGTCGCGTCCGAGAGTGTTGCCCTTTTAAGAACTGATGCTTCATTGAGATCCCATATGATATATACTCGTCTTACATAAGATTTTCAAACATATTTTGGACACTTAAGCTGTGAAATTCTACTGACATATGAAAACTCAACTGACATATTTCACAAACATATTTATCATAAAAATAAAAATGACAGAGAGAGATCTAGAGAAACTCCTCGAAATAAACGTGTTTATCATTAAAACATGTCACTGAGCATGCGCAGAAATCAATTTTCTTTAATTGTAAATTATCATAAATTAATAGAAATTGCGGTTACAAAAACCAAATTTGACAAATCTACAGATTATAATCTTTCGTTTACGACCAAAATGGAGTAAATTGATGCAGTAGTTTTTTCTCCCGGACTGCCCAAAAAGTCGGCATAGCAACTTAAATATATAGATTTTGATTCATTAAATCTTAAATTCTTTTTTTTTTCTCATAGTAGAGCATCAAGGTTTCTTCATTGGTATTCCAATGATACTTCTTTGCTATGGATAGATTTACATACCGTGATAACAACAGAAGCAATGTCGGCAATCTTAGTCTATAAATTCAATTCTTTAATTGGGACATGTCGTACACTTTCGAATAAAGAGCTACAAGGGAGTAGAAAAAATAAATTTAAAGATACAACATCATTTATTTTGTTACATCTAAGCATAAAATTTATCTTGTTTTATGAGATAATATTTAGAAAAGACATGAGTTCGTCTATTTTCTAAATTCTTGCGATATATGTGTTGCCAGTAAATAACAAAATGCATTTGCTATCTTTAGGAAATGTTTAAATTTGAGTTGACTTACTATGGGATAGAAAATTGAGAAAACTGAGAGAGGAGGTTATTTTTGGAACTAACTACACTACGGATATATTTTTTGTTCCTTAAAAACAATTTTAAGGGAATTTACTGTCGTGTGACGTCTAGTAGTAGACTAAGCTTACCACAAATGGAAAACAGGGAAAATTGAAAGCGAAACAAGGATTTATTAAGCGATTCAACACCGGATATTTCAGGTTATGAAGAAATAATAAACAATTTTGGAAGAACTTAAAACCTTTATCTCCTAAATATCAGAAAAAGTTTACTCTAAGTTAAAAAAGTGTGATGGCTGACAGAGGCAAGAATTATTGAAATATATTGAAATATATGAGGCGGGGAAAGGCAAAGAGGTGTAAGTCATATTTTCAACTTTTTTTATTTGAGGGAAAAAATGTAAGCCCCATGTTCAATTTATAGTGGAATTGCAAATAATTATTATTTACAATATTATAATAACTAGCATGAATTATAATTTGTTCAATTTATAGCGGAAATTTTTGTAGTTTTTGCAGTAAAACGCTTTGGACTTACACCACTGTGCCTTTCACCGCCTCATATATTGGTAGAAAGATACAAAAAAGATTCAAAACCAGATTCAAACAGTTGACCATTAAATTACATCACATATAACTGATAAAAATTTTTCCAAAGAAATGGAAGGCGGAAAAAACATAATAGGATATAAATGGATTATTTGATGTCAAGAAAGTAATGATTTACCTATTTTGTATTTACGATAAAATAACACTTAAAAAAATGATTTGAATAAAACTTCACCTGAACTAAATTTCTACTATATTTTTTACTATAAATAAATTTAATCCTGGATAATAAGTAAGGAAATTAAAAGAGCAAGGTTTTACAACAATAATTCACCCTCTATAATTCAAATTTCGCGTTGCCAAGATAAAGGAAAAGAAGTTTCAAATCAAATTATATATAATCGAACGAGAGAAAAATATCCTGTTTAGAAAAGCAAGATGATGAAAGGGAAAATGAGTTAATTTTTACTAAATTTACTATCTGACTAATTACATAAAGGATATACAGTACGTTGAAAAACGAAAATATTAAACAAACAAACAAAAAAAAAAACTATCCTTGAAGATTCCATAATAATTGGATTCCACCCATACTTTGAGTTGCCAAAAAGTCAACTAAATTTAAACAAATTTACCATATCTACGCCATGCCTAACGACGGATAAGATTTACTACGGATGAGAAATGAGAGAGGCCAGGGGGCTGCTCCTCCATAATTGGACCGTGGCTTGATATTTCAATAGGACTTTTTCTGCTGAACAAATAACAACTCTCTTTCACGCACGTGTAGCATTCAATCAAAGACGATACCTTTTTTTTCCTAATTTTTTTCTCTCCCACGGTTGGTGTCGCTGCTTTTTTATTCATGGTCGGATGTCAACCGCCGCAGGTAATGACACTCGATGTTTTTAAAAGTGAGGAGCGAGTGCAGTCACGAAAATGTTATAAAATCGTGAAGAGTCTCCTTTTTTCCTTATTATTTCCTATCTCTCTCTCGCGCTCGGTGATAAAAGCAACCTCACGATTAGCTGAGTATAGGAAACTACCTCGGGGACCTTCTACAAATGTCTTTTGAGTAAGGAATTAAATGAAATTCTGAATTCTCTGTATGGCTGTGCAGTATTTACATTTATATGATGCCTACTTCTCTCTTTTCTTTCGTAGAAAAGATAATCCATAGTGTTACTCGATCTCGTGTGATTAAGTACTGTCATTAGTGAAACCTTTATTTTGTACTTTCTAATATCATATTTCTATGTACAGAAATTTTGGTATTAAGATAACAGAAAGATTTTGTTTTGTTAAAATTAAGGATTTAGGTTTAAAAAATCTGAATTAAAGTGCCATTTATCCCCTTATTTGTTTAAAATTATTCCACCTATCGAACAAAATTAGTAAGGCATGCAAAAGTTTTTAAGCAGCTTGCTTCTGAAAAAAACTGAATCTTATTAGCTTATATCACTATGTATCAAGCTATAATTCACTACTTTTCGGGATAAAAAACAGCAAATTACTGATTAGGAACTTTTTGATAGGGTGGTATTTTTACGAGGCTCTATCGAAGTAGCATACGTATTTCTTACTTTTATAGCTTTTAGTCACAGACAAATCTTTGACGTTAAATCATTTTACAATTTTACATAAGGGCGTAGTGGCCCAGTTGCCAAGAGCAGCGGGCTAGGGATCTGAAAGTTCATGGTTCGATGCTCGTCGCTAATAAATCCACTGCCGTGTACACTAAGTTCGGCTGGTGCACATAAAATCTGTCATTACTGCAATCTCCTCCAAGTTCTCAAAATTACCTCTGGAGGTAATTTTGAGCAATGTATGCAACTAATGCCCTCCCCCACAAAAATATATATATATATAAATCGTAACGGATATTTTTATAGACAAAATAATGTAGAAGAAAATATTCGAGTTAAATACAATGGTCAATGTATGCAATTAATTTGTATATTTAATATCCATAAAACATACTAATTTGAATTAAATTCTTAAAAAACTTTCATCTCAATTAGTCTAGTGGTTAAATTTCATCTTTTACACCGTGTTTTAATATTTCTTTTGCCAATTTATTTCGTTGTTATGCATGTGACACAAAATTAATTTAAAGTATCCCAAAAAGAAAAGAAACCACCTGATCAGCATTTAATAAATTAAATTCTAAAAATTAATCTTTAAAAATTCACCAAAATCAGAAAAGGAGGTAAAGATTCGAAAAAGATTTCATTTTAAGGGAATGTTTATGATCTTTCTCGTGATATAAATTTTATAACCCTCAGATTATTATTTTAAATGCAAACTTAAAAAATCTTACAAAACAGCTTAAAATTGAATTTTAAAAAATCTAAGAAGAATGTTTCAAAAGTTTTTATTAGTGCACCCCTACACTATAAGAAGAATCGCCATGCAAACTTTCAGCCCTTTAGGTCCAATGGTTTGGTCTGTGCGTTATCTGTCAGTCAGTTACGGAACTGTTTTATATACATAGACTACCTATTTGCCCGGCGTTACCCGGGTATTTATTTATCCCAATTTTTTATTACACAGGGAAAGGAATGGATTCTACCTATAGTGTAAAATCTAAGTAATTTAATTTACAGATATTTCAAAGTAAGTACAGTATGCAAATGATAAAGAAAAATTACAAATTCACTCTGTCATTAATTTAACTCAAAACTTGATTATAAACAGCATTTTTTGTTTACTATATTCCTCTCAGTGACTCCGAAAACTATGGATTCGACACTAATCTCGGTCAGTTTGGATTTTTTATTACCCCTTCTCCCCCACCAATGGTGATGGAAGGCTGTGATTGCACTTAAACGGTATCGGGAGGGTCCTATTCATCTCAGCGACACAAAAACTATGGATTCGACACTTCTCTCGGTAATTTTGAGCATTTTACTTCTCCCCCTTCTCTCCCCCCAATAGTGTCGGGAGGCCAAACTTGCATTTAAACGGTATCGGGACTAACCCTATTCTTCGCAGCGAACCCGAAAACTATGGATTCGACACTATTCACGCTCATTTTAGACATTTTATATTCACACTTTCTTACCCCCACCTCACCCCCTTACCCACCTCACCCTTCCCTACCACCTCACTCAATGCTAATGCGGGGCTGCACTCTCACTTAATTGGCATCGGTAGTGTCCCTATTCATCTCAGAGACATAGAAAATTATAGATTCGACACTACTCTCAGTCATTATGGACATTTTATATTCCCCCTTCTCCCGTCCCCCATGCTGATGGGGGATGAACTTGCACTTAACAGCTTCGGGAGTATCACTATTCATCTCTGTGACCTCGAAAGCTATTGATTCGACATTACTCTCGGTCATTTTGGACATTTTATTTTTACCCCTTCTTCCCACTCCCACCTAATGGTGGTAGGAGGCTGAACTTGCATTTAAACTTCATCGGGAGTGTCCCTATTCGTCGCAGAGAACCTGAAAACTACGGATTCGCAACTATTCCCGGTCACTTTGGATATTTATATTCAGCCCTTCTTCCCTCCCCCCTATGTTAATGGGAGGCTGAACTTGCACTTAAACGGCATCAGAAATGTCACTATTCGTCTCAGCGACCCCGAAAACTATGGTTTTGACACAACTCTCGGTATTATGGAATGTTCATATTCACCCCTTCTCCCCCCTTCCTCTTCTCCCCTATGCTTATGGGGGGCTGTGCACTTAAGCAGCATCAGAATTGTCATTATTCGTCTCAGCGACCCGAAAACTATGATTTTGACAATACTCTCGGTCATTTTGGACATTTTATATTCACTTCTTCTTCTCTCCCCCCTTCATCCCCGTGCTAAAGGGGAGGGGCTGAACTTGCACTTAAACGGTATCAAAAATGTCACTATTTGTTTCAGCGACCCCGAAAACTATGGTTTTGACACTACTCTCGGTATTAAGGACATTTTATATTCACCCCTTCTTCCCTCCCCTTCCTCCCTTCCCCTATGTTAATGGGGGGGGACTGAACGTGCACTTAAACAGCATCAGATATGTCACTATTTGTCTCAGCAACCCCGAAAACTATGGTTTCGACACTACTCTCGGTATTTTGAACATCTTATATTCACTCCATCTTCCCCCCCCCCACCTCCCCTCCAATGCTGATGGGGGCTGAACTTTCACATAGACGGCAACGGGAGTGTCACCATTAATCTCAGTGACCCCGAAAACTATGGATTCCACACTTATATCAGTAATTTTCGATTATCTTTACATGTGCCCCTGCCCCCCGCCCCCCCCCCCCTATGGATGCTAGGGTTGTCTTACCCCTCCAGTGTTTCTTACCAGATTGTAAGTGATATGTGCACCAAGTTTGGTTGAAATTGATCCAGGAGTTCCAGAATGATGCTGGAACATGTACACATACACACATACATCCATTTATATATATAGGCTGGGGCTTCGCCTAGCTACGCTCAAGCCATCCTTCCACCAGATGACTGCTAGGAAACAGTTCCCCCCCCCCCCCATGAGATTTCAAACATTCCATTGCCATCATACGACTGACAATCTAATGAGAGTTCAATCGACTTCCTGCAAATATTCCTCCCCCCCCCCATGAGATTTAAAACATTCCGTTATCGTTGTTTACAACCCAAGGGGAGAATTTGCTTTTCTTCCTACCACTTTTGAAGAACCGAAAGAAAATTTGTGTTGGAGTATCGTTTTTTAAAATTCAATTAAAAATCGAAAATTTAAGATAGACACTTGAAATGAGGTTTATATGAATGAGAAAGCTTTCATCTTCCAGATGATGTAAATATTTTCTTTGTAAGATAAAAACTCGAAGAGCATCGATCATAGATCCTTAAAAGTGCGTAAATTTCTCGAAAAAGGGGGATTAATATTTTGATGAAAATATTAGTCTGTTTTAAATTATTTTTAAACAAATGAGGTCTTGTTTGAAGGAGAAATGTCTGTAGTCTTAGATTGTAAAATGATAAAAATTCTACGATCATTTTTTGCAGAGATATCGTAATCTGAAGTTAAAAAAACATAAAATAACCCACAAAACATAAAATAAAAAATTTTCTAGAATAAAATTTAAAATTCGGGCTTCGAGGTGCACTTTCCCATAGTCTGCACTACCCGTGTTCAAAATTTCATGGCTGTAAGTTTCACAGATTCGTCTCTAGGCCGCACACATATAAACACACACACGGATACTTGCTTTTATAAGTATAGATTAGTGAGAATTGTTTCTTCAGTTGTCACCATATCGGTTTACGAAATATTACATACGGACGCTCTACTTTCAGTAGTGAGAGAGACACCTTTTTCGGATAGCATTCCTATGAAACTTTCGGAAGCCGATGGAGCATAAAACAAGATTTACGAAATATTACGTAGGAATACTCTAATTCTGGATGGTGGGGAGCACCTATACCCGTTTTTACAGTATAATAGGCCGGTACAGTTAAGGTTTAACCATAGTCTCAGTCTCCTGAATGTCATCGTGTTAGGATTATCATTTTTCTCTGCTTATTAATTTGAAATGAAGCAGAAGTCAAAAATCTAACCACGTCTAGCATTTATCCTTGCTCATTATCCAGATAAAAAATTTTGAAGCATCTTTTCTAAAAAAACTCAATGTACGCCCACTGTAAGTGTACGGAATTAATATAATTTTAATACAGAAAAAAAATCTACACAAAGCAATCAAAATTTAAGTGAAACAAAACAAAGCTATTAGTTTCAAACAAAACCAGTCTCAGTTTCAAGCACACACTTTCTGTTTCTTTGTTGGGATTATTTGTGTTATAACTTCGTAAATTAAGAATAGAGCTACCAACAATTAAACTGTACCAATTTCTTCCAATGTTAAAACCAATCATTTTGACTAGCTTGGTAGTTCTAGAGATAAAACTACGTATCACCATCGAACAATATAACTGTATGTCTTCTTATATTGATAAATTATGGTTAGAGTTTGACAATAAGGGGGATTAAATTTTATTGATAATAATGCTTCCATTAATTCAATTAACTGAATTCGTGCTTTCATTAATTGAATGCTATTTGAATAATTTAACAAATGTAAAAAGTAAACACTAATTTATATTTGCTCAATATGTTTCAGAGTAGTGGATTGCAAGCTCATATGCTTTTTTCTTTCAGCAAGAGGTATAATTGAATGGATATTAATCATGAAATATCCTTACACACACTTTGTTTTTTTTTGATAAAATATAGCAAATCATAGTTTTACTCTTATTAATCAACTGTGTAGGATCAGATATTTAATCATTTATTTAGATTTAATTTGCTGTGCTTCAGCTCTTTATGAACTTAATTAGACGAATGGTTTTGTTTCGCAACATGTGTTTTGTCCCTTTTTTAAACTGAATAATTTCTTTAACCAAATTATAGCATAACAAACTGTAGTATTAAAAATTTTTACTATATCGGTTCCTTTATTAGATTCTTTAAACCCCAAGTATGAACTATATAAAATATAATACTTTTTTATGGTGTTGCAACTCTGTTACTGTTATCGATAACAGAGAGAGTTCTCAAAATGTAAAAGCAGGGTGAAAAGTAATAAGGAAAATGCGATGCCTACTGCCAGAGAACTGCAATGCCTATTTAAGATTATACGCGTGCTGTAACTGCGGTCTTTAAACCTTAAATACTAGTTGCTTTCTGCCCCCAAAAACCATTCATAGGGAAAATGGGCCCGCAATATTTAGTGCTTTAAACAAACTGTTAGGACGCTGCTCTGTAAAGGAGTGAGAGAAGATAGCATTCCAAGACTCACGCCTGTTGCTCGTGACTCCCCCCAGAGGAAACTCACCTTGAGTTTTATGGAAGCATAACTCGCTATCGTTTCAGCGAAGAGCGGGGTGCGCTTTCATAAAACCAGCGGCATCGTTCATTTAGTGTCGGCACGTGAGGCAAAAGTGGTGGAAGGATGCCGCAAAATCACCCGCCTGAAAAATTCATACGGGGGGGGGGGAGGAGGAGTTGTTACTGATTTTGCCTTCATTACGCATTCCATTTGCTTCCTACTTAGTAGTGCGCATTTTTTCTTCTTTTTCCGTTCTGCTGTTTTTAGCAGCACGTAAGGACAATTTATTACTGGGTTAATTGAAGTATTGAAAAAATGTTGAAAAATCAATACTCAGACATGGAAGATGCGTTTCTTGGAGGTGCGTAAATAGCAAGCAATTTCATAAACTAATACCACTTTTTACGCAATTTTTTATTATGTTGTTAAAAAGGTATGCCGTAAAAGTTTCCTTAACCAAGAATGAAGCAGAAGAAGAGGGTTGCCTTCATAACTAATAGTTACTCATTCAGAAGCTCGTAGTTAATGATATTATATGAATGATTGCTCGTCATATAAAATTGATTTGACATCAGTTATAATGGGCGTTAGGAGGAAAGATTAGGAGAAAAGTTTAAACATTGCTAAAGTGTAATAAAAAGTAATACAATCAGAATAAAATTAAGTAATACGTTTGCGCAACTGTACACTATATAGAAATAAGTTAAGCACAACATTTATTACAACTTCAGTAATCTATATATAAAACAGTTCCGTAACTGCCTGACTGCCTGACTGACATACAACGCACAGACCAAACCGCTGGACCTAAAGGGCTGAAATTTTGCATGGTGATTCTTCTTATAGTGTAGAGATGCACTAAGAAAGATTTTTTAAAAATTCTTCTTAGATTTTTTTCAGTTAAATTTTTAAGCTGTTTTAGTTAACTTTTTTAACTTATTAAACTCATGCATTTAAAAAAATAATCTGAGGGTTATACAATTTATATCACGAGAAAGGTCATAAAAAGTCTTTTAAAATGAAATCTTTTTCGAAATCTTTTTCTTTTGCATAACAACTAAATAGACAAAAATTTTTTTTTCTTCTTGCTAATGCGGCAGACGATTGGACATTATCAAAAAAATATTAAAATACAGTAAAAGATATTATGTTCCTCAAACTGTACTATAACTTTAGTATATCCTATTAGATTTAATTTGAATATTTTCTTCTACATTATTTTGTGTGTAAAAATATCCCTTACGATTTTTTTCTAAATTTATATATATTTTTTTACATCAATTGTATACATTGATCGTCGTATTTATTATATATATATATATATATATATATATATATTTTGCATTAATTGCATTCATTGACCGTTGTATTTAATTTGAATGTACTCCGTAGTGCGGGTTTTCAGCTAGTTTATTATATGTTGCAAAAATTTCTTACTTAAATTTTAATTCTAAGAATAAAATTTTTATTCCAAGAAATTTGAATATTTATTCCAAGTTCTGATATCCCCCCCCCCTCAAGAATCCCAACAAACTTGACAATAAAAACCATTTTGTCAAAACCAAATGATTTAAATTTTTTGCGTAAATGGTAGTACAATTATTCATATAATTTATTATCTAAGTTGCTTCTACGATAATTTATTATTAACGTATACTATCTGTAATTTATTATTAATGTTTGCTATCTATAATTTATTATCTACGTACTTCTACTCCAAATGTGTATTTACTCAGACATATTTACTCAGGCATGTTGTTTCTTTATTCCATCATCAGTTTTTTTATTGATGATAGAATGATATTTCATTTTCATTCTGAAGGATTTTTAAAGAATTTTCCCAAGTAATATTCGATTAAAATAAAAGAGCACGGACTCAAATGACATAACCTTATATCGACTATGAGGTGCATGTATATTCCTAAATTTTTAAAAACTATCGTTTTCCAGAAAACAGACTAAGCGAGCTGTGAAAATCGTTTTACAGGCAATGTAAGGATCTGGTGTACGATAAAGAATTGTATAGTTATTAGAGCACTAAGTGATCTTTTATTCTCTATCACCAGAAAGGCTCATTCTAGAAATTCGCTCTTTGTAATTTTTTATATTATAGTTATCTCTAAATTTTCCCAGAGTACTTCAAATTTAGATTACAGACAAAGTATTACAAATTTATAGTTACAAACTATTCCTTTTGTAATTTAAATATTTATATCTTGGTGTTAGTTTTAACGGCAGTGATTAGTTAAAATAAACAGGGAGATCTTTTTAAATACACCTGGTGCAACTTTATGAAGTAATAGCAAGATAAGGTAATTATCTTTTTAGCTCTACGTTTTAGGGTTAAGGTGCTATAGTTATCACTTTGACAGATATGTTTTTTGTCTCTTCTTAGTTCATCAAAATTTTCAGTTAAACTAGTAATGCATCAATGCCTTGGCAATGTTTAACAGTGGAAGAAAAAATAGCGAATTAATCAACAACACCTTGGGGCGTATTTAAAGTCTCTAACCGAAGATTTATAATTTGTACTGTTTTTTTCTTTCCTTTCACATTTTTTTTAGTTTTAAAATTATTAACTTAGTATGCTTTTCAACTTTTAAGCCTAATAAATATTTCCTTTGATTATGTCTAAGAGTGTGAATTCCAACTTATATGCACTGAACAACTTATACAGAGGCTGTTCACACTTTTTTTAGACGATGTATATTGTATTCACAAAACTAAATTACATAAAATTCTTGTGTTTTAAATGTTCTATTTGACATCCCTTATTCTGAACTATCTTTCGACACCGCAATTTCTTGGATAATAATGCCTTTTGAAGTGTCAGAAGAGATATTCTATCCCATGCCTCCTGAACAGCTTTCCAGAGTCCTGTAAGGGTTTTGGGACGACGTTTGGATAATGCAGATTTTAAAAGTCCGAAAGCACAAAGATCCATAGGTGATACATCGGGAGATTTAGTAGGGATATCAGTGAAGGGTATGGCCTTGATACCAGTTTTTTGTTCCATTTCTTTTAGGAAATTTACAGTGGATTTTGATGTGTGACTGCTAGCTTTGTCCTGATGGAGTCTCACAGATTGATGGCACTGTGGGTAAAACGATGGTATTTCATTCAGAAAAATTGGCGATAAAATATGTTCCTGATAGTATTTGGAGTTAATCTTGACATTTTTTTCCACTCTCTTTATTTTTAACTTGCCATTATAAGAAAAACCAGCAACAATCATGAATCCCTTAGAAAAATTTTATTTCGATTCTTTGAACCATGTACTTAAATTTTTTTCTCCCCTTTTATGATGATAAATGGCTCTTTTTTTTTGTTGCAATCATTTAAATACATCCATGATTCATCTATTGTGACAATTGTTTTCCATTTTTCTTTGGATAAGTGTTTCTCATATAGAATTCTGCAGCGTGTCCTGCGTTCAGCGATATGATTTGGAAGAAGACTATGCACATTGCGTTTTTTCGCTTTCTTAAGATTTAAATCAACGTTTATCATTTTGTTTACAGTGGACACCGAGCATTTTAATGATTTTGCAACTGTCCTTTGACTAGGGGGATTTTCTTTTAATATTAAACAACGTACCTTTGCAATAGTCGAAAATGTTCGTTTTTTCCTTGTATACTTGTTTGGAATTTTTGTCCCACTTGAGGCTCCAATTTGACGTTTTTTCCTTTCTTGTTGACGATATTACCTATCGACGCTTTAGATATCAGAAAACCATGACTCTCACATCGTTTTTGGATAACGGAGTATGCATATTTCTCTTCGGAAAGAGCATAAATGTAGCCTTCGAAACACTGCTTTGTTAAAAACGCCATTTTGAATAAAAACAAAACTTTCAAGCCGCAGACAATAATTTTGACTTTTAAAAACATAGTACAGTTGCAATTATTTCTATTGCAGCAAACTATTTTTTATTACCGCTTACCAAAATCGTCTAAAAAATGTGCGAACAGCCTCTGTATATACTATTCTACTATGTAAACTTGTAACACAGGAATAAAATTGCTTTTGACTATGTTTGCAGTTGTAAATAAATACTTCTCTGGCCACATCATAAGGCTTTATTTGTGTACAGAGTCCCATTACCTACAATCAATTTTGTATTTCCCATTAACGTTTATATATATATATATATATATATATATATATATATATATATATATATATGTATATATATATATATATATATATATATATATATATATATATATATATATATATATATATAATGTGTAATAATAACGCCCCACTATTATTTATTGTCTTAATCTAACGCGTATTCTAAATTATCTTGTTATCGTTTCAATAAAGCACAGTCCCATTTTCCAAATTGTGATCTAGGAATAAACAAACTAACTAAGTAATTTGTCCCTTAAACCGCCACGCGTCGAACATTAAAGTTATTTTTAGACATGATGCAGAATCCCTTGATCTCGATTCTCTTTCGAAAAATCATACGACTTTTGACTCATATACCACAGGGTCAATCAGATGTGTGTTCCTAACCAATTAAAAGAATTTTATACACCTAGCGTCAGGGTCACGAACCCTTGGTATAAAAGGTTAAACAGCGATTTCAGCGGGCTTTCTTTCTGTTTTCTTTCCCTGTCCTGGTGTCGTCTTTGCTTCGCTTTTTGTGATCTTCACGCGTCCCTTTTTCAACCTAAAAATATGCGCCGCTACTGTCCTATTATGTATGTCCAGCATATTCAAGCTCCGGCAGGTTCCGGTGCAGTCATTGTTCAGTATGTGTCTCCAGTAAACCCTATATTATCCTTTTGTGCCAAAAGGATAATATAGGGAAATATTGTGCCAAAGTAGGAGGGACCTACTTTGATGTCTGAAAGCTCTGTTTGAAGCGAATAAAAATATTCCAAGGATACCTATTCAGTGATTGTGTATTTATCTTCCCTTTGTGCTTCTCTTGCAAGTGCGTATGCATTCGCTGCTCGTGCTATACTACAAAAGGGTTTGAATCACGTCCGCGAATGTTGGGTATGAATCCATCTCCTGTACCGTACCACCTGGTGTTATTACATTATGACAAGAGTTCCGGAATCAGTGGTGTGCGTGTTGTTACACACACACACACACACACATATATATGTATGTATGTATGTTTGTGTGCTAAACATTAAAAAAAGTATATATAAAGTATTACATATTCTAATTTAAGCAATTAATAAAGCAATACAATGTATATTATATCCACTTAAGCTGTCATTACATACTAGGGATGTAATGACAAGGATGTAAAATCAAGGAATGTATCACTGCATTACTAATTTAAATAATGTGATACAAGAAAAATATGTCAAAGCCAAGATATTTTTTAAAAAAAAGACACTTTTTAATGTAAATTTTGATCTAAATAGAGATTTACTAAAAAATATATGGACCGAGTCACTTGCTTTATTGAATTTTAGGAACGGAACATCATTTTTTTTCAATTCGTAAGATACATGGTGTTGGAGCAAATGTATATCATGAAATACCTGAGCGCAATCACATTTCGCCACCTGTTACCTCCAAGAATTTTTTGAACAAAAATTCCCTCGCTCAGAAAGTTCGCTAATGATAATCGAAGCATGGGGAGGAGTGGTTAAGACCAAATGGAAGGAATGAATGTAGACATAACCCTCCATCTTCATACACCGAAGCCGAAGGAGTTTTGGAGAAGAGGGTGGGAGGGACTAATCGAATAAGAGAAAAGGGTGGAGGTGTGTTTAGTTCTCTCCTGGGAATGAGAATTTTCCTCAAAGAAAGGAGTCTAAGAATTCATACATTAATATCCAAGTTTTCTGACTCACAGTTTTGTTTTTTGCATTATAAAAAATACTAAAAAATACTAAATATTGAAAATACCAAGTGTGACACTTACAAAGAAAACTAAAATATATATAAAAAATACTAAACTAAAATATACTAAAAATACTTTTTTTTATCTCTACTGAATTTGAAAAATAGAGCTGTAGATAGAAATTAAAATCACATGAAATGAAAAAAAATTCAGGGTTAAGCATTTTAGGATTAACAGTTTAAAATCCATTGTTATTCTATTTTACTTTTCATTTTTACGTTTATCATGTAAAAACTAAAGATGTTATATTTAATTTTTCCCAAAGAAATTATTTTAGTATATTAGATTCTTAGAAACAGTAAACATACTACTATTCAAGTCTTTTGTCATAAACAATAAATACAGGTAAATTCAAAGCTTGCAAAACACGAGGAACAGTTTACAGGAATAACAAGGAACTAAAACTTGTAAACTTATGCTAAGAAAATATTTCTGAACATCTACAATTAAAAAAAACAAGATGCTCATGGCTACAGGAAGCATTTGAAGTTAAATGAAGTTATGTAAAATCTTTTAAATTTTCAATGGGGAAAATTGTGTTAGAAATAAACAAAGTTTGCAAAAACCTCCCTTACAGTAGAATGTATAAGTAGCTGGAAGATTTCTCTATGAAGGCCGAAAGACTAACATATAGAAGAACCTCAGAAAAAATAAATGTAGCCAGACAAGAATTCGATAACAAAGGAAAGCTTTTTTAGAAATTACAGAGAGAAATACTGGCAATTTAAGTATCACGAATAACAGTATGCGATAAGTTTATGATTGCAAGAAAAAACCGAAATAATGAATTGTTCAGAGAGTATTTAAGAGAGATCCACTCCTAGAGTTTCATTTATCTAAGTATATGCGCACATTGATAATGGAAATTGCCTGTTCTCACCTCTATGTAAATACTGGCATGCACTCACGGCGAAAAAAAAGGCATATGGTAAGGGATGGATTGTGTAATTTGTCCCTGATCTAGCAATTCAGTTGTCAAATGTTAGAAGGGAAGGTCTCCAAATGCCTTTTTACATGATAAATAATTGTGGATTTTTCATAGGATCATTTAAATCAAAACCACCAATTGTGCGAATAGAAATTAGGTTAAATGGTTCAAGTGCAGGTGGTAGTGATTCCATTAACTCAAATCTTTTTCACCTCGTCTCTTTGTTAAGGTGACACAAATTGCAGTGAATAGACTGAAATTTATTAGTCCCCGGAAAAAATGTAATTATGTTTTGGAATTCTTTTTTATATAGTATGGTGTCATATATGCCTAAACGGGGATCATATAATTAAGTTGAAACTTAAGTCCATGGCCACTTGATACGCTAGAAACACCCACCGATGCACTTCAGTATTTAATAAAATTTTGTACATGCTAAATTAATCAAGCACAATAAAGGTCCAGTGATAACAAATTATACAAAGAACTGAATCCTGGTTGTCAATAATTTCCATTAAAACTTTTCAATGAAAGAGAAAAACTTGCAAATATTTACTAAGACCATTTCTATAAAACATTCAGGTATAATTTTCATTAAAATTGTTTGTGATAATCATGCGAGTCTTGGTGCTGTTTTATTATACAGGGTGTCTCAAAAGGTCGTTTCCAAACTTAATATGCTGGTTTGTCATATCATTATGAATAAGATTTACATAGGAACGTGTGTCCAGAAACGCAAATCTGAAGCTAGAGAGCGCTGTTTACTTTATCGGACCATACCTCTTACCCCACTGGATGGCCGGAAATATCGCATTTTACTGGAGGAGGTAAAAAACTAAAAACAAAACCAAATCACATAGGAATGCACAACCTCAAACGCAAACCTGATCAGCTAGAGGATAAACAAAGATGCATAAATCCACCCATTGTTGGCTTTTCATCCCAGCATTTTTGTTTATAATCTAGCTGATCAGGTTTGCGTTTCCGGTCATGCATTCCTATTTGATTCTGTTTTGTTCTGAGTTTACTACCTCCTCCAGAAAAATACGATATTTCCTGCCATCCAGTGGGGTTGGTAAGAGGTATGGTCCGATTCAGTAAACAGCGCCCTTCAGCGTCAGGTTTCCGTTTCCGGACGCACGTTCCTATGTAAATCTTGTTCATGATGATATGGCAGACAAGCATGTTAAGTTTGGCAACTACCTTTTGAGACACCCTGTATAACTGGTTTCCTTCAGTACCAGTTGCTGTTGTTTTACAATGAAACGATGATTAATGGCGTTCTCTCATATGATGCCCATTGCATGATTAGTTAAGTCCTTTTCGAACTACTTTCAAAACCATATTTTTATGTTAAAATGTCAAGATCATGTATCATCTTCGCAGATATTCATACGAACTGCAGCTTATTCTCGATGAAAAGCGAACTCCGAATTTCACGAAACTTAGAAGCATTCCAAAAAGGCCTGTTCAGTTACAAAACAAAATTGAGTATTAACCGTTCCAGAACTAAATACCAGACAAGGCTCTGAGCCCTTAACTAAATCACTTTTGGTCAATAGACTATCTAATGTTACTAGTATATAGATTGAACCGCCCAACTCAATCAATTAAGTTAAAAGACGCAATGATATATCATATATCAGCCATGCAAACGGAAGTGCTGTATAATTCAATTCAAGGCATCGTATCTCTCCAATAGGCTATTCATATGATTGATGAGGGCAACACCTGTGCTTAATTTATCTTATATGAATAGGCATGCCAACACTTATCACTCAAAAATTAAGGATAAATATGAAGTACCCTTCAAATGTCGTGAATGTAAAGTTTTCCAATATCTCCCTTTACTTTCTGAAACTCTTACAAAATTCTACAACAATTCCTTAATTTTCTGTAATCTTATGTTCTATCTTGTTTTTTTTAAATAGTATATTTCACTAAATATGAAAGCACGTATTTAATGATATTTGGAGAGATGTTTCTCAAGGATGCTTATGTCAATTTGATTAAAGTCTGTACTAGAGGGAACACATAGACAGCATAGTACACAGAGCGGTTTGTTTAAGAGACACTTTATTATAATAACTAGCTGAATACCCGTACTTGGCTACGGAGTACATTTTAGGATAATTACAATGAAAAAATAATGAAATTGCTTTAAGATAAAGCTCTAAATAAGCAGGCTCCATCTCCTACAATAGGAACAACAGTTTTATGAAACTTTTCCCCGTCAATAATTAAATTTTTCTCATCCATTTTTTGGAAACGTTTCTTATTTAAAGTAACGGTAAATAAAATGGTAAATGTATGCAATTAATGTATGCAATGTATGCAAAAAAATATATATTTATAAAAAAAAATCGTTTTATAAAAAATCGTAATGAATATTTTTATAAACAAAATAATGTAGAAGAAAATATTCAAATTAAATATAACGATCAATGTATGCAATTAACGTAA
Source organism: Dolomedes plantarius (assembly GCA_907164885.2). Lineage (NCBI taxonomy): Eukaryota > Metazoa > Arthropoda > Arachnida > Araneae > Dolomedidae > Dolomedes > Dolomedes plantarius. Next base: position 111,205,815 of record OU015498.1, read on the forward strand.
ATAAACCAACAAACTATATTTATAAAAAATGATAATTTCAGGTAGTCTCTTCTGACGAAACTACCGTGGGTTATTAACATAGGATGACTTATCGTTGCTTACCTCTTTATTTCACGGATTTCGGTTCTTTTCTGTTTAACTGTTTACTGCTTGCCCAAGCGATACATACTGGGTTTGGTGCACTGCCAAAATTAAATTCTAAAAATTAATCTTTAAAAATTCACCAAAAATCTGAAAAGGGGGGATAAAGATTCGAAAAAGATTTCATTTTAAAGTATTTTTTTATGATCTTTCTTGTGATATAAACTTTATAACCCTCAATTTATTATTTTGAATGCAAATTTTAAAAAGTTACAAAAGCAACTTAAAAATTTAATTAAAAAAATCTAAGAAGAATTTTTCAAAAATCTTTCTTAGTGCACCCCTACACTATAAAAAGAATCGTCATGCAAAATTTCAGCCCTTTAGGTCCAGTGGTGTGTCTGTGCGTTATCTGTCAGTCAGTTACGGAACTGTTACACACATATATATATATATATATATATATATATATATATATATATATATATATATATATATATATATATATATATATATATATATATATATATATACATATACGAGTATATAGATAAACAGTACCCCGTTAAATTACTAATATCATAAATGCATATTTTGATTTTAAAAGTCAAAATTTTGGCATTATAACATTGAAAATAAATGTAATTCAGAAAGCCAAATTGAAGGATAGTTCTTATGAAAGACGAGTAAAGGATTTTTGTCTCTGGAATTTACGAATGTTCTATATTTTCCTGTCAAATTAAAATTTAGAATCTCTGAAAGTAAGCCATTGTTAAAAATTAAAATTTCTATAAACCATAATGTATTTCAGTACGTTAGCGATATATATATAGTTTAATAATGTATTGAATCCTTTTTGAAAGATATCAATGTTGGAACCTCCAACTGATTCTCGAAGACAATTTTAGACTATCAGCTAAAAAGGTTATGATCCTTCTACGAACTGAATATATTAAGAATAATCATTATACAGGGTTATCAGGAAAGAATCACCCGATTACAAAATTTAATATTTTCCATAATTACAAACAGAAAATTATAATTAATATGTCCTTATAAAGGAAAAATGTTAAAGTTCGCAGGTGTTCGATATGACTTCCTTTAATCTCCCGTATAATATTATTGCGATATGCCATTTCTTGCTAAATACGTTATAATGCTTCACTATTACATAAAACTTCTTATAAAGCATCACTATTAACTGTTTGTAAAGCCCGACATCTCACAGTGGTGGACAACCAGTTCCAGGAAACTTGATGCCTGTGTAAAGGCAAAAGTCCAGTGCAACCAGGTGTTTCAGCAGAGAATGTTGAACGAGTCCGAGAGACTTTTTTACGCAGTCCGAAGAAATTGACGGTATTTAATCCCCATGCGACTTCTTCCTTTGGAGATAGTTCAAAGATCTTGTGTTCATACCCCATTTGCCTACAAGTTTGCCCTTAACTTAAACAACGCCTTTGAGATGCTTTACAAACAGTTAATAGTGAAACATTACAAACGTGTTTGGCAAGAAATGGCATATCACAATGATATTATACGGGTGACTAAAGGAAGTCATATCGAACACCTGTGAAAAAAAATTCACATTTTTCCTTTACAATGACATATTGATTATAATTTTCTGTTTGTAATTATGGAAAATATTAAATTTTGTAATCGGATGATTCTTTCCTGATAATCCTGTATATATTCTACATTACGTCGTTCTACTATTTATTTGCTGAAATTACTTAGTATTAGAGTTATTTTATTTTACAAAATGTCTACGCCTTTTACCATAAATGAAGTAATAATCTGTCGGAAATGTTTTTCCCAATAAAAGATTGTCTTGGTAGAGAGAAATACAATGATAATATGTGTGTGATGGGATAAAAGTGACCATCAGAAGTGGTCATAACCCCGAACTTTCACAGAAGCTGTTAGGGGAACGTAATCGAATTTCAGGAAACAGAAAGATCCCCCACCTCAAGGGATCGTGGTTTACGAACGTAAAAAGGATCCGTTTCATAAAGTGAGTTCCGGAATTTATTGGTCGGGTGATGAGAGAACTCTTAGAGACTAAATGATGCACTAACAGATTTCTGGGAAAAGCATATCTACTCGTCATCAGACAACTTTTCCACCAAACAGAATAATTTTCAATGAACAATGCGCAAATTCTGCTGGAAGGACAAGTTTGTCGTTAAAATGAACTTCACCTGGAATTTTAAATTTTATTTCAACGCATGAAAAATATATCGGGGATATCTAGTATCTTTAAAAGGGAAAATTTCAAGGACAAAAGTATTGATTGAAAATTATCGAGGAATTAAGCCAACAGTTTATAGAAGACAAAGTTATAATCTATATACATAAAACAGTTCCGTGATCGACTGAATGACTGACTGACAGATAACGCACAGCCCAAAAAGCTGGACCTAAAGGGCTGGAATTTTGCATGGCAATCCTGCTTGTAGTGTAAGGATGCACTTGGAAAGATTTTTGAAAAATTCTTTTTAGATTTTTTTAAAATGAATTTTTAAGCTGTTTTTGTAACTTTTTTAAGTTTGCATTTAAAATAATAATCTGCAGGTTATAAAATTCATATCACGAGAAAGATCATAAAAATTTCTTTAAAATGAAATCTTTTTCAAATCTTTACCTCTATTTTCTGATTTTTGGTGAAATTTTAAAGATTATTTTTTTTATTTAATTTATTAAATACTGATCACGTGGTATCGTTTTGTGATACTTTAAATTAATTTTGCGTCACGTGCATAACAATGAAATAAATTGACAAAAAAAATTAAAATACGGTAAAAGATGAAATTTAACCACTAGAGTAATTGAGATGGAAGTTTTTTAAGAATTTAAATCAAATTAGTATGTTTAAGGGATATTAAACATACAAATTAATTGCATACATTGACCGTTCTATTTAATTTGAATATTTCTTTCTACATTATTTTGTCTATAAAAATATCCGTTACGATTTTTTTATAAACATATTTATATTTTTTTGGCATTAATTGCATGCATTGACCGTTGTATTTAATTTGAATGTACTCCGTAGCGAAGCTCGGGTATTCAGCTAGTTAATAGTATGTAATGAATTATATTAAAAAAACTTACTAGATATTAAAAATTATAAACTAGAAAATTTTAGTAAAATTCATTAGTAGCATCTTAACCTTCCAGCCACGGGTGACGCCAAAATCCCGTTCTACTTATTCTGTTGATTTCGATGGGCTACGCTATAACCACCTCGTATAGAATTTTTAGAGAATTCGTATAAGCGGGAAAAGTTATTTCTTTAAAGAAAGAATTTTATTACATGTTTCAATACATGGGGATGTTCTTTCTGAAACTATACATCCGAAAAATTTTGCACCTGAAAAATGCGTGTCATTCTAAATATAATATTGCTATTCGGAAGCGTTTTATTTTCAAAATTGTTTAATATGCTTTTGTGAAACAGGTATTTGCCTTTAACGAAAGTTGAAGCTTAATAAATTGAAATACTTTCTGTTTCTCCAATGATTTTGATAATTTTTTATGTATTTCATTTTAAGTTTCTTTACAATAAATCCATACAAGCTATACATTTCGCCCGATATTGTACAGAAAAGATTGTCCGTGGTTGGAGAGCCAAGAAATGATAATTTTTGGAACTGTCCGATTAGGCATCAGCACACGTTGTTTTACAAGAATATAATGCTTTATTATAATACAATGTTTTAATATAACACAATATAATGTTTTAATATATTGAAGCGATAGCCTTTTTAAAATATGATATGGTAAATGTATTTCTCAGTTAAATTAATCGATTATTCGATATAATAAAGTTTACAATTTTAAGACTAACTAAATTCTTTATTCAAATTTTTAAATTGAAAGAAAAAGTATTTTGGTTGTAATTTCAGTTTTTTTTTACGAGTTTGTAAACATTTGCATAGATCTCTCTTGAACAAACAAAATATGAAATACTGACAACATAATATTAGTCGTGGTACTATAAATGTACAGTACCTATGTTTACTTATGTATATTATGAAAACTCAATATAACACTTATATATCTATGGTGCCAGGTATAAAGAGCTTACGTCGAAAACAGTGATTTAAATATACCAAGTTATTGGCTTTTATACCAATTGCAGAACAATAATTTTCACTTGAGTCTTTTGTACAAAGAAATGTACTTTTGTATACAAAATTGATAGACTTAAAACTTTTATACAACTCAAAAGATTTTTTTTTATCAATACTAACAAATATCTAAAAATCACTTTTTTTGACTTAAGCCTTTTATACAGGGCTTAAGTCACACCATAGACATAAAAAAACTGTTGTGCTTGTTGACAATAACTAGATTTGTAATTGCAATTTTTATAGAGTATAGATCAAATATTTTTACTTTTCGAAGGCAATAGATTGTTACATTTTCCAAGACGAAATGTTCCTGGATGTTTCTATCATAATCAATATATCAATCTAAAAGGGACTATATTATGTGGAAACTATGCATATTCATTCTCTGCGGGTATTTTTCAAGCAGTTCTTTCAGAAACATATGTTTACATTTTTTTTCGAGTTCTACCAATCGGGGATCGGTAGCAAGCTTAAGTTTCCGGTAAACTGTAACTTACTTTAACATTTTTCCGTTCTTGCATGTTTTCTTGAGAATGTTACGTCATGTATTTGATTGAAAATTTTGACAAATGGCTTTGCTTAGGATTTTGATAAGATTTCTTTTTTACCCGAAAGTCGGGAGAAAAGGGAAAACTCGACTTTTTTTCCTTTTAGAGGGGCGTTATCTCTTTAGAGTTTCCCTTCAATATGTGACTTCAGGGGAAAAAGTTTCTTTCCTGCGGCATTAGATTACGAACCGTGGTAAACAACGAGCCGATTTAAGGTGCATAAAAAAAGATAGTTGACATAGGATTAAGAGAAGTTTTTTTATGTACAATCAATGAACAAGCCAGAGAAAAATCATTAAAGCCGAAAAATTAATGGATTATATAAATACCCTATCTGGAGACACTCGGTATTGTAAATAGAAAAGTCCAGATATATTCCCCTAAAAAGGTAAAAATACCATTTTATTTATCTGCTTTTAATGGGATGAGTAGGCATAAAATTTCTGTTGCACAGACTTTCTCACCGAGGTAAAGAAATTGCGACAAAAATATAAAATGTCATTTAAAATTTATTTCCTCCAGCATTTGCAAGCGATTGCTTGGCCCTTTTTTCCCCCTCTTGGGAAACAAGTAAATTTTGTACTTCCAATGTGTATGGTGTTTGTTATACATAACAATACTTTAGCTCCATAAGTTTATAATTAAAAGTAGCCCCACGAATATTCATAAATAAATGTTTCGTACAAAAATGTTAGCAAATGGACCACACATTCCATTGTAGTAAAATTTTAAACATAAATTATGCTATACTTTTACAGTATAAGTTAATTTTAAAGCAAATACTTATTATAAAAATTGATTTTTTGAAAGCATTTTTTGGAAATATCACAAAAGCTCCCTTTATACTCCTTTACATCCCTTTATACTCCCTTTATACTCCCTTTATGCTCCTTTAAACCCCTTTATACTCCTTTATATCCCTTTATACTCCCTTTATACTCCCTTTATGCTCTCTTTATACTTTATGCCCCCTTTATACTTCCTCTTTTTTTGAAATCTTCATTCAATTTATTCCTATTGTTCTGAAATCTGTAAGAAATTAGCTGACGTTGTAGCAGTTTTAGCGTGACCCGGGACGCACCCCAAGGAGACTTTCTACACTACACCCCATTTGAATCTGACTGATGGAACTAATCCGACTTGCTTCAATACATATCCTGTCTAAATCTCACCGTTTCGACCAATCCAACCTGCTACACTACACCTCATCTAAATCTGACTGATGGAACTAATCCGACTTTCTTCACTACATATCCTATCTAAATCTCACCGTTTCGACCAATCCGACCTGCTACTCTACAACCCATCTGAAACTGACCGATGGAACTAATCCGACTTGCTTCACTACATATCCTATCTAAATCTCACCGTTTCGACCAATCCAACATGCTACACTACACCCCATCTGAATCTGACCGATTCGAGCAATCCGACCTGCTACTCTACACCCCATCTGAATCTGACTGAATCTACCGAGACTTACCCGAGCGATACGAAGAATTGCCTCCAGCCATCTCTTCCCAGAATTGTGGAGGTTGCATATTTTAGGAGTGCCAATGGACATGGTTGCCTTCAAGTATTGGTCTCTTTGCTTTATTAGGCTGCCCACTCTATGTCTCAGCACACATGATGGGGGAGCATCTTTTCGTTTACCCAACTCTTCAAGACATTCCTACCCAAGAACTTTTCAAGACTCTCCCATCTACTGGGGCTACTTCTGATTTTACTGGACTGCAAAACTCCTAATATTTTAAAGAATACTGACTGCTGCAATATTAAATATATATATATTGTATTTCCGGACATCACACACTAAACTCTTCCATCCACAAAAGTTTGAGGTCAACGATTTTTCATACTTTATCGAAATAGATTTTCGCTTTAAATGAAAAAAAAAAATAAAACCTATCACCTACACTAGAGTAGGGATTTAGGTAGAACAATATTACGCATCAGAACATAGGTGAGAGATAATGCACACCTATAAATTAATGTCTTTATAATCAGTGTGCAAATAAAACTGATATTACTACTAGAATTTATTTTAATTGTATTTCAGTGAATCTCCCAAAACTGTTTTGTGATATGTTAAGTATGAAAAAGTTCTACTTACAACGAAGTCAATGGTATGTTTTAAATAAGTGGAATTTAAGCGAGTAATTCCTAGATATTATTCATGATTTTTTTTAAAAATTAAATTGTGTTTAGGCACTCTTAATAAAGTTAATCAAGGTGCTGCAATTTTATATGAAAACTCCGTAGATGTTTATCCACTAAAAAAACTTTTAAAAAGTAAAAAAATGTCAAGCTTCAAAACAAAAGTTATGACTAAAAAATGGTGTGATATCAAATATCCAAGCTTATTAAGTTCTGGTACTTAATTTCCTAATCACGAATTTTTCACATCTAAGTGAAATGGTTAAGCATGACTTGTTGATAGAAACCCTTCTTCCGTAGACCAAACTCATCATAACCAGTTTCTGAAAGTTTCAGTTTTAAATATTTATACATACCAGGCTTGTCGGCCATTTTTCGCATTCGGAATAAATAAATTTTGTCTGTTGAAACGTCGAAAGTATGTTATTTAGTTGTATAAATTATTCATTTAATTATTTATGCAAAATATGTGTGTCCTATTATTCGGTTACTTTTAAAATGATAGCAGCAATTTTAAGATGGTCACAAATTATTCTATAAATTTGAAATTTCTTTTCACGTTACATTTGGGCAACGTAATTCCAAAGCATGGTATTCATATTTTTTGTTGTTTAATGCAAAAGTTTTCCTTTGGGGAATGACAACATAATTTATTATTTTTCTTTCTAGTTAACGATTTGGTTTGTTTGACATCATGCATTAACTTCAAATAGAAAACTGATTAAAATGACTAATATCCCATTAAAAATCTGTTAAGAAATGCAATTGAGTCCCAGTGCTTAATAAAATCGGATATAACACCATTTTTTGTCTTACCTTTTGTTGGAATGATGCTATAAACATACTGTCTAACAGAGCACCGAAGTGCGCAGTTAAAATCTGAAATTGATGTTTTAAATTCACATTAACTTTTTTTTTGCTTCCTGTTATCTTAATGACTTTATTTAAGACGGCCGCCAAGCCTGGTATGTATAAATATTTAAAACTTAAATTTTCAGAAACAGGTTATGATGAGTTTGGTCTAGGGAAGAAGGGTTTCTATCAACAAGTCATGCTTAACCATTTCACTTAGATGTGAAAAATCCGTTATTAGGAAATTAAGTACCAGAACTTAATAAGCTTGGATATTTGATATCACACCATTTTTTAGTCATAACTTTTGTTTTGAAGCTTGGCGTTTTTTTACTTTTTAAAAGTTTTTTTAGTGGATATCAGTTATTTTTTTGAAATAGGTAAATAACCATTCACAATCTGGGCTTTTGTAAGCAAACAATTGCCTGATACCTGGAGTTTCATGATCACTTACAAATATGTTACTTTGTAAACTTAATTGGAGAACTTTTTTGCTTTTTCGAATCTCTGTAATAGGCCCGGTTGTTTTTTCGCTTTAATTGTAATTCGGATGGCATTTTTCTATTCTATTCAATCTTTATAAACATAATGGGAAATATCGTATTAAACACTATTTATAGATAACTAGCTGTTTGCCCGGCGTTGTCCGGGTATTTATTTATCTCAATTTTTTTTATTGCACAGGAAAAGGAATGGATTCTACATATAGTATAAAATTTAAGTAATTTAATTTACAGGTATTTAAAAGTAAATACAGTATACAAATGATAAAGTAAAATTACAAATTCACTCTATTATTAATTTAACTTAAAACTGGATTATAAACAACATTTTTAATTTCCTATATTCACCTCAGTGACTCCGAAACTATGGATTCGACACTACTCTCGGTCATTTTGGACATTTTATATTCACCCTTTCTTCCCCCGCCTCCCTCCCAATACTGAGGAGGGCTGAACTGTCACTTAAACGGCATCGGGAGTGTCCTTATTCATCTCAGCGATCCCGAAAACTACGGATTCGACACTACTCTCGGTCATTTTGGACATTTTATATTCACCCTTTCTTCCCCCCCCCCCGCCTCCCCCACCAATGCTGAGGGGGATGACCTTGCGCTTAAGCGGCGTCGGAAGTATCACTATTAATCTCAGCGACCCCGAAAACTATGGATTCGACACTAATATTAGTCGTTTCCGATTATTTTTATATCTGCCCCCTGCCCCCCCTAGGGGTGCTAGGGGTGTCTTTAACCCCCCCCAGTCTTTCCTACGGGAGGGAGAACAACATCTGTACAAAATTTCATCTCAATCGGATGGACCGTTCGGGAATGCATAAAGGACTCGCACACAAACATTCTCTTATATATATATATATATATACAGATTAATCATTCGCTATATGTTTATTTTGTATAAGTGTATGTATATTTTATTGAGAAATTAATATTTCTCTAATTTGCAAACCCACGTGGTTGTATCAAAAAGGGAAATATGAATAATAATTAATCCTTATTATTTGAATTCAATCCTTAGTATTTTCTATGGACATATAAAACAAACATATACGGACACACATATACAAAATAATTAATAACTCTCCAGAAGTCTTTTGAGGGAATCGAACTTGCATCCACGGCGTGGAAGACTGATACCTTGACCACTCAGCCACTGGGCGACAAGCTCAATTCTTCTATGATTGAACGGTTGAGAAAATAGCGATGTTGCTGAGTAATGGTTGCCATTTTGGCGTACTATCACCCTGAGATGTTAATTTTACAGTTTTATGCTAATTAAACATAGAAATATTTATTTTTTTTAAACTGAAACATATAAAAGATTTTAAGTTAGCGAATAACTTATCGAAAAAACCAAGCCTCACTCGAATCTGTTGAATATTAAACTCTATAGGTCTTCTTAAAATGTTGACGAAATAATTCTTGGCGCAAAATCGATTCTAGCAAAATCCCTAACTTTACGGAAAATTAAAAATTCCGTATCTCGGTTAATTTTTAACTTTGAAAGCCCATTTTTATTTCAATTTAAAGTACTCGCTGATAAGATTCTTCTACTTTTTGTTTCAATTTTGTACGATGCTTGGTTAATTCAGAATTTTATAAATTACGCAAACTGCTTTAACATGGGGAGAATAGGAGCAAGAGGTGCACAGTATATAAGCATTACAGCGGTCTGACGAATTTTTGTACTTGGCGAGTTTATTCCTTTGGCGTCTATTTTTTTTTTTTTTTTAGCTTGGCGTTGCAGGTCGACCGCACTGCTTGATTGTTAGAAAGTCAACGAAAGCTGATGTTTATGATACTTAACAATACTGGGTAAAAAAAATTTAAAAACCCACCTCCTATGCGGTCGAATGGTACCTCCAATGGTTCCGCTTCGATGATTATATTGAAATGTCCTATGATTATTGTCTCATTTAGCCTGTTTTTTAGCCAGATGATTATTATTTTCCTTTACTACTTATTCATTAATTGACTAGATTACTAGTCAGGAAGGGCTGGTCTGGATCTCTTATAAAACAGAGAATAATGCAGTACTTCAACGAGAATTATTCATTTGGATGGAGAGAAACGTTAACATAGAGAAAAAAAGAGATTGTCAGTATTTTATATTAAACAGTGGACAATGGAAAATAATCTGTATATATAAAACAGTTCCGTAACTGACTGACTGACTCACATATAACGCACAGACCAAACCGCAGGACCTAAAGGGCTGAAATTTTGCATGGCGATTCTTCTTATAGTGTAGGGGTGCACTAAGAGAGATTTTTGAAAAATTGTTCTTAGATTTTTTTTAATTAAATTTTTAAGATGATTTTGTAACATTCTTTAAAGTTTGCATTTAAAATAATAATTCGAGGGTTATAAAATTTATATCACGAGAAAGCTCATGAAATTTCCTTTAAAATGAAATCTTCTTCGAATCTTTACCTCCCATTTCTGATTTTTTGGGAATTTTTAAAGATTAATTTTTAGAATTTAATTTATTAAACGCTGATCAAGTGGTTTCCTTTCTTTTTGTGATATTTTAAACTAATTTTGCGTCACGTGCATAACAACGGAATCGACAAAAAAATATTTCTTTCTTGCTAACGTGGCAGATGATTAGACATTATCCAAAAAATATTAAAATACAGTAAAAGAAATGTTCCTCAAACTGTACTATATTAACTGTACTTATAATCTTTAGTATGTTGTATAAGATTTAATTTGAATATTTTCTTCTACATAAATTTGTCTATGAAAATATCCGTTACGATTTTTTTATAAATATATTTTTTCCTTTTTTTTTACACCAATTGCATACATTGACATTGATCGTTGTATTTATTGCAAATATATATATATATATATATATTCATTCGGCATTAATTGCATACATTGACCGTTGAATTTAATTTGAATGTACTCCGTAGCGAAGTACGGGTTTTCAGTTAGTTTTACATGTATTTTTTAGCTGGTGAGGGAAGTTATCGCAACAGTCGCCTATATCTTACTTGCGCCATCGAAGGACAGACCATGGAAGAGACACTTTCTCTAAAGAAATGTTAAAATTATAGAGATGAGGAATATTCCCATTGTATTGCCTTGATAAAAGTAGATTAGTTCAAACTATTTATGCAAAGCGAATATAAAATCATAAAGCACTGACCTTTAAGAAAAGAGTAAAGACTTCTGAGTACCTCAACCTGTTGTTTGGAATATAACACACAAGGAAAAAATATGGATTAAACTGCAGTTTGTTAGTTATAAAAATTATTGCGCATAGTTCTTATAATAGCCATGATAGAAATGTCACTTCGGAGTTCTTGCACGTAAATGTAATGCAAGTTCAAAAGATGCTCCAAAAAGAGAAAGACATGCACTCACAAAATAAATGGGTTGAAAGACCCCTTTAGCACTCTGTATTCGTTTAAAATGGGTTTTATAACACTAAAACGTCTAGATACAGTAGTAATAGTAGAAACTGATATGCTTTAAAAATAATGGTTGAGGATTTGAAAGATATAGCTTTTCCATTCTGTGTGTCACGTATCATTTGAAGTAATAATAGGACTTTCATCTTTTAAACATCAAGAAACTGTGCAATATTATCCTATATGGGAATTTGAAGAAATATATGCATATTAGTTTTACTAGAAATACAATGATATTATGTTTGAAATCTAAATACAAGAACAAAGTTAACGCATGCATAAGCATTATTGCTTCCTCCATTATTCATTTCATACGTAACGTAATTTATGCCCATAATATAAATGTCTATAATATAATTGCACATAATACTATGCTCATATTATGCATAATGTATGCATATAAAGGAATTTCGACTGCATGTGAGTTAGCATATATTGCAAAGATATTCATCTGTAAGCTGTACTCTCTAATATAATTTATCTAATTTTCATCTATAAACATCGAAATTTTGCCTTACTATTCGCGGAAGACGCGAGAGCTTTATTTTGAAGACTGAAATGATTCCACTTTGTTAAACACCAGTAAAGTTTAGAGTTATTATACATTTGGGAACCTTTACCCTGAAGCACTCTTGACTGCTTTGCTATGCTGAGGATTCCATACGAAGGGTGAAATCTAGGTCCATGGCTACCCTGTTCTCTGAAGATGTATACTCTTCAGGTTAAGAGTAATATATTTTCAGTGTTCAAAGGAATGGAGAAGTATTAATGTGCTGTGCTACGATTAGACATAAAAAAATCTAAAATTATATTTAAAGTTCATACAAAACAAACTGTTTTCTACTATTTTTAATAACATTGACGTGAGTTTCTTGATCCAAAACCCCAAGATTTTCAGCTCAGAATTTCCAAAAAAACAAAATACCTAATGACTGCGACTTCTTATAAAGGCGAGTCGAATTTTATTAGCCGCTTTGAATTAGGCTTGAGTTGCTCATTTTCCCTGAGTTCGAAAATCCGCATGGCATATAAAGGTTCTTACTCAAAATCCGGGTTGAATTAACCGTTGCCCCGAACAGGTTAATTAACTAGTTTTATCGAGTCTCTCTAGACATTGGTTTTCTAGTCAACTGCGAGAATTACTGAAATCACCCTTTTGCTTTTTCGGATCAACTTTCTAAACACTAAAAGAAAGTTTCGTGTAATGGTGAAATACAGGTTAATTTGGGGGCTGGTTAAGGCTGCTGTGTACTTACCCTACTAGATTCACCCACCTCAATCTTAACCTATGGAGAAATTTTGTCTATAATTTACAGCTACATTAATGCTAATAATTAAATAAAAATGGTATGTTCAGATAGCCTGAATTTTTTGCACCATACAACAGAATTCATTTTGCAAATTTCGTCCACCAAAGGAATTGATGAGCATTTAAGACACACTATACCAGATTTTTCCCCGAATAATTTAAGTTTTATAGTACTATTTGCATTATTATTCAAAAAGCGAAAAATGCCTTAAGGGGTAAAATTTCTTTCTCTGTTACGGAGTACAATTTTTAAAGAAATATATTTCAATCCAAGTCTGCAATATTTGGACAAATTTTCTCCATAGGTTAACATTGAGGCGAGTGAATTCCATAGGGTTAGTACGCAGCAGCCTTAATATCTTTAAAAGTGGATGTAGAGGTAGGAAATTTATCCTGGTCATCAGTGACTGATCGAGAGTGGTATGAAGTGTATCCATACTTACAATCCACTGGTTGAAAAAGAAAACACAGCATATTGTTCGCATTGCTAGAAAAGATCGTTCTTATGTTATCTGTCACGCTAGGAGATTTATTAACCTGTCTGTCGCATTCAATTACAGTGTGTGTAGGGAAAATGTACGTGAATATGGTACCGCATTTGTATGTATCGAGTTAAACTAAAAAAGAAGAATCCAAGATAACGCCTTGTAGATATGAATAATCTACAAGGAGTCTTAAATACTTGTTTGACATATCCAGATATCAATCTAGTAAAATTCATTGTTAGAACCTTAGAAATGAATTTATCTGCCCATCATATTATACGGAAATTGATGTCTAATAGAAAGTATGTTTTTGAAGCTCAAAAGAAGCATTTGGGTTAATTTTTTAAAACTTATAAAATTACGAATGCTAAATGACCAAATACCTGGTATTAAATACAAAATATTCTTTTTATATAACAAGTGCCTCAAAATAAATAAATATTCAGAAAGTTTAATATATATATATATATATATATATATATATATATATATATATATAAATATATTTTTTTTGTTTTGATGATATAATAGTAATTAATAAAAGTAGTAATAATATAGCCTTAAATTTTTACCCTCATAATCTCGAATTAATACAAAGTAGCCAAAATAATATTAATGTAAACTTTTTTTAGATATTAACATCAAATTAAATTCTCATTGCAATTTTACTTTTTACTTATATGATAAAAGATCAGATTATGATTTTAATATTGTTAAATTTCAAAATTATCTAACTTGTTTACATAAATCTGTTTTCAATAACATTATTGTAAATCAGCTTGTACGTATAAATAGGCTTTGTTCTAAAGACAATAGGAATAAGCATATTTTAGACTTGTTAGTTGTGCTAAAACGTAATCATTACCCCGATAGTCTTTCCAAACACATAATTCGTTGTTTTAGATTTAATGTATAATTTGGTCTGTTGCAATTATTTAGTAATACAAACTAATAAGTAAAATAATAAGATTAATTAGTGAAAATAACTACTAAAAATTAAAATTAATTAATAATAATTAAATACTTAAGTAAAAATAATAATAAATAATAAATAATATTATTTTACTCTTAGAAATAATAATAACACAAATTTATTTAGGTTTATTTGTCCTATAACACAGTCTCCATAGTAAATCTGCTTCTGTGTTTCCATTAGCTCTATGGTTGCTAAGTTTGTGATGTCAATCTTCTTGCGGTTTCCTACTCTTAACTTCCACTTTGTCTAGCGCCAGGCTTGGTGTTCTTTGATTAAGAAACTTTTTATTCAATTATTCTGTTTCTTATGGATTGTACGGTGTCTAAGTATGTTTATTGATTATATCATACTTATCAGAAACAATCCATTGGTTTTTAGACAGTATCGGCACCGCTGATGAAGAGATGCTGTCTAAAACTTATTTAATACTTATGTTTTCATGTTTTTAGATCCTGGCTGCAAGTAGTTTTAGAGTTTATACTGGTTTTTCACTTTTAAATTTGTCTTATATATATATATATATATATATATATATATAATATTAAAAAACTAGTAATTTCTTAATTCAACACCCTTAACATTGAAAAACTATTAATTTTCCAATTTAGTATTCAAAATTACATACCCCTTTTTAATCTCTTAAGTTATTTAATTCCCTTTGGGCATTCGTGTTAAATTCCGAAAAATAATTCCAAATTCCAATATGGTCGTCCCAGTAAAACTTGTGTAAAAACCCCATTGTTACAATCTTTGGTCACCCCAGGCAAGATCATTAAAGATGGCTGTCTTTTTTACGAAAAGGGACGCGGCGCGGCGTCAATACAAATTTAAACCAGTTCTGCACATCAACAACAACTTTAAACCAATCAACTATTAAGACACGCCCTTTTGTCACGTGAGGGATTGAAGTTTATATAAGTCTTGACGTCCAAAATTAGGACGGACTCCTGTACTTCCTCGTGCTGCACGGCCGGGTGATAAGTCATCCATTTTACCCTCAATTAGATGAAGCAAGAAGAATCATAATCGAAACTATGCCACTCAGCCCCTTATTCTTCAGCCCGCGTCCGTGCCATTACACACACACACACACATATATATATATATTCGCTCATATAAAAAGATATGGTGATAAAATTTGAACTGAGAATATAACATTTTATGTTTGCGCTTTTAGAGATGTGAACTATTGTTTGCTTTTTTTTCCCCTTTTTTTAGAGTTACTAGGTTATCTCGCTTCATAGATACAAATTCGCGCATCAGATTATGCAAATATTCTTGTCTAATAGAAAGTATGTTTTTGAAACCTAAAAGAATATTTAAGTTAATTTTCAGAATATTAATAAATGTACAAATACTTAAATGACTATATATGTGGTATGATATCCAAAATGGTCTTTAAAATTAGAGTTCAGAGATTTTATACATACTGTTATTGCTACTGTCACTAAGCATGGCAATAATAATAGAGGATGTACATTATTTCCATGTGATATAATTTTGCTCGTATTTAAGGGAGGAAATAAACGGGAAAATCAGAAAGGGATGAGAACACAATCTATACACATGATAGATAAATTTACCTGTCCCCAAGAGAAAAAGAAAGTTTACTCATTTCAAATGGTAATTGTTATATTAATGCTTACTCACTTCAAATGGTAATTAAAGCAGAAACTGAATAGGTCTTTAAAAGAAGCTGGATGATAAATTATAATTTTTCTTGGAGAAATATCTGTCGGAAACTCTATTTTCTCAATTTCTGAAAAGATGAATTCTTAAAGAAATTGTTGAATAAGCGAAATCAATTTATGTGAATAAATATGTCAATAAATTAGTGAAAATTTAAAAGTCACAATTTTGGGATTCTGTAATCCTGATTTTGTTACTGTAACTTCTTACAGTGAAGCTGAGCTAAATATCTGAGGGGAAACTTCATTCTCTACATTTCTGAGAAAATGCATTTTTAAAGAAATGATTGAATATGTGAAATAAATTTATGTGAATAAATATATGAATAGATTTGTGAAAATGTAAAAAGGACAACTTTGGGATTATGTAACCCTGATTTTGTTACTGCAACTTCTTACAATGAAGCTTAGCGAAATATCTGTGGGATACTTCATTCTCTCAATTTCTGAGAACGTGTATTTTTAAGGAAATTATTGAATATGTGAAACAAATTTATGCGAATAAATATGTGAATAAATTTGTGAAAATTTAAAAGGGACAACTTTGGGATACTGTAACCCTGATTTTGTTTCTGTAACTTCTTACAAGGAAGCTTAGGGAAATATCTGAGAGAAACTTCAGTTTCTCAATTTTTGAGAACGTGCATTCTTAAAGAAATTGTTGAATATGTGAAATAAATTTATGTGAATAAATATATGAATAAATTTGCGAAAATTTAAAAGAGACCACTTTGGAATTCTGTAACACTGATTTTGTTAATGCAACTTCTTACAATGAAGCTCAACGAAATATCTGAGGGGAAACTTCATTCTCTCAATTTCTGAGAAAGTGCATTTTTAAAGAAATTATTGAATATGTGAAATAAATTTATGCGAATAAATGTGAATATATTTGTGAAAATGTAAAAGGGGCAACTTTGGGATTCTGCAATTCTGATTTTGTTACTGCAACTTCTTACAATGCAAGCTTAGCGAAATATCTGAGGGGAAACTTCATTCTTTCAATTTCTGAGAAAGTGCATTTTTAAAGAAATTATTGTATATGGGAAACAAATTTTTGTGAATAAATTTGTGAAAATTTAAAAGGGACAACTTTGAGACTCTGTAGCCCTGATTATGTTACTGCAACTTCTTGCAATGAATATTCTAAATATTAGACTGAGGATTTAAGAGGACAGAATTCTTTCTCCAGTTAACGTTTTAGCTCTCCACCCAATTTTTTGTGACATGAAATTCCTACTTGTCAAAGAACATCTAAGAGATTGTATTTTCTTTTCCTCTCACGATCATTGTTTTCACGAGCTACAACAGTTAAAAATATTTGCTCATTGTTTTCAGTCAATTTCTCTGAATAGAGGTGGGGTGTTTTCCAGAGGGAGCTTATGATTTTTTTCCCTTTTTTTAATGCATCATAGGAATGAGCTAAGTGTTGTCATAGCAACAAAACTCTCCGTCATTATTTTCTCAGACATCAGTCTCTCTCCTTAATCCGATTGGGTTTCTGCGGGTAGGACAGACGTTCTTTTTTGCCAATTACGTCTTCGCAACGCGCTGCATACACAGGTAAAGAAAAATAAAATACAGATAAAATTAAATGTTGCTTTGCGTACGTGAGAGCAAGCTGAGCAGCTTAAGCTGACTTCTAAATGACACGTGACAACACTTAGCTATTACTTTATATATATATATATAAGGAATATAGTTAGAACACCAGACAATTCTTTTTGAGTATTCTAGCTTAATTCAACATATACGATGGAGAATATATAATAACTCCTCATTTATATCTATAAGCCGTTTTAAATAGTTGTTTGGCATATTGTTATATCTGTGTACAAAATACATAGCTAGAGCCTAAGAAAGGAATTTATTTGCCCGTCAAATTATATAAAAACTAATTTTTAGTCGAAAGTATGATTTTGAAGCTCAAAGGAAGTATTTTATTTAACTTTTAAATAGTCATAAAATTACGAAGCTTAAGCTTAACAGGTTAAGCTGACTTCTAAATGACATGTAACAACACTTAGTTTTTTTTTCTTAGCTGAACAATTGTACATCAATATATAAAAGGAATACAGTTAGAACACCAGACATTTTTTGTGTGTATTCTCGCTAAATTCACTATACACAAAGAAGAATCTTTGTCTCATTTATGTCTGCAAGACGTCTTATATACTTGTTTGATATACATAGATATCAGTCTATAAAATACAGGTTTAGAACCTATGAAAGGAATTTTTGGCTCATCACATTATACAAAAACCTTTTAATAGAAAGTATGTTTTTGAAGCTCAGGAGATATTGTAAATAATTTTTGAACATTAATAAAACTACGTATGCTAAAATGACCATATGTCTGGTATTATATACAAAATGCTCTTTATATATTACAAGTTCCCCGAAATAAATAAATATTAAGAAGATTTTTAAAAAGTAAACTATCGATCAAAGAAGAAGATATGATGATAAAATTTGACCTGACAGCATTGCGTTTTATGTCTGCACATTTAGAGATGTGAACTATTGTTGCTTGTTTTTCTAAGAGTGATTAGGTTATCATGCTTCGTAGCTACCATTTTGCAGTGTAACAGTCCGTATCTTTAATTCTCAGTATTTTTCATAATTATTTTTAATAAACATACTAATCTATTAAAGTTGAATAAAACAAAACTTTATAAATTCTTCGCAGACGTTTTATTTTGTCGATAAATTTATTCCCTCTATATGACAAAAGTAATTTTATAGGCATTAAAACGAATATTAATTACAAATTGAAATCTATACAGCAAAGTAATAGTATAATAGTTAAAATATTATTCATGTGATCAGTTCATAATAAGATCATAACACAATTTATAACTAATTTGGAAAATGGTTATAAATGTTTAGTAATAACGGTGGTAAGTATAATAATGTTTATCATGATCATCTCCATTATTCTGAACACTCAAATAACTATGCTGGTTAATGCTCGAATATGAATGCTTAAGGAGACAAGGGACCTTCAAACTTGAATTTTTTAATTTTCAATTTTATAATTCTATATACAAAATGAGAATAATTAATTTTCTCTTTTACTACATTGAAAACTCTTAGAATTCAAAATAAGGAATTTTTTTGCAGAATAATGTCTTTTTTTCAAATTTTTTTTCAAAAATGTTAACATTTTTCAAAATTCTCTATGCGCTTTCTATATTAATTAAAGTCTCTAAATTTTTTTATAAGTTTACCATATGTATATAAATATAAATGTGCATTTAATTTTTTTTTTGTAGGAATCTAACGTCTTAAATAATTTTTTTCTATTCTGCCCGTTATTTTTTAAAGTTTTTACTTTATTTTATGGTCTATAAATTTGAAAAAATGTGTTATTTCAAAGAATTATGATCAGTTTTGTGACAAACACTTTTATTGATAATTCTGAGAACTTTGGAAGATATCAGAAAAAAATGAATACGCATGGAGCTTTTTGAAAAATTCTAGCATTCTTGAAGAATTTTTTTATAAACAGGTCTAATTCCTCCACAAAGTACTTATTTGTGAATTCCAAGTATCTTAAATGTAGAAAAAAAGAATATTAATTATGCTCATGTGGTATACAGTGTAAAAAATTCAAAATTAAAAAAGAACAAGATTGAAGGTCCCTTGTTCCCTTAACAGTAAAACAAGGATAATACAAAAATGAGCATGTTTGAAAATAAAATATTCAGAGCTTATAAATGAACTAAATAATTGATTTAAATTGTACTTTTTCAAAAATTAACAATCAAGATTACATGGTTTTTTAGCTTGTTGACATAGTTCCTAACTGCAAGGGAGGCCCAAATGAAAGGGAGAAATTTGATTTTTTTCTGAAATGGTTTACTGGTCAGAATATGTGAACATACAGGAAGTAATAGGGATACATGAGCTACATATCTGCTACACATTGTTGCCTTATCGGTTCAAGAAAGTGCCTCATTGCTGACTAAATTTTTGATACCCTGAGGGAAGAAAAGTCCGTGGCTGTCTGCGGAGCCAGTCTTGAACAACATCCCGGACCTCTGCATCGTTATCTAACCGGTGGTGTTTGAAAGCCTTTTTCATTGGGCCGAAGATGTGGTAGTCGCAGAGCGACAGGTTTGGACTGTAGGGAGCATGGTCGATGACATCCCAGCGGAAGCGATGCAGAAAATCTGGTCCACATCAGCAGTCGATTCCATGGTGATTGCCAAGTGCGATTAAGCAGATCTCGGCATGAACCGAGCGCAAACGTTCTTTACGGAATTTTCGAAACCCTCTGAACAATGTACATCATAACAGACACCATGCACATACACTTCCATACGACGATAAATTTAGGCTTCACTAACACTTTCTGCGGTCAAAAAATTGAATAATCACTCGCCGGACCTTTTAGGACGAATCCATGTCATGACCGTACGTAGTCACCTTGCTAAACCTTCAGCGGGCGCGCCAATTTTTTTAACACCAGCAGGCACCGCGTGGCACAAAGTGCAACGAATCTTTCAACCTTGATTATTCCTTTTGTAATGAACTTTTTTTTTCAAATTGAAAATAATAATTCTGCGTTTTATGACAAGATATAAAATGCTGATAATATTGAGATATATTTAAAATTGAAGGCCAAAGAATCACCTTATTTTGAAACTGTACAGTTTATTGGATCTAAGGACAACTTGCGAATGGATTCCGATTATGTCCAAAAGCCTAAAAAACAATGAGATTATCCATGTTCGTGATATGCGGGATACCGTCTAATAGCTGCACATTTGACCACAGCACCTCCTGCTTTTGTCGTATTGTAATCCAGTATAATCGCTGGTTTATCACGAATAAATAACGACAAACAATGAATGGAAAGGAATACAAGGGTAAAAAAACCAGACCTGCATTAGAAAGAGTGTAGCTATGAATGGAAACTGATTAGAACATTCAAACCTTACATGTAAAAACAAATCATTCAAAATTACGAAAATGTTGCACTTTGTACATGGGCGTGCCCACTGAAGGGTTAAACACGTTCAAACAGCACACTGATACTTTCCGACGATAGCAGCTCTATTTAGTATTATAGAAAGTCATCTACAGGTGCAAAAGCAAGGCTCTAACTATTTAACCCTTGCAGTTAAAACAAAAGTCTCATTTTCATTAGGGTCACCCTTATATATGTATTTAATCTCTATTATATTGTCTGGATTATCCGCTCACTGATAAACGAGAACTCTGTATATTATGTATCATTAAATTTAATTACCTATGATTCACTATTTTTGTACAAAAAAATATTATAATAAAAATTGTTTTAAAACTTCCGCCAGGAGATAAGTTAAAAAATAAAACCAATGTTGGGAGTCTCTTTCCCTCTCCATCATTCATCATCATTACTATGTAAGAGATTTCCTTGTAATGTCAAGAGGAGTTAAAATTTATTGTTAAAAATGTCTCGAAGGCCACGTTTATTTAAAATGGATAAAATAAGGGAATTTTCTGCCATAAGACATAATTTAAACGGAGAAAATAACGTGTAAACGATCCTATAGTTTATTTCAAGGGCAAACTTTTAATTAATCACATCTTTGACAAGGAGAAATCCAACGTTGTTTCCAGGAAAAATTAGTTTAATTGTATACTGAACCGCTGACACGTTTTCACAAACTGCAATTTTAAAAATTTTTTCATTAACAATGAGCATATATTTTTCCATGGATCATATTTCTAACGCAAGAATCTGTGAAAAAATGAGTAAACTTGTTATAACTAACCTTAAACGACTTTTTTTTAAATTTATAAAGCATTCATATTCTTAATTTTAGACATCATATTGAAAAAAGGATGATTTCAGTTCGTAATTAATAATCCAGTTTTTAGTTAAAAAATAAGTTTGTATGAAAATATAAGTTTGCATAAAAAAATAATTTTAAAGAGCACAGTATTTTTTAAAAATATTCCGTAGTATCCAAGAGTAAATAAAGAATAGAGAACTATATAAGTGAAATGTTTTCTAAGTCAAAAAGATTTGTTTAAAATCAAAATGGTGGGATACCATGGTCATTCAAACTTCAGAATTTTTAGCAGCGAAACAATACAAATATGGATAAATGCGGTGAGCACAATCATAAGAAATATTGTGATATATATATATATCAATTTAGAGATTTTCAGTTACATATCAGTTTACTTTTAAAACTTTGTAACTCCAAACTTTTTACGAATTTTCCTTGTAGGGACCAAACTCCGTTATTGGTCCAATTTTTGATAATTTTCAGTGGTTATTGAGTTTTTTAATGTTGATTTTATATTTAGTAGTCCTTGACTGACTAGAATGCTTCAGATTTATATATTTTAACGTAGGATTACGTTCCTCCATAACGGTTCTCCGGAAAGCAAAATTTCAGACTCTAAAACCATCCGTCCATACCTTTCGAGATATAATTTTGGCAGCGTGCCAAACCCAGTCTGTATCGCTTGGACAAGCAGTAAACAGTTAAACGGAAATGTACCAAAATGCATCAAAATTTTGACATGCATCTATGTATACAGGGTGTTGCCGTATTCGACTGACAAATTCAGATGGGAGATAGTAGGCATCAAGTCGAGCAATAATAACATAGGAATGTATGACCGGAAACGTAAACCTGACGCTGGAGGGCGCTGTTTACTTAATCGGACCATACCCACTGGATGGCCGGAAATATTGCATTTTTCTGGAGGAGGTCGAAAACTCAAAAATAAAACAGAATCCCATAGGAATGTATAATCGGAAACGCAAACCTGATCAGCTTGAGGATAATCAAAGATGCAGAAATGAAAAGTCAACATTTCTGCATCTTTGTTTATCCCCTAGTTTCCGGTCATGCATTTCTATGTGATTCTGTTTTGTTTTTGAGTTTTCTACCTCCTCCAGAAAAATGCGATATCTCTGGCCATCCAGTAGGGCTGGTAAGAGGTATGGTCCGATTAAGTAAACAGCGCCTTCCAGCGTCAGGTTGCGTTTCCGGTCATATTTTCCTATGTGATTATAGCTCGTCCTGATGCCTTCTATCACCCCTCTGAATTTGTCGGTCGAATTCTGCAACACCATGTATATATACATACATACATATATATAGATGCATATATGCATAACACATACATACATATATACATACAAAAGAGGTAAGCAACGATAAGTAATCCTACGTCAATAACCCGCGGTAGTTTCGTTAGAAGAGATTACCTGAATTTTTTTTAATAGTAGAGAGACATCTCCTGATATAAAACGTGTTACCTAAGAATGAATGTTTTATACATAAATTAGATAAATGGAATAAATTCCAGCAGAATATTTATCAACAAAATAAAGACTATATATAACCTCGACATAGTTCCATCGATAATATATTGAATTAAACTATCCGAAGTTCTGTAAGAAAATAACAACTCAATGCAATTTAAAATAACGGGGAAAATATTTGTAGGGGGAAAGTGACGTATTTTTTATGGTAACTTATTTACTCGGACAATTGTTTCTTATATCCAGGGGTACAGACCTCGGCTTAATCTCGTCGGAAAGAGGGAATGGATAAGCATTTGCTCAATTTAGTGGAAAGACTTAAACAAAGGGGGGATCCCTATCTAGAGTGTATTCATTATTGCAGAAAAAAATGTTATCTGTTTGGTAGTTTATGTGGAACGATATCCAGTTAAAGACTGTTACCAAATTACATTATTTTTAATTAAAGGTATTAATCGAGATTGTATTCTACACCACCTGGAACCAGTTTCTAGTCCTAGTATTTATAGGTTGGGAAATATTCAATATAATTTTATCACGCCGAAATGAAGATTACGATTTTAAAATTTCATTTCCAAAATTTAAATTATTTTAGTAATTCGTAATTTAATGATAAGACATACTTATTTATCATTTTCTTGTGAGTTAAATTCTAGGTATCTAAGAAAGTACGTTTTAAAAAAACTTGTCACATTTAGTTTCTACTATCATCGAGGGTGCTGTATTTTTAAAAATGGGGGTCAAGTCGTGGCCCAGTTTTGCTGCATTGACTTAGTGTAAAAAAACGAAGAATTTTAGTATTATACTAGGCCACACATAATCCAGGATGTAACCAACTATTCACAGGTAATGAATATTTAAACTTTTAATGAATATTGCAATGAGCTAATTAGTTATTTTAAAATAGCTAAATCAAATATTTCAATTTACACGTGTATTTGATTGTTATGCGCATTAATTTTTCCTCCTAATTTTAAGCAACTTAAATAAGCTAAGCATAGAAAGTGTTTTTCATAACATTTTCTGTTGCTTCGCTGTATTTTCCTCTTTTACTTTTTTTCTCTTGAAGCCAGATTACCGAGATTATGCAATTTTTTTAAAATTAAATAATTTTACAAAAAGTAAAAGATTCCTCTTTCAGCTAACAGATGGCAGCAATGAAATCTGAAAACAACCCATATTATTTCATCTGAACTCGGTGATAGTACTCTATGATGAATAATCAAGTGGATAAACTTTCGCTTCATTGACCTCCTTATTTTTATTTGTATTTGGAGCGGCCGAAGAATGGCCAAACGTCTAAAGTGTAAGTCATTTGATTCACAGACTGCGGGTTTAATTATAGCGGTAGGCGAGCGTTCGATATCGGCTTTAAGCTTGAGTTACAAGCAGTTTAGCAATTGTGTGGCAAATAATGGCTATAGCACAACTTATATCATACTAACCAACCACTATTGAAGGCGATTTCTTGCCAAATCTGGTAAACTTTCAAAGTTGAATTTTGTTTTCAGGATGTCCAATAGTGGGTCTGTGTCATCAACGATCCACACAAAAAAACGCACATGCAAAAACACTCGCCAAATGGCTGATAATCAGAACTCCATCCTTCAAAATACATATAATTTCCTAACCCCTATACCGGTTTTAGCGAACCTTGTTTTATTCCGTAGCTACGCCTTTTCGAAGTACTATATTCTCATAAATACATTCCAGATTGTTTTGTCTCTATTGAATCACAGCAAAGCAGATTCAGAGTTTTCCTGTCTTACAATTCTTTTGGCTTCTCAAAAAATATATCAATTACCCATTGGATATAAATAAAACGAATGAATGCAAGCCCTGGATTGAATTAACCTCAAGCAAACTATAAGAATTAATTATGGATATGATATTTTATCGCTTCCATTTTTCCACTACATTGCGCTCTTATTCCCGAAACTAGTAAAAGAAAGTCACATTTCCGTCCCGAGGAATTCAATTATCCTTCTTTAAGAGAAGCCAAAGAGCAAGCGAAGAATCAGGCACTAGCAGCTATAAAACCCATCGAGCTCGATAGAGGACATCTGGTGCAGATATAAAGTAAAGAAGAGGGATAGACTTAATCTGCTCTACTTACAAGCAATCTACAAAAATAGTCACTATTTATAAGCTTCCATCAATAAAGTGACTCATTATATCTGTAATGACACCTTTGCTGTCAAATTTGGGACAGGAATTTCTCTTACGTAATTGCTAAAATAAAGTAAAAAGGATTTTATCGTCAAAGATGTAGCCAGCTACCATAAATGAGAAATATTAGAAACATTATGTTTACATACATAGTTTAACATTAAAAGATAGAGCAATGCAAAAAGAAAAAAAATAAACAGATAAAAATCCTACTTATGACCCAGTACTACACAAAGCATATTTTATCGAAACGATCTCTGACTATATTCTGCCATTAGTTAAGCAATCTCTGTATGCGAGATCTCGAGCGATCTCTGTTGACGCATCTATATATTTAAGTTTCTAAGCCGATTCTTTGGGTAGTCCGTGAGAGAAAACTACTGCATCAATTTGCTTCATTTTGGTATTAAACTAAAGATTTTAATCTATAGATGTGTCAAATTTGGTTTTTGCTACCGCAATTTCTATTAATTATCAATAATTTACTTTTAAAAAAATTGCTTTCTGCGCATGCTCATTGACATGTTTAAATCTGGCGTTAGATACTCACTAAGCACTAGGCCGCGTAAACAAGTTAATTTGTTTATTCTGAGGAATCTCCCTACCATTTTTATTTTTAATTATATTTGTGAGATATAGAATTAAATCTGGTGGAAATTGTTTATTTTGTGCCTTTGAGTAACCCTATTTCTTTTTATTGGATACAATAATAATTTTTTAAAATCTACTTCTCTATTCATAATATCATGATTTTCAACATTTGGCAATGATGTGTTGAGTATAATTTGTGTATTAGTACATTTATTTGCTATCCAGCAGCCTTTTTTTGTCAGTTACCCACTAATATATATTTATTTCTGAAATCGAACAAAATGATTTCGCCGCAGATTGATGTCAATTTAAAGTTTCTACTTATATAGTAAATGTAGTCTCATTGTAGACAGAAGAAAAAATAAAATATTTTTTTCGGTCATACTAATGATATTATGATGGCGATAACGCGCATTCAATACTTTTCATATATTAAAATAACTCTCGGATATTAAACTTACTAAAGTTATCCCTACATGCTCACTTTAAGATCAGTGATTTCATAGTCTAGATAAAAAACCCAGATGAAAGGGGAATTACTAAAAGTGAGGATAAAATGGGACTAGAGTATGCTATGACAAAACCCTATTTCAAACCATGGACTCTGATTAAACTTTTAGAAATTAAAAGAAAGGTATAATATTGAAAAATGATTGCATCGACAGTAACTATAATATATATTAGGTTACATCTAGGTAAAAAAAAAACTTTCCAGCATACCCACCAGTCCATGAGGTATGGAACCAACACCGCGTACTAATTATAAGCTCCTTGGCATAGTACTGTACGCAAGTGGGCTGGAGGAAAATAAATACAAAAGCAAAATTTCTTAAATTTTTACTGGTGACCGAGAATATCCAAAAAAAGAACGATTTGCGTCCAAATTTCAGAGTAATTAAAAATGAAAACTCCCTCACAGGTGGTACAACTAATGAAAATTTAGTAGTTCTCCTTTAATATATAAATGATTCAGTTTATAAACTTTTACATACTTAGTTATTTGCTCCTTTACATTTGCTGTACCAAAAGTATCAGATAACTTAATTCAGTTTCATTGCTAATGCTATTACAGAAGCAATTACTTCTTTCTCTATTTTTTTTTTTTTAAGTTTTCATTTGAAAAAACATTTTATGAAATATGATGTTTATATAACTAAATTGTTTTCATGCAAATATAAATAATTATTTTACTGTGTGTAATAAGACACTAAAATAATAATTCTTTTGCAAGTTATTAAAACATAAGCAAGACAAGGAACTAAATTCTACAAAAGACAAAATAGGTTATTTCCTGAATTTCTACTGCATAATGACGAGTAAATCATGGAAAAACCTATCTTTTCTATTAGAGAATGGCTTTATCTTTTTTAAGGTTTTTTTAAATATTGTTTGCATTTATTTAATACGTTTTCTTCTTTCCAATTACAAATCTGTTCTATTTTGAAGATATGATTTCTGATGACTTCACATGTCGTGGTGCCTTTAAAATTTTTTCCATTTAAATCTTTTTATCAAGTCTGCGTATAACGATTCCTTACCAATTTATTTAATTAACATCTATAAACATACCTAATTGTAATTATTATTCGCCTAATAAAGTTATTTGAAAATTGAAGCCTTTATATGAAAACTAGCTGAATACCCGTGCTTTGCTACGGAGTACATTCAAATTAAATACAACGGTCAATGTATGTAATTAAATACAAAAAAAATATATTTATAAAAAAATCGTAATGGATATTTTTATAGACAAAAAAATGTAGAAGAAAATATCCAAATTAAATCTAATAGAACATACTAAAGAATATAGTACAGTTTGAGGAACATTTCTTTTACTGTATTTTAATATTTTTTTGGATAATGTCCAATCGCTTGCCGCATTAGGAAGAAAAACAAAATATTTTTTTGTCAATTTATTTCGTTGTTACGCACATGACGCAAAATTAGTTTAAAGTATCACAAAAAGAAAAGAAACCACGTGATCAGCATCTAATAAATTAAATTCTAAAAATTAATCTTTCCAAATTCACCAAAAATCAGAAAATGGAGGTAAAGATTTGAAAAAGATATCCTTTTAAAGGAATTTTTATGATCTTTCTCGTGATATAAATTTTATAACCCTGAAATTATTATTTAAAATGCAAACTTTAAATAATGTTACAAAAACAGCTTGATAATTTAATTTAAAAAAATTTAAGAAGAATTTTTTCAAAAATATTTCTTAGTGCACCCCTACACTATGAGAAGAATCGCCATGCAAAATTTCAGTCCTTTAGGTCCAGTGGTTTGGTTTGTGCGTTATCTGTCAGTCAGTCAGTCAGTCGGTCAGTTACGGGACTGTTTATATATATATATATATATATATATATATATATATATATATATAGATAGATAGATAGATAGGACATTATCACCCTCCTTTCATTAAGGTTACGAAATATTTCTTTTTATGCCTCATATTCACAAAATATTATTAATTTGACATAATAGCGCGTAAATTATAACAGTGCAGTTTTCTACCACGAATTTTTTTATTTGGCAGTTTTTTATAATTCCTTCTTTATAAAAATATCCTTCAAAAAATTATTTGAAAAAAGTTTTCGCAAAATATATTTTATGCATTTCGAAAATTTTGTACCTGTAACTAAAGGGTAACTTTTGAGAAAGTCCCTATTTACAAACAGGGAATTAATTCAATTACTCCTGTTTAAGGCTTCTCGGAACAAACCGCCCTCAAAATGCACGGAGCTATAAAAAACCCCAGAAGACGAAGACAGGAAAAGAACATCTGCAGTGTATGCAAGAGAGGGAACGATATAAGTTAATCCCCCCCCTCTCCTCCATTTCTTTCTATTTGGGAAAATTTTTTAACAAATCGCCCAATTTCGCATTTATGGATTTCCGGATCTTTAGTCGGGCTAGAAATACGACTTTCTCCCAAACGAGTGAGCAGCCGTCTCTTTTCCCAGGAGCATTTGTTTTGTGATGCCTCTGCCTCCCCCTTATTATTAGAAAAGGGTCGTTCCAAGGCCCTCATCTCTGATATCGCAATCCCTTTAATGGCAATGATTTGAGGGCGTACTCTTTTTTTTTTTTTTTTTTTTGCATAGTACTCTTCTTATGACGAACGGGGTATTCATGCAGTGTTTTCTTAAGTACAATAATTTAGGCTTTTTTACCGGAACTCGAGGTAAACAATTACGGAAGATAGTTTGGGAAGGGAAGAAAGATCATAAGGGATTTTTAGGATTATGTGAATTAATTTTTCAAACGAAAAACTGCTCTATCTTTCTTTTGAAGCCCTGTAACGCTTTCTGCGTTAATATAAGTAATAGAAATGCATTTATGTGAAGACAATGTCTTACTTTTGGAATTTTCGTATTCCCTGCGTTATTTTTCTGCTGCATACTTGTCGAATGTGCCCAAGGTATGTGAAAGCTACTGAATTTTTCAAAATAGTTAGTTTTTAATAATCAGCTAAAGTTAACGACTCAGAAAAACAGAATATATACGGGTAAAAATCACCTATTAGGTTAGATAATTTTATTTTGTTTACTCTTTTCAATATGGAAAATGGCAAAAATTTCCATTCCGAGACACACTTATATTATATATATATATATACAGAAAAGTATGCATAGACAGCACAGCAAAGTAAGATTTATCTGGAAAAGTTACCGTCGCAGAAATACGCGATGTTTGTTTATTTTAAACGCTCTATAAAATGTTTTGCTTCAAAAAAATTTTTTTTTTAATCTCGCCAAATTTTGTGTCTTAGACTCCCTATTAGTACTCAGTTTTAAATCTTTATTTCAAATTCATACATGTTTTTTGATAAATATTAAGTTTTTAAAATTTGATGAGAGGGAAAGTATCCTGGGTGGAAAGAATTCCAGAGAATCCCTCCTACTTGCTTAGTAGTTACACTAGATCTAAATTCTTGAACAATTTGAACACAAAAAATGGAAGAAATATCTTGAAACATGAGAAATTATCATTTCAATTATACAGTATTAGGTCAAGTATTAGATCTAGTTGGTTACACTAGACCCAAATTCTTGAACAATTTGAACATAAAAAATGGAACAAATATCTTGAAACATGAGGAATTATCATTTTAAGTATGCAGTATTAGGTCAAGTATTAGGTCTAGCTAGTTACACTAGAACTAAATTCTTGAACAATTTTAACATAAAAAAATGGAAGAAATATCTTGAAACATGAGAAATTATCATTTCAAGTATACAGTAATAGGTCAAGTATTAGGTCTAGTTGACTACACTTGACCTAAATTCTTGAACAATTTGAACATAAAAAATGGAACAAATATGTTGAAACATGAGAAATTATCATTTTAAGTATACAGAATTAGGTAAAGTATTAGGTCTAGTTGGTTACACTAGACCTGAATTCTTGAACATTTTGAACATAAAAAGTGAAACAAATCTCATCTTGATTCATGAGAAATTATTATTTCAAGTATATTTTACTTTATTGGAAACAGATTTTCCCCGCCTATATATACTTTAAGAACTCGGTAATGTGTCTGCATACACACATACACACACTGTCATATGCGCTGTACAGCGTTTAGAGAGCTACATCTTCTGAAATTTCAGAGCTAACATGTCCGTCGTACGCCCTTCTGGGACTTCCCTTAATGGCGGCAGCCCGCTTATAAGGAGTGGGGCGTGTGAGCCCTGATAGCTGTTTGTCGTGACTACCGGTCTGCAGCATTAAAAGAGATGACTGTCCTAACGAAGCCAATAAGAGAGGTCCTCCCTGGGGACTTGGAGCAGAGAGGCTGGATTTGAATGGAATACGAGTCGTTGAGTAGAGATCTGAAGATAATAACAGCATGTTTTTTTCTGAGTTATCTTTAACTACTCCTCTGATTTACCTGGGTTCACTCGCGTGTCATGTACTTACGTGTTTTTGCCAGTTAACTCGATCTGCAGTATGTTCATCATTAATGACCTTATTCAGAATATGAAGGATAAATAAAGGATGCATAATAGACGAAAGTAAATCCTTGCATGAAAGAAAAATATTCTGAAACCAGGCTTTATGAATCTGTTCAACAAATCCATTCAGAAGCTTCATAACAGAATCGGGATATATATACACCAAATTAAATTAAAATGTTTATCAAAACTGTCAGATACAATGTTTTATGTTCAAAAACAAGAAGATCGTTGGGAACTGAAAAATAATTAAAATACAGAATTAATACTGTATTATCCTCTTTCAGTTTTTCAAGGTATAAGAAAATTATGACAGACGACAGAGGTCACATACTTCTCTGTGTTAACACAAATAACACAGAGAAGTATGTGACCCTTGAAACCTAATCATTAGAACTCTGAATGCAGCCTTTTCTACTGACTACAAAAAAAAATATTCTTCTAATGCAAGAGTTGATATAGATACATTTTAAGTTATGTTTGTATTGTGTAAGTAAAATTGACACGCTTCTTGCAATAATGTTCTCTGCATGGAACCATTCACATGAATACAACAGAACAGAGAAATAGTGTAGTTAAACAGATAATCCTAATAATGCTATGTACAATTTCTATATATATCCTAATATTGCTATATATATATAATCCTAATATAATATTTTCTTGTAACCCATCAAAAATTTTGGGGTTGTTTGATAATTAATGAATTTCATGTGTCTAGCTCATTGTCTTTCGCAATAATCTTAAAAATCTAGACAAAAATCAAACTAGGAGACTTATTTCCTTTTCGTTTGACTTTTCAGTTTATAATAATATTAAATCAGTCTGTTTGTGCTGTTTATGAACTTAGTTTCAATAAACTTTGGAAAATCTTACTTTGCCTCAGTCATATATTTTTTTAATATTTTACGACATAGGAGATATAATAAAACAACTGTTGCTAATTTCCCATCATATAAAATAATTAAACTTTGACCGCGTTACATTTATTGTAATTATTACAGATTATGAGCACATCTATCTATACAAGGTAATTTCATCCCATGAAATGTATGAATACGTAACAAAGGAGAACAGAGTAATTAAGTAAAAGACAATATTAATTCGATAGGGAACACTTGTCCATCCATTGCAGTCGCTTTTTAGGGAAATATTACCTGAGTGAGTACACCGTCTACTCAGGGCCGAATTAAGGATTAGACTTTAGGGGCTCCTGAGACCAGGTGCCTCGACCATCTGGCGGGTCTCAAGAAGATAGAGGAAAAGCCAAAATTGAATTCAGACAGAAACGTGAATCTCTAGAGGCTCCTGCTATATACACCCTTGTAGTAAACGGTGGATTAACATCTTCATTTCCCCTAATGTTTACATATCTCTGTAGATTTACCTGTGCTTGATGATAACTAATGCGACTAGAGAAAGGAGTTTCTCTAATGTGAAACATCTAGAGAAGGCATACAGTTTGACAATGGCACAAGAGAAACACAACAGATTTCGTCTTAGGGCAATTGAAAATGATATTCTAAAGGACTTACAATTGACCAATATTTTAGAGAAATTCGTTTCTAGGAAAATACTGAAAGGAAATGTTTGAATTTTTGGTGTTGTTAATCGTTTAAGAATAAATTAAATTTTGTTTTTAAGATTTTTTTTATATTTTTTGCTTTTTGAAAATACAGAGTGACGCAAAAGTCACTTCGAAACAGCATTCATTCGTCTTTTCGGTGACCAGATAATTTATCAATGCGTAGAGTCAACGAATAACAGTATATATTACCTTAAGGCTATGATCACCATAAGACTAGGTTTTTCAATTTCCAGGTATAC
Source organism: Dolomedes plantarius (assembly GCA_907164885.2). NCBI lineage: Eukaryota > Metazoa > Arthropoda > Arachnida > Araneae > Dolomedidae > Dolomedes > Dolomedes plantarius. Next base: position 111,238,804 of record OU015498.1, read on the forward strand.
AAATTACTAGTCTAAACTATTGGAATTAATAATTCAGATTCTTGTATTGTAACTAAGAAACACATCCTAATAAGAGAGAACAGTTATGAAGAGATCTATATGTCCATTATTATTATATCTGCGTGAATTTTGTTCTGTTAGAACAAATTTGTTATAATTAATAATAATAATCTGTATTCAAGAGATTGTGTTTCTTATTCATAAATTTTCTGGCACGTCAGAATCTTAAGGAACATTGTATTAAAAAATTTTTGGCCCGTGCACATGCAGTTAAAATTCACCGCTGGCCTACGGATAACTTTTACAGCATGTTAAACATGAGACATTAAATTGCTGGATTACCTCCCTAAAATTGCGATAAAGAAACAGACTATAATCATACAGTTATTATATATTAATTACTTTTGGTATTAAACTAGTCTCTAATCCAACAACAAGGACGAGCGTCTGAACCTAAGACGTTTGATTCAGGTATAATAATAAAATGCATGAAAATGATAAAAGACATGTGCTAAAGAAGTGAGGAATATAGATTCTATTGAGATCCTTCAGGGAACCGAAAATGAAAAGAGGCATTCACCAAAAGTCCAGATATACCATTTAAGCAATACGGAACTAGCAGACAAAATGGTGTGTGGCATTATTTTTGACTGGCTTAATACATTGTGCATAATAATATTTAGATGTTCGATTTCACCGTAATTGTAAAAAACCATTTTAGAATATCAACGAAATTTATATTTTAAGTGTTCACAATTTTTCTTATCAAAATATTGGAGGAAAAATAAGGAAAATTCTACTGGGGTACGACTTGTTTCACAATTGAAGAGATGCCCAGGGTCACCAATAAAGGGGTTGGTGTTCGTGTTGAATGTTGGGTAACACAAAATACAACATCATAACATAAGAACATTTAATTAAACTTAAGCTCTGTTACAAATCCAGTTAGCCGATCAGTTAGTCATCTGGTGAGCTTGTACGCTTCAGGAGCTTCAGGAAGAGTAGTGGGAACTACAGTGCATGGACCGGTCTCTCTACTGTAGGATGATATAGCAATGAATAAACTTCAGTGGTCAGTAAAAAACGAAAGTAGGAAGGACAATAGAAAGTGGGGAAAACATAAAAGCTTCGATAGTTCAAGTAAAGGTAAAACAGGGGGGGGGGGGAGGAATTTTAGACGGAGCGAACAAAGAACGGCACAAACAATTAAAAGTTACGAGCAAGAATGGCTCAGGGCCGCTTCTTGTTAACTGGGTCAGCAGGGTCGTAATTGGTAAGATTTTTAATAAGATCATTTGGTAAATTTTTATGGAAGTTAATAGCAAGATTTTGAAGATAATATTGAATAGTGGGGAGATTTATCTCCCTATAAATGTCAACATTGCGAAAATACCATTGGGAGTTAGTGATTTGCCGAATATTCATGTTTTGGGCAACAGCCAGAATTTTAATATTGGAATCCGCTGCATACGACCAAACTGGCTCAGCATACGTAAGTAAGGATCTTAAGAAAGATTTAAAAATGAGCACTTGTTACTAAAGTTCAAATTACTATTTCGGGCAATTAACGGAGCTTGCATGCTGAGTATTAATAACTATTTATAATCGCGTTCGTTCGCTCGCTCGCACGTGCCGAAGGCGTGGCTTCCAATAAAATCAACATAGCGCTGCTAGTGATGGAATTAACATAGCGCTGTTGCCACAATGGGATTGTGCCAGTAAATTGAAATTGCCGATAACCATGAGTATAAATAAAAAAAATCTCATTAAATTCTGAGGCCAACTTCAAATGATATGTGACTTTTAGCTGTGTTCGGGGTACTTCACGAAATTGCCAAAAATAGCCCTCAGCACGTATAAGAGACGCACGTATATAAGAAGTTAATATAACAGAATGTTTGGATTTAAGAAAGTAATTATGAGAACCTGAGGAACGATCCATAATTAAATCTATATTTTAACTTTATTTTTCTTGGAACGGAATTTTTTCATGATTTGCCAAAGGTTGTATTCAAAATTCCTTGCATTGTAAATCTTCCTTTGGCTTGTGCTCGTTAAACCGTTTTTGGGGATTTTTGATTTGAGATAAAAATTCAAAAAATATTTTCCCTGAAATAATGTATATTGTAATTTTTTTCCTTTTAAAATAAAATTTCCATAAATGAAATTTTGATACTGGAATTATTTCGAAACCTTTCAAAAGCATAAAAGTGAAACAAAAAATCCTGCCAAAAGAGTTTGGTTCTGGAAATATATAAAAAGATAAACATGCTTTAAATATTAGACGCTTTCAACAGAAAATTTTAGACAACTTATTTTTATAAATCTGCAATAGTATTTACATGCAATATGTACTCGCATAAGGAAAAGAAATCATTGTGAAATGCGGGTAAACAGGAAAAAATTTTACCTGGGCCCTGTAAAATAAAATTTTATCTTATAAACGTGCATTCGTGCAATTTTTAACGGTGGAAAATGGCACAGAGTGTATGTCACGCAGATCAGTAATCAGATGGTGTAGGGATTTTCGTAAAGGACGAATCAGGACGACAGGGCACGACCAGGTCAACCGCATGTGGTGCATTATCACTCAGGAAGCAATTGCAGCTGTGGACAGTCTCGTGAGAAATAATAGGCGAATCAACACTCGCGAGATAGCAGATGAAATGTCTATGAGCAAAGGAAGTGCTCAAGCACTTCTGCATGAAAGGTTGCAATACCGTAAGGTTTGCGCGCAATGGGTTCCGAAACATCTGACAGAGGAGCAGAAGAGTTACCGCATGGGTGTTTCCATGAAAAACCGTATGCGTTAGCACGAAATGGGGAACCATTTCCTTTTTCGGATTATTGTTGCTGATGAAACGTGGTGCCATCACTTTGATCCGGCCACCAAATGCATGCGCATGGAATGGCGACACCCTTCATCCCCGCGGCCAAAGAAGGCTCGTTCATCCATGAGAGCTGGAAAAGTCATGCTATGTGCTTATTCGACGTCGATGGCCCATTGCTGATGGAATGGCTGACTCCGGGCACGACTGGTAATGCTGTGAAACATTACATAAACTGTGAACAAAAATCAAGAACTACGACGTGGCATGCTGTCACGCGGGGTTATTCTCTTGCATCACAATGCTCGTCCTCATGTAGCTGTTCCGTGCAAAACATTGTTAACACAATTTCGCTGGGAGACTCTGGAACAACTCCCCTACAGCCCTGACCTCTCCCCTTGTGACTACCATGTATTTGGTCTTCTCAAGAAAGTTCTGAAGGGACAGCGATTTTCAGACAATAATGAGGTCCAAGCTGTCGTTGAAGTGTTTCCACTGCCAACCCCGGGGTTTCTTCACCCAGGGTATCCATCATCTCGTGGACCGCTGGGACACCTGTTGAACCTCCAAGGCAACTATGTCTAGCCTATATGTACCGCATGCATTACTTTTTATTTTGTATACTAACTTACAGCAATACCATGAAGCCATTTGTCACACCGACTGTCGTGCCGCTTTCATTTGGGCGACCCTTATATTTATAAGTCATTCAAAATGCCAAAAGAGTGACGCCATTTCTCTGGTTATCATAATAAATGTGCATAACTTTTTAACCTATTTCTTTAGTCTTCCTTTACCCCGTGAAAGTCTAAACTTCAGAACACAGCTTCAATAAATGATTAAAGCAAATTGCCAATGAATATCTACCCATTTAAAAAGTAATATAAATAATATTAAACCTTTGCGGACAAATGTCGCAGTATATGTAGCATAACACTTTTACTTGTTAAATCGAATGCAGCGTGTATTGTGGTAAAATAATTTTATTATTTTCATTATCGTTGCTTTTTTAGGCCTTCTGTATCTTAATATGAAATTAATCTGAAACGATGTCATCAAAATTTGCATTAAAAATTTTTTTATCTTTACATTTAATATAAAAGTCACTAATACATCGTTGGGTTTCGTGTAAAAAAAGTTTACACCCAAAGATAAGCACATTCAGAAGACTTCTAGTCGGCGATTGTTCAAAACTTCATAACTTATTCATCTTTTAAGTAGTCAAAAGAAAACTGTTTTCTTCATTCTAATATCTATTATTTCACAGACCTTATCCCCTTCTTTCATACTGCTGAAAATAATTTTTATCGTTGCAACCTTTCTTTTTACTTTAACTGTAAACCTAATACCAGTTTCACATTTCATTAAATTCATCATAGCGTTGATATCACCCGTGATTTAGCTATGGTAATAAAGTTTTAGTTAATTTCAAATTTAATTAAGATACTGATGTTTATTTAGCCCTTATCTTCAGATATTCCTTGTTCTTTCAGGTTTCACGCGGGATTCTATTACCCTTTTAATCCCGTCCATTGTGGTGTTGTTGATAGGCACTATGTAAAGAAAAGTCTTTTGAGCTTTCTTGACTTCTAAGCGTGTTGAACTATTTCTATAACACTTTGTAGCGTAACTTGCTTCCTGGGAGGAAAATTTATTTAAGACGCTTTCACTCTTAAATTTAAAGAGTGGAAATACACAGCACTCAAACGTACTCCAGCAAAATACTATCTGCAGACATTAAAAAATCGCCATCGAAAATAATTTGAATGCTTTTTCTTATCACCAAATTACCTAGTTAGTGGTTGGCGCTGTTTTTTTAGATTAAAGTCTAAACCAGTAATGCGCAAACTATGGGTTGAACATCCCCCCCCCTGCTGTGGGTCGTAAAAATAGAGACGTCGAGGATAGTTTGAAGTAAATTTATATCATATTGAATTATTTAATTGAAAATTTCCTTTAAATGTGCTAATAATTTTGAAATAAGGATCTTTTTTAATTTTAAATTTGTTAATTTTTACCTAAAGAAAATATCAATATATATAAAACAGTTCCATAACTGATTGACTCACTTCCTGACATACAACGCACAAACCAAACCGCTGGACCTAAAGGGCTGAAATTTTGCATGGCGATTCTTCTTATAGTGTAGGGATGGACTAAGAAATATTTTTGAAAAATTCTTCTTAGATTTTTTTTAATTAAATTTTTAAGCTGTTTTAGTAACTTTTTTAAAATTTGCATTTAAAATAATAATTTGAGCTTTGTAAAATTTATATCACGAGCAAGATCATAAAAATTCCTTTAAAATGAGATCTTTTTCGAATCTTTGCCTCCCTTTTCTGATTTTTGGTGAATTTTTAAAGATTAATTTTTAGAATTTAATTTATTAAATGCTGATCACGTGATTCCTTTTTCTGGCACTTTAAATAAATATATCGTCACGTGCATAACAACTAAATCGACAAAAAAAAATTTTTTTCTTGCTAATGCGGCAGACGATTGGACATTATCAAAAAAATATTAAAATGCAATAAACGATATTATGTTCCTCAAACTGTACTATATTAACTGTACTATATTCTGTAGAATGTCCTATTTCATTTAACTTCAATACTTTCTTCTACATTATTTTATCTATAAAAATATCCCTTACGATTTTTTTATAAATATATATATATATATATATATATATATATATATATATATAAATCAATTGTATATATTGATCTTCGTATTTATTATAAATATATATATATAAATATTTATTTATTTTTTTTTGGCATTAATTGCATATATTGACCGTTGTATTTAATTTGAATGTACTCCGCAGCGAAGTGCGGGTTTCCAGCTAGTATATACAGATGGTGGACAAAACAATACGAACACCTGTGAAATAATGGAAAATCTTAATTAATAGGGGGTTGGACCACCCTTTGACTGAAGTATAGATTTAATGCGACGTGGGATAGTTGCATAAAGGTCATGGACAATATTTAAAGGAATATTAAGCCATTCCTCCTGCAAAGCGGTCTCTAATTTCGAAAGTCCGGATGGAGGTGGAAATCGGGAACGAAGTTTGAACTCTCAATATTGCCATAAATGTTCAATAATATTCAAGTCCGGAGACTGAGGGGGCCAGGCGAAATGTTCAACTGCATCGTCATGCTCTTCGAACCATTCTTGAACACACATAGCAGTGTGGATAGGGGCGTTGTCTTCTTGAAACAGCGGTCGCTCTCCAGGGAATACAGTCTGGACAAAAGGATGGTCATGATCCCCTAGAACGCTTAGATAGTGATTGGATTTGATCCTCCTATGCAGAATAACAAGTGGCCCAAGACCGCGCCAAGATATCGCACCCCATACCATAATGGAACCATCCCCATGCTTCACAGTCGTCAAGAGGCATTCAGGATGAAACGCTTCTTTGGGCGTTCTCCAGACATAAACGCGTCCGGTCGTCTGAAATAGGGCTTAATGACGATTCATCTGACCATATTACCTGTTGCCACTGCTGTGGGGACCAGCCTTTGTGATCTCTTCACCAATGGCGTCGCTTGAAAGCATTAGTTGCTGGCACCAAGGGTTTACGAATTGCTACTCTGCCATAAATGTTCGCAGCATGAAGTTCCCTTTTGACAGTTTTTGCTGAAACGGGGTCCTGGAGATGAATGTTCATTTCGGATGTTATCTCGGATAACGATTGCTTGTGCTTTCGGGCTACTATGCACTTCAAGACCCGTCTATCCCTATCATCAAGCTTGGACTTTCGGCCACTGTTGTGCTTTGAAGACGTCGTCTTACCCTCTTTCGTGTACGCTGTCATAACGGCTGATACCGTACTCCTTGCAAACCCCAAAAGGTTTGCTGTTTCCGTAACCGATGCTCCACTTAAACGCGCTCCAACTATCATTCCTCTTTGGAACTCTGACAGGTCTGACATTTCAACTTATCACAGACAGTTCGATAGAAGCATGCAACGTAGGTGACTGCTGTTGAGAGACTGATACCTTCCTCTTCACGCTCACTAGGTGGCAGACTTCTGTTGCAGGTGGCGTGGCTGTACTGCAGGTGTGAAATACGTCATACTTTTTCACAGGTGTTCGTATTATTTTGTACTCCATCTGCATATACACTGGTGTTCAAAACTTAAGGACCATATGGTTTTTTCTCAGTTTCTTCGCAATGGAGTAACCTTGATGAACGGAATTCATACCACAGAGACCTCAATATGTTACAGATTGGTGAATGAAATATCACACTTGCAAGAAGAATACTCAAGTAAATTCGGAGAATTTATTTAGAAAAAGCTATTAAGCATTACACATAATCGTACAAAGACGTATTTCTTAAAGACGGTATAAAGCAAAGAGGTTGTGTTCAGTACGAAATATGGTGTCCTATAACTGCAATGGATGCTTTGCAGCGACTAGCCATGATTAAAACGAGTTGGTTAATGAGCTGTTGGGGGCAACCATTGTCTACTTCTCTTTCAAAGCTCTTTTCAATTCTTGGGCTTTTGAAGTGGAGGTTATCGTGCCGCAAGACGTCTCACCAGAGCGTCTCACACATGTTTTATGGGATTCAGGTCTGGGGACTTCTCAGGCCAAAATCCATACGAGTGATATCCTTACTTTTCAACAGTTAATCCACACACGCACTATGAGATTGGGAATTACCGTCTAATAAAAGGATCTGAGAACCAATAGCACCTCAGAAAAGACGTACGTGAGAAATGATCACCTCACTGTAGTAGCGGTTTCCTGTTACTGAACAACATTCACTCAATACGACCATTTAGAATGATGCCTCCTCAAACCATAACACCTGGTTCTCCATACCGATCTTTTTTTTTTGTAATGTTTTCTGGATTATAACATGATTCCACCTCTCTCCAGATTAGCTGTCGTCCAGAATCGCTGTTTAGACTAATGGTGCGTCATCCTACCTCCTCACTAAACGGCGCTTCTAACGCGCACCGGAAACATATAATGTAACTGTAACTTTTAGCTTTTAGTTCGCTCTTCAGAATGTCAGTTGCTGTGCGGTGTTGTGGTGCGTTCGTCCATTAAAGTATTTTAATGGAAATCAAGTCGTTTTTACTCGTTGCTCTAAAGAAATATTTCCGACATATAACAACTAAAGTGACTCTCATCAGTTAAGAGCACCGTTCTCCATTGCTCTAATCTTTATAGTCTTTACACCATTTTAGATGGTGTCCCCAGTGTTCAGGCATTAGTGGGATGCAACGATCTCACCGTCGGTCGAATGGACCATCTTTATGTAAACGTCTGGGCACAGTGAACCGTGACACATTTATCGCGGCCATCCTATGGCCATCTGCAGTTGTTTTGTAATATTGCCTGCAGTCTGTCTCTTTTGGTCTGCAGAACGATGTATGGGTCATTCTTTGGTGCTGTTTTCTTTGTGCCATCACCAATGATCTTTCAAAAAGCTTTCCCTGTGGCTTTGAAGGTATTCCACAGACATGAAACAATTCTATGGCGATACCAAACTCTTCGGCTACACTATTCAATCTGCGCCCTTCTTCAAGCTTACCAATCATTCTACTACGCGTAAAGTCATCTAATTGTATCCTACTAGACATTTGTATCACCTGTAATACAATTACAATTCCCTTTACCTTCTTACATAGACGAGTACACTAACTTTCTATTCCGCAAAGTTTCTCATTAAAACCCCTTTTATCAAGTTCAGCCCTGCCACGTGCCGTGCATCGTGACTATCTGGAAATTTACATATGCGTCATCTTTCTACTGATCAGGTATCTTTATGTAAACCACTTCTAGCTTTTGCGTTTCATTTTTAGGGTTTAAACCAACTGAATTCTGTCGGCCTTTAAGTTTTGCACACCAGTGTATTAATATTTAAATATGAAGTTTTATTCACATGAGATGAGCAAAAACAGAAGGTACGGGAGACATTTTTTATTGTTACTATGCAAAGTAAATGCCGGGTGCGTCATAAAGTCATGCAAAGTTAAAAAATTCATAATAAAACAAGCAATGCTCGGAAAAGTTTTCTGTTTAGGCCAATAAGATCAGAGAGACATTGGATTTTTTCCATGCAAAAAAAAAAGTTTCCAAAGGTAACCGAAAGAGGGCGCTCACACGTCATACTGAGACGCTTTATGCAAATCAGGCTAACTCCAACAGAAAATCAAACAGATCACAATAACATGAGACTGGGCATTTATTTTAAAGTAACAGATGTTCAGCATTACTACCAGCACAAGGTAATAGGCAAGTGACGCGCGTCACTAATCCCATTAGAGCGGATTGTAGTATCGATGGCAGCGACTGTCTGTCGAATGAAATTTTTCAATTCCACCAAAGGGGTTGGGGAACCCCGGTACACACGAGAATTTAAGTATCCCCCCAACTAAAATTTGCCGGTGTCAAGTCTGGTGATCGTGAGGGCCACTGAACCGTACAACCGCGACTTATAGAACTCGGTCTTCAGTGAAAGATTCCAACAGGAACGTCTTGATATCACGTGAAATGTGGGGCCGGGCACCATCCTACATGACGGTGACAACAGGTAACGCATGTTTTTCCTGCAATGCAGACTTAACGTGGTCACGCAAAAGCGCCCTCTTTCGGTTTCTTTTAGAAACTTTTTTTTTTTACATGGAAAAAAAATCCAATGTCCCTCTGATCCTATTCGCGCAAACAGAAAAATTTTCTGAGCATTATTTATTTTATTACGAATTTTTGAACTTTGCACGAATATATGACGCACCCGGTATATACCCAGTAAATATATACAGTCCATTGATTTTAAAAATAGTTTGTCAACATTTTCTTATTTCTTTTTGCCATATTTACTAACATTTTCCAATTTATTTTTTTTTAAAATTTGCTACTACCAAAAACATTCATAGGGGTCGTGGGATTTTTTTGTCCTAAAGAAAGTGGGTCTCTGTCGAAAAACGTTTGCGCATCACTGTCTAAACCAGCGGTTCTCAACCTGGAAGACGCGCCCCCCTGGGGGGGGGGCGTAGAAAAATTTCAAGGGAGGCGCGAGTTAAAAATAATGAAAAGTAAAACTAACTGCAATTTACTGTATTCAATTTTGCGGTCACAATGTAACCGTAACGTATTTTCGACATATTCAGGAACAGGCTATCGACCTAAAATGTGATTCTCTAGCAAACGCGGAATTCGAAAACATGGATGTTGAAAAATTTCTGGTTACGCTATTTTCCTGTTTACCCAGAGGTTTATGCTTTGGTTATGCTTTGGAAGCTTTGAGTTTGTTAGTGCAGTTTTCGTCCACATATCTCTGTGAATCTGAATTCTCAGCATTAGCATACGAAAAGGGAAAATATCGAGCAAAGCTGGACATTGAAAGTGACCCGAGGTGTGCTTTGTCACAGTTACAACCTAATATTCAAAAATTGTCAAGGACAAACAGTGCCAGCCCTCAAGTTATAGAGAATCTATGCTCACTTCTACCCAGACTTGGGTGTATATAATTTGAAGTGGCTCTCTATTTGAATTTGAACCACACACAGTTTATACATGAAACAATGTTTATTGAATTCGTTGCACATATAATTGGCTTTTACAGCAATAAGCATGCGTACTACTTGTACGGAATGTATAAACACAGCTTTCAAGAACAATATATTTTTATACTCACGAACAGTAAGTCAAACCAGCAGTACTGCCATGTAAACTTCTGGCCCGCTAAGCACTAGCGCAGGATAACACCTTTTCAACCTTAACAACCTCCCCTTTTCATTAATGACGCTGCGTGGTATTTATACTAAGCGCGTATGCCGAAATTAGCATATCTAAAGCAGCTTCTTTAATTCACTCAAAAGTTCGATTCTTGTGAATCGAATCTTGTATATACCTTACACTGTTAATCTTGTGAAAATGACTGGTATTACATGCCAACCTCACCTAGATACTTGATTACCTCAAATATATTTGATCTGTATTTAATTCTTTGATTTCATATGTTCTAATAATAATATGTTCCAAATTAAGATATGTGTAGTAATATTAAATTTTGTATATGAAATTATCTATTCTATATTTTCATTTGATAAACAGCTTCAGTTTCAAATCCCGATTGTACTACATGTATTGACCACATATTATGGTGGTGGTGGTGTGGGAGGAGTGACCTCATATCGGTGTTCAAAGGGGGGCACAGAGCCTGAAAGGTTGAGAACCCCTGGTCCAAACGATCAATCCAAAACAAGAAATGGTTTTTTTTATTACGTCTCTACTTGAACGCACGACTAATAAGAAATAAAAATTAAATATCAGAACTAATAAATCGATTGGAGAAATAAGCATTAGAGAATGGTAAGCAAAAATTCTTTAAATTTTTCCTGTGTATGAGATGGGAAAGATCTTTCGTTATCCCTATGGATTTTTTCCCCATCAGAAAGTGAACAACGAAAACAGTTAAAAGAAGGAATTGCTTAACCAAAATTTAGAAAATAAAATGAAACAAGAAAAGATACAGTTAAAAGTAAATATATAATAAGTAAAAAATAAATATATACAATCCATTGATTTTGAAAATAGTTTTTCAGCATTTTCTTATTTCTTTTTGCCATATTTGTAAACATTTTTCTAATTTTTTAAAAAAAAAAGTTTGCTACTACCAAAAAATATTCATAGGGGTCGTGGGATTTTTTACCTAAAGACAGTGTGTCGCTGTCGAAAAAAAATTGCGCATCACTGTCTAAACGTTCAATCCAAAACAAGAAATGTTTTTTTTATTACATCTCTACTTGAACGTACGACAAATAAGGAATAAAAATTAAATATCAAAACTAATATATCGAATGGAGGAATAAGAATTAGAGAATAAGGAAAAATTCTTTAACTTTTTTCTGTGTATGAGATAAAAAAGATCTTTCGTGATCCCTATCGATTTTTTTTCATCAGAAAGTGAGCAACGAAAACAGTTAAGTGAAGGAATTGCTTAACCAAAATTCAGAAAAGGGAATGAAACAAGAAAGGAAGCATAGTAAGTATCTATAAATGGAGAGAGAAAGTAACAGATAAAATACGGAAAAGAAAGAGAAACATAGTAAATTTAGAGCTAGTAGTAAATTAGTAAGTTTAGTACATAACACACATCCTAATGGAAGAACGTGTGAACTAGAACTTCTGCAATTAACTGAGTGCATTATTAACTAAGTGCATTACTTATTTAAGTGCAGTATTAGAAGCTATGAAAATTTTTCCGGAAAACTTCAGAAATTGAATTTGGAGAATAGAGGGTATGTGACTCTGAAATATTAAATTTGTAGTCTCCTAGTTCGTTACATTAGACTCCCTTATTAATATGCTCTGACAACTTAAGCTAGTGTCTAGGTGCTTGTATTGAGGGTAGGGAGAGGATTTAATGTTGCCACTATGCAGAGAATAGTCATTGAAACTTCACCTTAAAGAAATCAGTTTAGAGGCAAAAAAATTTTTATAAAGCATTATCTACCATCCTTTTTTAAACTATAAAAATTTAAAAGTCAGACAGGAAAAAAAATTCGTTCGTTTATATCCCATGACGCTGACACAATGTCGCACCTCAACTAGAAGAATGTTACATCTCAGAAATTTTTGATTTTGAGATAACTGCACCACAATGCTCTATGAGAAGTGATTCTCCCTCTCGAATAATGTTATAAGCTTAGTACCAACACAGTCTCCTAGATGGCACTTATTACCCTCTTCCACAACTAGGAGGGGGAATTTGCTCATGCGCGAAGAATAAAAATAAAATTTTTGTCAGTGCCTAATGTTGTTGTATTAAAATGTTCCTGTAATAAAAGTGTTCCTTAAATTTTATTTGGAAAATAAATGTTTTATTTCGAAAATAAATTTGTATTTTTTTCTAACCTGCTGTTCATGTTATCAAGGTTTTTTTTCTTAAAGATTGGTTATTTAGGGTTAAACAATGATATTTTTAAAACACTTGTACAGGAAATCACCAAATTACTGTTTAGTTTTCCTGACCAGCTACTCTTCACAATGACAATTGAGTGTGAATATAAAGACACTTCAAAATAAAATACATAACTATAGTCTCACACCATGAAATTTTACGAGTAAACTTCTACTGATATGGCACCACAGTTTCTTACGCTACCTGATTATTTGCTCCCATATAACATTTTAATGTTTCAATGCAAACAATGTATGTTATTGCATAGAAACCTTGCTTAGCCATCTTTATATATCCCTTATACACTCCATCATACGCGCACCTAACATAATTAATTTGAAGTGATAGGAAAATTGCACGGTGCCTACTTACGTGGCGATATTCGCTTTGTTTACTTTTATCTTGTCACTTCATAACATGCGTTTGAGGTGTCAGCCTTTTAAAAATCGCATTAAAGCGATGTTATTCAGCTTGTCGGCTGTTGTAAATATGACGTCATTGTTTTTTTCTCTCTTAATTGCCTAATGAAATTATTTCTTTTTAGCGGACCATGTTTGGCCGTATGTAACTGAAGACCGTGTCTCTTATGCAAATGTTTATTTGTATATAAGAACAGGTTTGTTAATGAGTTAGTCAGTCAGTCTGTGGCATCTGTTAATCTCCCACTCAAGGTTAAAGGTAAAGATAGTATCTTTATGTCAGTCGTGTATATTTTTTTATTATGAGCAATTAGCTCGATATTATGTTTTATATTTATTTTTTTATTCATTTGTACATATCATCATCCCACCGAAAATTAAATTATTTTAACTTATACGAATTGTGTCATAATTCAAAAGTCCCTATTCTACTGTGCAACCTGCACAGCATAAAGAATAGTTAAGCATAAAATTCAAATTCGTCTACCTTATATTAACAATAGAATTGCTAGAGCAGTCTAAACGGTTAATTTTTACATTGGTATACAGGGTGTTCCAAAATTCGACCGACAAATTCAGAGGGGTGATAGAACACATCAAGACGAGCAATAATCACATAGAGATGTATGACCGGAAACACAAACCTCACGCTAGAGGGCGCTGTTTACTTAATTGGACCGTACGTGTGACTCTTACCAACTCCACCACATGGCCGGAAATATCGCATTTTTCTGGAGGAGGTAGAAAACTCAAAAACAAAACAGAATCACACAGGAATGTATGACCGGAAACGCAAACCTGGTCAGCTAGAGGATAAACAAAGATGCAAAAATGTTGGCTTTCACTTCTGCATTTTTGTTTATCCTCTACATCAGTGCTCCCCAACCTTTCAACCAACCAACGCCGGTCAACGCTTGATAATTTTACCGCGGCCCGCTGAGGGGGCTATGACTGCAATTTTAATTCATAATTTTGAAATGTTTAATAAACAATAAACTAATTTAAAATAGTTACAAGATTTCTTCTGTTACAAAGGTATAAATTAGCACAAACCCGACAAAGTCGCACTAACCCGAGAGAAATACAGCACAGTAAATAAAATGAAAATAATTTAATGTTCCTTTCGCGTCTCGGTACCATTTTATCCACGGACCGGTACCGGTCCGCGGCCCGGGGGTTGGGGACCTCTGCTCTAGATGATCAGGTTTGCGTTTCCAGTCATACATTCCTATGTGATTCTGTTTTTTTTTTGAGTATTTTACCTCCTCCAGAGAAATGCGATATTTTCGGCCATCTAGTGGGGTTGGTAAGAGGTACGATTAAGTAAACAGCGCCCTCTAGCGTCAGGTTTGTGTTTCCGGTCATACATCCCTATTGCTCGTCTTGATGCCTACTATCACCCCTCTGAATCTGTCGGTCGAATTTTGGAACACCCTGTATATAAGGTATATCTTATTAGATATATCTTAATTGTTTACAGACCTAGTGTTAAGGTGGTGAAAGAGGGAAAAGCAGAAAGTAGACATTGATGAATGAGATAAATACGTGTTCAATAGAGAAAATTTCTTTTATCAAAGAGAATATTTATCCCTTTGATAGCCATTCAGGAATATGAATATAAGTAGGAGTTTTAAAAATCACCTAAAATTTTATCGGCAAATTTCATATACCGGGTGGCCATAATTAAACTGACAGTGCTCACAGTGTTCTGTAGCGCGATCTATTTGCGAGAATGACGCCACATTTTGTAGGAAGATTAAACAAGACGGGGGACGAAGGATTCCGCGAAAAAATAAATTAGTTCCAAAAGTCACCGCAAGGGGAATATTTGGCGCTGTGTAATAGAAAATAGAGTGTTAACAAATGCAAATTAATACGGAATAAAATTACCTTTTATTATGCACATTTTCTTATTTAGTTCAAGTGCAATATGGCAACACTTTTAAAAAAGCGTAAAATCTACATAAACACCGATAAAGTCTCGTGATCTGCAATATCACGTACGCTGAGCAGAAGAAGAAGTTCTTTATTCAAATTTCACGTTGCATCCATTGGCACAGGGCCAGCTGCTTGGGTTTTAAAAGGCAATGTGTTACGTGTCGAATCAATCGGATTGAAAGTTTATGTGCAATGTCTCCTTCTATAGTCGAGCGTGCGTTACTGGTCAAATTCTTTTACCTCAACCAGTGCAACGCGTCAGCAGCTCTTCGTGCTTTTAGAACGCACAAAAAAATGCGTAAAGGTAACGGTCCTGTGTCAGTTAATGGGCTAAAAGCAATGGTTGCGACGTTTGAGAAAACAGGTTCTCTGAAGGTTCAGTCAGGCAGAGGACGAAAACCTGTACCACAGGATACAATCGAAGCAGTTGCCACGGCGATTGTCGACAGAGGACCAGACAATATTGCTGCCACTCTATTTTCTGTTACACAGCGCCAAATATTCCCCTAGTGGTGACTTTTGGAACTAATTTATTTTTTCGCGGAATCCTTCGTCCCCCGTCTTGTTTAATCTTCCTACAAAATGTGGCGTCATTCTCGCAAATAGATCGCGCTACAGAACACTGTAAACACTGTCAGTTTAATTATGGCCACCCGGTATACATAGTTCAAAGTTATCATCAACCCACTATACGGTATTTATTACTAAGATAATCCTAACTATGCTGAGGGATTACATAGGAAGAAGAGTACTATGGGAAGGACACCTCCTGGATCCGAAGGCTGAAAACGCGGATAATAATCAGGTTAACTTTGTTTTGACCTAAAAAGACTGAAATAAGCTTAAGTATGAAAAGAAGAATTGCTCTCAGTTAAGTGTCTAAGTAAAAGGAAATTCCCTGTTTTCACGCAAATACCATTAATCTTAATCAGCAGCATCTGTGAAACTTTGTGAGTTAATAAAAACATCCCTTGCGTAGCAGGTTGGAGAGGAGGCACAGCACCGGTGCAGTTCTCCCATCTCAAGTTTTGATAGGCCCAGCTCGCCCTTAACGCAACGCATTTTTCCTCATCCGCTTGGGAGTAGTACAGCATCCCTTTGAAGCCGACTGAATCGAGAGCCTCTTTTTTGAAGTCGGAAACCCGATTATCGAATAAACGTGACCGCAAAAGTGCGTCATTACAGGCGATCTCCCTCCATCAGGGGTCATCATGGGACTCCCCGAAGTTCCATTTCGAGCGCTGCTCAGGCGATCATGAAGAAAAAGGGAGGCTCTTTCCCTCCCTCGGCCGAGACGGTACTCCCCAAGAAAATGAAAAGTAAAAGCTCTGAAAGAGGTGAGCAAGAAGCGTGAAATTCTTTTCATATACGTGTTGTTAAAGGGAAAAGATGATACCCAAAAGATAAAAACAAGACTACGCTTTTTCCGTGGTTTTGTCCTTGGAGTTTCCTATGGATTTTAAAAATAAATTAAGATTAAAGAACTATTTTGTGGCATTTCTCCACCATAAAACCTACTTTTGTCCACTTTTTTTCAACAAAGAACTTCTCAAGTCATAACATAAAGAAAATTTTAACAATATGTACTATTATACATATTGACATATATATGTACGTACTAGCTGAAAACTCGTAATTCGTTATGGAGTACATTTAAATTAAATACAACAGACAATGTATGGAATTAATGCCAAATATATATATATATATATATATATATATATATATATATATTTATTTATTTATTTATGTATTTATTTATAATAAATACAACGATCAATGTATGCAATTGATGTAAAATATATATATATATATATATATATATTTATATAAAATCATAATGGATATATTTAAAGACAAAATAATGTAGAAGAAAATATTCAAATTAAATCTAATAGAACATAGTAAAGAATATAGTACGGTTAATATAGTTCAGTTTGAGGAACATTTCTTTTACGGTATTTTAATATTTTTTTGGATAATGTCCAATCGTTTGCCGCATTAGCAAGAAAAAAAATGCTTTTGTCTATTTCGTTGTTATGCACTTGACGCAAAATTAGTTTAAAGTATCACAAAAAGAAAAGAAAACATATGATCAGCATTTAATAAATTAAATTATGAAAAATAATCTTTAAAAATTCACCAAAAATCAGAAAATGGAGGTAAAGATTCGAAAAAAATTTAATTTTAAAGGAAGTTTTATAATTTTTTTTGTGATATAAATTTTATAACACTCAGATCATTATTTTAAATGAAAACTTAAAAAAGTTACAAAAACAGCTTAAAAATTTAATTTAAAAAAATCTAAGAAGAATTTTTCAAAAATATTTCTTAGTGCCCCTACACTATAAGAAGAATCGCCATGCAAAATTTCAGGACGTTAGGTCAAGCGGTTTGGTCTGTGCGTTATCTGACATTCAGTCAGATCCGGAACTGTTTTATATACATATATAGATTACTATTACGTATTTAGATTATATGTATATAGATACATATAGTAATAGTAATCTATATACGTATATAGGTATACGTATATAGATTACTATTACGCTACAGTATTCAATTTTTAAAAATGTTTTTATACTTAATATGTTAATAAAGTTATACAATTACAAATTAGTATGAACATATATATTGTTAATTACCAGCTCATGGGTATTTAATGTTCAACCTGGAAAATTGTTTATTATTAGTGAGAGGAGCTGTCCCGAGCCTGAATCTGTCCCACCTAACTATAAACTAAACTCATGGCACAGCAGTCCGAATGTGGACCATGGCCGGTGGTGCCCATCTCTGCTTTCTTGAGCTGAATCTGTCTCACTTAACTATAAACTAAACTCATGGCACAATAGTCCGAATGTGGACCAAGGCTGCCCATCTCCGCTTTCTTGCGGGGCTTGGGGGCTTGGTGTGCTTACAGCATATGTCTCAGTCAGGTGGTCAACCTGACGAGGGACCCCCAGAGTTAGTTCCCAAGCATGCTTGGTCCTCAGTTTATCTACCCACTCAAGGGATGAAAGGCTGAGTCGACCTTGCACAGTCTCAGAATCGAACCCTGGACCTGTGGTGTAGCAGCTTGAAGCTTTTAACCACTACGCTACCAGGCATCCCCACCTAACTATAGTGATCAGAAAATTGTTAGCAAGCATGAAGAAAGCATTATTTATTTAATTCGGTGAACATTATTTTGTATTTAATTATACTGTTCTTTAACTTGAGTTTCAGTTGATATTTTAACATTCGTCACTTTTTAATCTTTAAGATCACAGTTATACTCGCACATAACAATGAACAATACTTCTATAATTTAAAGGCCAATATTTACTAATTTAGAGATAATTTTTTCAACTGAAAAATAGCTTATAAACCTTAATTCCAACAGAATAAACTTATAATCAGGTTTTCTTCATGTTTTATTTACATTCACGCTGTTATTGATGTATTTTACTTGTTTTCTGGCACTTGCACTGTAATAAAACTTACAGTAAAATTGGCAAAATAAACACGCTTGAGAGGCTTCCTTTTAAAATTCATTGAGTATATACTCATGGACAAAAAAATTAGCGCACCAAGAAATAATTGCGGGATCGTAACGAAACTTGCAATGAAGGTACATGTCGGGGATATATGCAAATGATTAGAAATGCAGCGTGATTGCGCATTACGTATAGCCGGTAGAGGGCGTTGAACATCGTACTCTGTGGAGTATAAAACAGGTAACCAAAGCTTGTTTGAGTGTGCTGAATCATTTACAAAGGAAGAGCTGAGGTAGACATGCCATTACGCCGTGTTCGAATACAATATAAGCAGTTGTCGCAGTTTGAGAGGGGGAGCATCGTCGGGATGATGGAAGCTGAGTGGTCAGCTAGGCGAGTAGCTCGTCAATTAGGCCGCTCTGATTGTGTTGTGAGGAGGTGTTGGGACTAGTGGACCCGAGAGATGTCATGTACACGAAGACCAGGCTCAGGACGCCCTCGACAGAGCAGTCGTCGAGAAGACCGCCACATCGTAAGAAATGCACGCGTACAGCCAACTGCTTCATCGGCCGCCATCCAAGCACAGGTAGCACCTTCACTAGGGGCCCATGTGTCTTCTCGAACCATACGAAGGCGCCTGGCTGAGGGACAGTTGGTATCGCGGCGCACATTACGTGTGCTGCCCTTGACGCCCACCCATCGACGCCTCCGTTTGGAGTTTTGCCGCGCACGAGGAAACTGGACTGCAGCGGAATGGAACCAGGTCGTCTTTAGCGACGAATCCAGATTCAATCTCGGCAGTGATGACAATCGTGTTCGTGTGTGGAGAGCCCATGGTGAACGCTTCAATCCTGCCTTTGCTGTACAGCGACACATCGCTCCCACAGCTGGTGTGATGGTATGGGCTGCCATTGCCTACAATACACGGTCACCCCTAGTATTGTTCCGTGGCACCATGACAGCCCAGCGGTATGTTCATGAAATCCTGCAACCACATGTGTTGCCACTCATGCAACGGCTCCCAGGAGCCATTTTTCAACAAGACAATGCTCGGCCTCATACGGCAAGGGTGTCACAAGACTGTCTCCGCACTGTTACTACCCTTCCTTGGCCTGCCCGATCCCCAGATTTGTCTCCAATCGAGCACATCTGGGATCATTTGGGACGACGAGTTGGGCATCCCACGAGTTTGAACGAACTAGAGGCAAGGTTACAGCAAATATGGAACGAAATGTCTCAAGACATCATACAGAACTTGTATGACTCAATGCCCGATCGTATCGCATCGTGCATTCGCACTAGAGGGGGTCCAACGGAGTATTAACTCCTCCGTTCTTTTGCCTTTTTCTCTGAAATAAATTATTCTTTTTCTTTGATTTTCTTATCCTTTACTTATATTAAAGTAGTTATTACGCATGTAAAATTTCGTTTCATTTTGACGACTCCTTCTTGGTGCGCTAATTTTTTGTCCATGAGTGTATATATGTGTGTGATCCAGTTAGACTCGGTATTTCCTAATTAATCAAAGAAATATTAGGTGATAAAGATATAGCTCTAGGGACCTTACCCAACGGCGATATCATGATCCATATGCAAAGGTGAAAAAGTGAAAAATAAAGAAGTCCATCGAAAGATTCTTAATGGGAAATCATACCTAAGTCAACGTCGCTTCGTATCAAAAGACGACCCGTCAGGCATGTCTTTGCTTCTAGTATATGTAGCATAAAGCTACATAATTTTGAATTTTAATTATTCGATATAAGTTTTTTGAGTTAAAATTCAAAATTGTGTAGCTTTATGCTACAACTACAATAATGGAATTTTTTGATATTGGCGTGAAAAAATTGCCCCATTTGAGTTAAAAATTACAGATGACATAAGGGAAATTTTAATTTTACTTAAAAGCTTAGTAAAAAAAATATTCTCTCATAAAACGGGAAGTACAGTTCTGCGTCTATTTATTTCCAACGCTACAAAACACGATTCGATAATAATGGGCATAATCAAGAGAAATTACCAAGAGAAATCCCACTTTGAAAAGTCTTAAACACATTTCAAGGCCATCATTATATTTACAAACAAGTGCAAGCAATTTTACTGCTTAAATAACATGTATTTCCTATGCATTATTGCTTTATATCATACACTGAAAGGAAAATGTTCTTGGTTTATACGAGTACATTGCCAGCAAGCTGAGGGCGACTACATACACCATCAATGAATCAAATCAATATTTAAATTGGTATAAATTTGTTGGCAATGGGATTACTCTGTACGGAATAAAAGCGTAAACTGGATGAAATCACCGGAAATAGCAGTTTTATTAGCCAATAACTGTTTTCTAACACTATTTTAATAGTTACTTTAAAGATAATAGGACAGTTCTTTACTCCCACATATGCTACATTTAGTCAATAAAGCTCAATTCCTATCATGATGGCTTATTTCATCAGTGATTATAATTTTATAGAAATTGTATGATTAAAATATATATAAATATTTCTTACAATTAAATAATATCGGGCTTTTTATTTTATGTTTGGTACAGTAAAAGTGATCTAAATTGATTCATTTACTCTTCCGTAAATATTCATTCATTATTTGCGAACTTTTGACCGAGAAATGCTAATATTAACGTAAATAATGTAATTCAATATTAATGTAATGAAATGTAGTCATTAGCTCTCTACCAAAGCCTAAAAGAAAAAGTGAAAATATCTAGCGAAACCTTGGCTTGGCATGTTAAGCCTATCCCAGGGGAAAAAAATCTCAAGTTTTTTTGAAAAATCACGCCAGTAAAACCCAACTGTATTTTGTTATGAATGAAGTTTTGTACAGGTGCTGATATACATATACAAACATACATACATACATACATACATACATATACATACACACACACACACACACACATATATATATATATGTGTGTGTGTGTGTGTGTGTGTAGGGTCAACCCATAAGTAAAGAGGTTTTTTCTGATTGGTCAAAATGAATGAAGCAATATTTCCCATTTATTGCGCCATTTTACAATCTGTACAATTGGTATGTATACCATAATCAATGTAAATCGAGTACCAGCAAACCAAATCTAGTAATAAACCATACAGGCTGTAAAATCATGCAATAAATGTAAAACATTGTATCATTTCGACCAATACGAAAAAAGCCACATTACTTATGGGCTCACCATAAACAAACACACACACACACACACACATATATATATATAGGCATATATGATCACATCAGTGACATTTATATGTAGAACAAAGTGAAATAAAATAATAATAACAATAAAAAATATGCTAGCTGTTGCTGCTGACTATGCATGAATATTATGAATTCACAGCTTCTTAATATCCGGAATAAAAGTGAATTTTTAATCGCTTAAGTTAAGAAGCTGTTATGTCTTTTCTACACGCTGTGTGTATGTTATGTGCGACTACTTTTAAACTAAACGCTTTCATCACTTAGGTCAATTTCTAGTTACTCTCCAGGCATTTCTTCAATTTTCATGACATGGTATCCAGTGTTTATTTGTACAGATTACTTTAAAACTAAACATTGTACGACTTTTTGAGCACCAATATCTATAAATCTTGATTGCTTTATTTTTTTATATTGAACAAAAAACTGGTGAAAAATATTTTTAACATTTACGATATTGCAATGTTGAAAGAACAATGCCTTTTAACTCACGGACATTTCTGTTGCGTTATGGCAGATGTTGATATGTCATTTTTTTATGTTTTCAGCAAATTAAAAAAGTAACTTTTGTTGTGTAATATAAAGCCGCTCAATTAAGTTTCCAGTCCAAATTTTCTTCAGTTATACTCATATTCAACTTTAAACATATGGCTGGTCTTCAATGAACATTTTCAATTAGGGACTATAATTTTCGGGGAGGGTTGAGAAAAACCTATTTTATACATAACAGCATTTGCCGATACGAATAACTTAGTATTATTTCATAATTTCACATATCAGCTTTTGCCACATTAAAGAACCAATTTTAAGTCTGACATATCAACTTAAAACATAAAATTGAACTTTTCGGACATATCAACATCTACCATAACGCCACAGATTTGATCAACTGAATGATTTGTGTGAACTTCTGTTCGTCTTTGGGATTTTATACATACATTACATACTGCTTTGATATACTCAAATGAATTGAACCAGCAGTTTAAATAAGGGAACGAATCCAAAGACAGATTTTGTGGGAAATTTTAAAAAAACTTCATAATTTTCTTATTTATAATTTTTACTTCACTAAACTTTTATATAAGATTCTTTACATTCTATCATTATTCTAGTATGGGCGTTGGCCCAGTTAGCAAGAGCAGCGGGCCAGTGATTTGAGCGGCCCTTGTTCGATGCATGTGGCTGCAAATCCACCGCCGTGTTCACTAATGGTGGCCGGGGCATGTAAAATAGGTCTTGGCTGCAATGTCCTCCAAGTTCTCAAATTTACCTCTGGAGGTGCAGGATCAAGTGTTCCGGTCTCGTCACTTGATTCGGTTCAAAATCACGGGACCGGTCATTTAGCCAAGTCGGACTCCGACTCTTGTGGTGCTAATTCAAACCAGGAGCCGCCCCTTTCAGCCCAATCGCCTATTAGGACCTGGTGAATGGAACCTTCAACCAGGGGGCATTAGCAACAACAACAACACTAGTACATTGGACAGATCAGTTGGACTGTCTGTCCTTGAGTAAACTATACGGTGGAAATCCATGGATTTATTCCCTTCTTCAAACTGATTATAAAATAGGTATAAAAACCAATAATTAAAAAATGAGAAATATTTTTATTGATAAAAATTCTGTAAACCTTTGTAAAATTTTGCAAAAAAAAAAATGAAAGTCATTACTAAACATCACTTTCATCGTCATAATATGCAGTGGTTCAGTAGTCGGTCTCATAAAAACTTCTTCATAAAATTGTTTGTATTCAGGAGGAATATCTTGCCAACATCCTGGAATTTCTTGTCTTGTATTGGAATTTTTTCACTGCAAGATTTTCTGTTGGAATCTGGGGTGTTCCTGTGTTTGACTTTT
This sequence comes from Dolomedes plantarius, assembly GCA_907164885.2. Taxonomy (NCBI): domain Eukaryota; kingdom Metazoa; phylum Arthropoda; class Arachnida; order Araneae; family Dolomedidae; genus Dolomedes; species Dolomedes plantarius. The sequence continues at coordinate 111,262,462 of OU015498.1, forward strand.
TGAGTAAAAATTAATGTTTCACCAAACCATCAATGAACTCAGATATTGTTAGATAGCCTTTTGTTAAGGAGTATTCTAACGGCCTGTATTTGGAAATAGAAAATTTGGACTTTTCCAGGGACTTTATCGTTTTTCTATAGAGTTTAGGCCACCAATTCTTGAAGTATAGGATACTTTCTGTGGCGATTTCAGTAACATTGAATCCTTTCTTCATAGAGGATTGAATCAAATAAGTGTATTGTTGCACTGTGTAACTTCTATCCATTCGTCTGATTTTCCTTTTAGCAGTCCCTAAATTGCGATCACATTGCAGGAAGGAGGTCCTCGTACAGGTCCTCCTTCCTGCAATGTGTCCAAGTACTGATAAATTTTTCCTAATAGCCCAGTATCAACCAGTACAAAAAAAAAAGCGCTCTAGAGTGTTGTTTCGGTTTTCCCATCCGCAGGCGTCACTGAAAACGTGAAGTTCTTTAACCTCGGGGTCTATATTTTTAATTTTCAACAACAGCATGCTACAATCTTGGTCAAGTCCACGTTTAACTGCTGACACTGAATAAACGTAGAAAAAGGCAGAATCTGTATGCAGAACACATATAGCCAGAGTTTCCTCAGCTGTAAAAGAGCGCGACAACAGCGACAGTCTGGCCAAGCACGGTATCAATAGTTTGAAGAAGGAAACGACACCGTGATATGTTCCCTTCTTCAAACCGACAAATATTGCCAGGCCCGATTACTCAAGTACATGAGGGATTTTTGTTCCTTTTTTTACAGCTTACAAGGAGCGTCTATATGTAAATGACAGTTTGGCGCAAAAAAAAAAAAGAATTTCAATTTTTTGGCACTTGTTCCCTTCAAACTGCTGGTTCAATTGAAAGTTGAAATGATGCCGAAGAATAAGGTTTTAAACTGTTTTCATTGTATGATTGTTTTTTACAAACTAAGATTCCTAGTTAGGGAATATTCTGAATTTTTAAAATCTTTAAGAAGAAAAATTTAGAGTAAATTAAACATTTTGTAACTCACAGTAGTTATATATATACGTATTACTTAATTATAAAGCTAAAATTTTAAAAAATCTTATTTAACTAGTAAATGCTTACTCTTTTAGTGGAAAATGCGCTCTAAATCTCGCAGCAGATATCTATATTTTTCCGTGTCGCAACCCAATTACTACGGAAAGAAAACCGCTAAACAAAGCTTTGTATGTTCCCGATCAATCTTCTCAGACATGCCCTTTTGGTACCTTACCTCTAAGGAATTTTCAGAGGGGAAAATGTTGCCAAAACAAACAATAAAAATAAATTAAAAAATCTCTCTCACAAAGTTTTCTCGAGTAATATGAACTAGTCTGAATCTCGGAGGACTGACTGCTCAGCAATTCTACCTAATAGCGTCATCTTTTTTAATTATCGCCTTTTTGCGGTCACGTTCATCCAGTATCAGTTTCCACCAAACCCCCCTTTCTACAAACGAAGCATTTACTTAACGACGAGCAGGGGCTCTAAAAGGCGTTAAATATGTGTAATGACATAATACCCCGGCTCATTTGTTGGCGGGTAGGTCACGTAGTCTAGCTTTTGAATCTGAAATGTTTAGAGGCAAGATATATTCAGATGAAGTTTCGCAAGCTGGTGTGAATATCGATTCTTTTTCATTGATTATTTTGCGTATTTTAATATAATATAAAACACGTGTAAAAAAAAAAGTCGTTGAAGCATAGAGGGAAGATGTGTTGTGCATTTCAGTTTGAAATGTTTTATATTTTTTTTTAGGAATTATAGGAAATAATATTTAAAATTCATGGTTGGAAAAACTTCTTCAGAGTAAGTGAAACTTTGGAGAAGTTTTAAAACTTTTTGTTACATTTATTAGAAAGGAATTCGAGTAAAATACTAAATATTTAGATATGGCGATCATTTGTAAATTTATTCTCATGTTCTTTTATTTGTTATTATTTTTTATTTAATGGTTGGATATTTATTTAATGGTTATGGATAGTAATTTTTTATAATTGTTAGAGATACGTAATTTTCGTTTTTTTACGAAATAGATGCGAATAAAAGCAAAATTTGCCGATATGAGCTAATAAATGCTAAAATTATTTTTTTACTTCTTTTTGGCGAAAACTCGGTGATAAACGGCTTTTTAAGCGAAAATATGTAATAATAGTAATAATTTATTAACATAATTGCTTAACTAATATCAACCTCTGCCTTTAACTGAGAGATCTCACTCTCGAAATTTGTTCATTCTTATTGTTAAAGACTTGATTAAGAGAATGTGGAAACTACTACAAAGTTAGATTTTAACTAAGAATTTTGATACTTTCCTAACCAAGTAAAATTGAGATTTTTAAAAAATAAATACGAAATTTTTGAATTAATTTTTTTGCGAATAAATGCGAAATTTTATAAATTGTAATTTTTTTTTGCGAAGTTCTATATTTTTTGTGAAATTTACGTACCCTTAATTAGGATAAAGAAGGGACATTAAATTATTATTACAAAAAAGGAGATGTGTTTCATTTTTAAATATCATAGTTATACCAGAATGCAAACTTAGAATTACCAGGAATACTATTATCTCTAATTTACGCTTGAATATTCATCATCATCATAAGTAAAAAATTTGATGTGAATAATAACTTTTTGTTAATTTTATTCTCATTTATTCTAATGTGCTTTTATCTGCTATTATTTTTCATTTATTACTTGCATATTATAATGGTTTAAAAAAGGAATAAAATTATTGGTACACAAAAAGAAGATGGGTTTTAGTTTTAAATGTCCTAGTTATTCCAAATAAAAACTTATAATCACCAGAAATACTATTATAGATAATTTACACATGAATATTCTTAACCATAAAGAAAAAATTTTGATGTGAATAAAAACTTTTTGTTAAATTTTCTAGGTAATGTTTAGAAAAATTATATTAGAAAATCTCCAACAAAAACTCACTATCATCAGAATATTTATTATTGCATTTTTCATGTTTAAACTTGAAGTCTTTTCATGAATTAATTTAAAAATCACTCAGTCATTTGTAAAATATTTCAATCCATTAGCGCTTAACTAAACAGAGAGATTCTGTTCAATTCATCAAAAGAAAAAAAAATAGATCATAATCATGAATCGTGTTTTACATACTTATCTTTTTTCATCATCTTTTTTCTCCGCATGCCCATGTCCTTCCTTAGCTAATTATTTTACACCAGTTTCCCCCATCGAAACCGAAAACACTATCTAAAGATACATCCAAGGCGATAAAAGTATCTCACTTCGGTCATTAGATACACAAATGATTAGTAAACAGATCTTACAAAACATTCAAATCCGCCTCAAACCCAATTTTAAAGAAATCACAAACTACTAAATTTTTTATAACTCACTTTAATGGGACGATAAAATAGGACGGAAGAAAAATTTTAAAGGCAACGACACTTTTGTTGTTATGAGCTAATGCATTTTCTATTGAAATTGCGTTCTACTTTTATAGCTATAAACTACATTCTACATCATTAAACGTATGTGCTCGGAACTTCTATCAAAGGAAATTTAAACGCAAGCGAAATTTACTGTATTCATAAAAAAATAGTATTATCATATTTATATAATAGTATATAAAGATTTAATTTATAGTACATAATTTTAGATTTATAAAGTAGAAAATTTTATACTTTTCTAATTTTTTAACAGTTGAATTATATCATATCAATTTTGAGAAAAGAATATTCACAACAAAAAGTTTTGCGATTCTTAACAATATGCAATTAGTCCTGTTTTCAAGGATATCATTGTGAGTAAATTATTACGTTTTTCTGTGTTTGTTGTTTCTAATGTCCCCTTGGTATTCCAGATCAGGTCTACATAGAATAGCGGGCTGAGGGGTGAGGCTATGGTTTATAGTGACACCACAAGGGTCGGAGTCCGACTTAACCAGCTGCCACCTCAATTTTGACCTAGCAACCCCAGGGGCGACATCTGGTGGGATCGTACCCTCTCCCACCCTCTCTGACCTTATAGAGAGATTTTTCGGTCTATGGATTTAACGTGCCCATAACAGGCCTAGATATGGATGTATTTAAGGGCACTTGTCGATCCGACCACCCTCAGCACCGAAAGCTGACGTGCTATTACCAGGCTACTTCAGGACCATTATGCTTTTATAAAAACATCTAATAAAAATAGAAATATCCATTATAAAAAATATTTAATACCTAGTTTGATTTTACACATCATATAAAAAATATTAAAGGGTTGCATTTGAAGAAATTACCAAAAATCTTAATTCAGTTTCCCTAACTGCTGTTTTTCTATAAGCTTTGGCCTTTTCATGAATGATCTGTTTTCATACATTTAAATATTTTTGCCTGTTTAAAATTCATTCAATTTATGTTTGGATACCCGAATTCAAATACCTGTCTTAGAAGATGGGCGTGATAAAAAAAACGTAAACATTTTCAAAAACAAAAGATAATTTTTATTATTTCATACATATCTTTTTCATATTTTATGCAAAAATTACATTTAAGCGAAAATTATATAGATTATTCTTATTTAGTTCCCCTTTACATCATATAAAGGTGAAGGTGTGCCATTTATCTGACTTTTACATACAATGAATTAACTGGAGACTTTCAATGACACACAGAGGAGAGTTTTAGTAATGGTTAGTAGCATCAAACATTTAAAATGTATATTAAAACTGGAAATTTTCAGCTATACTAAAATTTAAAAATCTCAAAAGCTTTTAGAGCCCACATCGTGTAATTATTTCCCCGTTACAGCAGAGAATGGTCTAAGCATTGAAAGGGAATCAAAAGAGATTAATTTTTATTTCAATAAAGCGATTAATTTTCATTTATGCTCTAAAACCGGAGAAAATTTTATTACTTCTGGACTTAAATAAGCAATTTTACACCGAATGTAAAACATTTTTGAAGTAAATTTGTTTATTAAATTTACTTCAAAATTTGTTTATTAAATATACTTATACATAGATGTACAGAATGTTTATATCGTTCTTTTACGTCATTTCCTGTCTATTTCATCAAGTTGAATATTTCTCCTAATATACACTCATGGACAAAAAAATTAGCGCACCAAGAAGGAGTCGTCAAAATGAAACGAAATTTTACATACGTAATGACTACTTTAATATAAGTAAATGATAAGAAAATCAAAGAAAAAGGATAATTTATTTCAGAGAAAAAGGCAAAAGAACGGAGGAGTTAATACTCCGTTGGACCCCCTCTAGTGCGAATGCACGATGCGATACGATCGGGCATTGAGTCATACAAGTTCTGTATGATGTCTTGAGACATTTCGTTCCATATTTGCTGTAACCTTGCCTCTAGTTCGTTCAAACTCGTGGGATGCCCAACTCGTCGTCCCAAATGATCCCAGATGTGCTCGATTGGAGACAAATATGGGGATCGGGCAGGCCAAGGAAGGGTAGTAACAGTGCGGAGACAGTCTTGTGACACCCTTGCCGTATGAGGCCGAGCATTGTCTTGTTGAAAAATGGCTCCTGGGAGCCGTTGCATGAGTGGCAACACATGTGGTTGCAGGATTTCATGAACATACCGCTTTGCTGTCATGGTGCCACGGAACAATACTAGGGGTGACCGTGTATTGTAGGCAATGGCACCCCATACCATCACATCAGCTGTGGGAGCGATGTGTCACTGTACAGCAAAGGCAGGATTGAAGCGTTCACCACGGGCTCTCCACACACGAACACGATTGTCCTCACTGCCGAGATTGAATCTGTATTCGTCGCTAAAGACGACCTGGTTCCATTCCGCTGCAGTCCAGTTTCCTCGTGCGCGGCAAAACTCCAAACGGAGGCGTCGATAGGTGGGCGTCAAGGGCAGCACACGTAATGGGCGCCGCGATACCAACTGTCCTTCATCCAGGCGCCTTCGTATGGTTCGAGATGACACAGAGGCCCCTAGTGAAGGTGCTACCTGTGCCTGGATGGCGTCCGATGAAGCAGTTGGCCGTACGCGTGCATTTCTTACGATGTGGCGGTCTTCTCGACGACTGGTCTGTCGAGGGCATCCTGAGCCTGGTCTTCGTGTACATGACATCTCTCGGGTCCACTAGTCCCAACACCTCCTCACAACACAATCAGAGCGGCCTAATTGACGAGCAACTCGCTTAGCTGACCACCCAGCTTCCATCATCCCGACGATTCTCCCCCTCTCAAACTGCGACAACTGCTTATATTGTCTTCGAACACGGCGTAATGGCATGTCTATCTCAGCTCTTCCTTTGTAAATGATTCAGCCCACTCAAACAAGCTTTGGTTACCTGTTTTATACTCCACAGAGTACGATGTTCAACGCCCTCTACAGGCTATACGTAATACGCAATCACGCTGCATTTCTAATCATTTGCATATCTCCCCGACATGTACCTTCATTGCAAGTTTCGTTACGATCCCGCAATTATTTCTTGGTGCGCTAATTTTTTAGTCCATGAGTGTATATAACCACTATCTATATCTATATATACTTAAATTTGACATGGGTCTGCAGCGTGCTAATGAATAGCGCATCGGGTTTAGGTATTTAGATTCCCTAAAACCGCTCCTAAACTAAATTAATTAACGCCCCTTAATTAAAGTCCCTAAAACCGCCACTTAATACTCTCGTTTGTACGTCATGTATGGGCACGTTAAATCGGTATTCCGGAAAGTCTCTCCCTGGGGTTTGTAGGGGTGTTCCTTACGAACCCCTCAAAAGTAACCAAAGGCAGTGCTTAGCATAAAATAAGGTGACACTGCTGTGTGATGTTGGTAAAGGCTGCTATGTACTAACCCCATTGGATTCGCTCACCTCAGTGTTAACCTATGGAGAGAATTTGTCCACGGATTGCCGACTTGAATTCAAAGATTTTTTAAAAAATTTGTACTCCGTCATAGAGAAAGAAATTTTACATTTGTGTACATTTTTCATTTTTAAAAAATGAAATTAATATTTTAAAATTTAAATTATTCGGGGAAAATCTGGTATAGTGTGTTTTAAACGCTCATAAATTCCTTCGGTGGACGAAATTTATAAAATAAATCCTGTAGCGCTTTGTAGAAAAGTTCAGGCTATCTGAAAATAGCTATTTTATTTGATTATCAGCCTTTATGTACCTGTAAATAGGTGACAAAAATATAATTTAAATAAAAAATTTGGGGGCAGCGCTTAAGGGAACGATGGACATTTATTTGAGCAAATCTCGTCATTGTAATACTGATTGTGTTATTGTAAAAAATATACACTGCTGGCCACTGTAAATGCAACACCCTGAAGGAAACATGCAAATTACATGAAATTTACAACATGCATTAGCGGAGGTGAGATATGCAAATGATTAGAATTTCAGCGCAGACGCACATCACGCGCGCCTGTGGCGCCACTTCAAAGCGCTATTTAAGGCTTGGAGATTTCGACGATTTCAAGTTCGGCAATTGTGTTTTTCTTGTGGTTTTTTAAAAAAAAAACGATCAATTATGCCTCGTCGAAAACAGCGATCATCTTTTGATCAAGTATCCGAGTTCGACAGAGGAAGGATAGTGACCGACCGAGATTGTGGATTATCTTTCAGGGAAATCGGTAGTCGTGTTGGACGAAACCAAACAACTGTAATGCGGATATGTGATCGTTGGATGCAGGAAGGTACGACGGACCGGCGTGTTCGATCGAATCCACCTCAGCGCACCACTTCACGTGATGACAGGTAAATTGTGCGCATGGCAGTGACGGATCGCTCAGTCACATCACGAACCATAGCACAGCACATGCAGTCTGTAACGCATCATCCAGTGTCTGCGCGTACCATTCGACGCCGTTTACAGCAGAGTGGTCTGTCCGGAAGACGTCCGTTGCTTTGTCTACCCTTGACGCAGAACCACAGACGTCTCCGCCGACAATGGTGCGATGATAGAAGGATGTGGATGGTAGAATGGAATGAAATTGTCTTTACTGACGAGTCACGCTTCTGTCTGCAACACCACGATGGTCGCATTCGAGTCTGGAGACACCGTGAAGAGAGGATGCTGAACAGCTGCGTTATGCACCGCCACACTGGTCCTGCACCGGGTATTAAGGTATCACTTTATGACGGTATTGGATATCACTCTCGCACACCTCTAGTACGCATTGCCGGTACTTTAAACAGCCAGCGCTACATCTCCGAGGTGTTGGAGCCAGTTGTCCTTCCTTACCTCCAGGGCTTGCCCACAGCCATATTTCAACAGGATAATGCGCGACCACACGTGGCACGCATTGTCCAACGGTTCTTCGTCAATCGCCAGATTGAGTTGCTTCCATGAAACATGGGATCCATGGTTGCTCTACGATTGACCCAGATTCCATCCCCAGCTGCCACAGCAGAGAGGATGCTGAACAGCTGCGTTATGCACCGGGTATTATGGTATGGAGCGGTATTGGATATAACTCTCGCACACCTATAGTACGCATTGCCGGTACTTTAAACAGCGAGCGCTACATCTCCGAGGTGTTGGAGCCAGATCTCCGAGGTGTTGGAGCCAGTTATCCTTTCAGGGCTTGCCCACAGCCATATTTCAACAGGATGATGCGCGACCACACGTGGCACGCATTGTCCAACGGTTCTTCGTCAATCGCCAGATTGAATTGCTTCCCTGGCCGTCTCGCTCTCCGGATCTTTCGCCGATAGAAAACATGTGGTCCATGGTTGCTCTACGATTGACCCAGATTCCATCCCCAGCTGCCACAGCAGACCAACTTTGGCAACGTGTGGAAGCTGCTTTTTCTGCTGTACCCCAAGAACTCATCCAAAGTCTCTTTGAATCAATGCCGAGGCGTGTGGCAGCGGTGATCTCCAACAATGGCGGCTACTCTGGCTACTGATTTTGGCAGGAACCACACTTCACAGAAGTCTATAAATTTAATCATTTGATACTTGGTCAACATGTTATCTACAAAATAAATTTTGTTGTGATATCTCTTGTCTCTCTTGGTGTTGCAATTTGGGTGGCCAGCAGTGTATATACTTCTGTAGATTATTAGTACCAAAATAATTATTTTCAAGTAAAAAAATCATTTATGAAGCTTCTACAAAGTAATTTGTAATGGGTAAGTGTCGTAATAAATTTTAAATCTGTTTCTCTCAAACAGATTTTTCAAGGTGTTTATATTTTTTAAATGCTCCATGCTACTTAATTTTTCTTCAAAATTCATGAAATTGATGAGGAAGAATCCTGATGCTGTTTACAAAAAACCTGGGTATGCATTTTACAATTCGACTTCATTAAGGTAATTAAATTTGATTTATAACTTTTCAAAAGGCAAAATTTTGATGAAAATCGGGATGGAATTCAGAAAAAAATCTCTCAAAAATTAACTATTCAAGGGATTAAATAATTGATACCCAGATTTGTGTGTTATACAGTTTAAAGAGATTAAAATGCAAAATCGAGGAAATATCTCAAAAATTAAGTAGCAAGGAGCATTTTAAATTTTTGTTTATAAATTTCAAATTTTTAAAAATTCTTAAAATTATAATGAAATTGGAAATTTCTTTTAAGGTGTTCTATTTATTTATAGTGAAATGTGTATATGTACAAAATTTCGTATCTCTATGATGAAAAGTAAAAAAAGTAAATTTTAATGTCCACCGTTCCCTTAACCCCCTATAGAGAGAGAGCCATTACAATCCCTCAAAATGTCAATCCTAAAGGGGGTGGAATTCTCGAATTGTCAACTGGACTCCTCCCACCACAAGAGTCTGCAAGAAGAGGAAAAGGGAAATACGATTTTTTTGTTTAGTACATAGCAGCCTTAACGTAAACGGTGCTCCCATTACCAGCAACCAGCAATTTAGCGTTGTAGAATGAGTAAATGTAGAAATACAAATGTGTCGTCTGCTGCATCGTAGTGGAAAAAAAATTTGCAAAGGGCTTTGAAATAGATCACCTTCTACACGCATGCTCGATCTTGATAGAAACCTGGATACGGATTATGTTTGCTGATACGAGTGGACGCACACTTCAAGTGCATCATGTCACCGTATCATTTATTATAATGGATCACTTTATGGTATGTTAATACGAGGTCTTGTTTTTAACCTGGCCTTATCCATATCCTTTTTTCCCAATCCTTTAGCTTTTAAAATAGAAATCAGCGTAAGATTCACGTATTATTCATTGCTATTCCATGAGAAACATGTTAACTGCTCTGTGTGTACCACATATCATTTCTTTAAAGGTCTGAGGTAAGGCTGGGTCTAGTATGAGTGTAATGTTTATGAGCATATCGAATTTCGGTATGCTGAAATAATACAAAACACCGACCACTCTTATCCAGTCCGATATAAAGCTTGATACGAGCCGAATGGTGGCCGAAGAATTTGGGCGCTGGCATTCGGTTCCAGATTTTGTAGTTTCGGGTTCTGTGGTTGGCACTGGTGTTTGTAAGCGTTTGAAATTGAATTTAAACTGTATAAACCTCAAGTAGCGAACCATTACGGGGCATTACCAACAAACCAAATCTTGATAAATGTTCCTTATAGATTCAAGCGAGGAACAATCTTATTGGGAACTAGGTAGCTTAGTGGTAACGCATCGGCTTTTGGTGCTGAGGTTGCTCGGATCGAATCCCGTCAGGCGGCATTCAATACTTCTCCGTGTCTAGGTCGGATATGGGCATGTTTAATCCGTAGACCGAAAAGTCCCTCTATGAAGTCAGAGAGGGTGGGAGAGTGTAGGTCCCCCCAGATGTTCCCCTTGGTATACTCGGTCAAAATTGAAGTGATACCTGGCTAAATCAGATTCCGACCCTTATGGTACCATTTTAAATCGTATCCGCACCACTCAGTCCGCTAGCCCATATGGACCTGTGTAGAAGCGCTGAATGTTATAATTCACCTCGGTGTGTGGTTGAAAGACGGCCAAGAACAAAACTCTTATAAAAACTTCAGAGTCAAAACAAATAAAGGCTTATTCACTAAGAGGACGTAAAAGAATTGCTGTCTGTATGGCCATTGATAGTGATCAAAAGACTATAAATATTGCAAGATAGATGGACGTTAATTTATGGCCCACAATAAAACTTTCAGCAGATTATGGTCAAAGTTGTATTTCAAATGAAAATTATGGTCGGGAGGTACTTCGTGGACTATGAACAGGAGCAGTATAATAAGGGACCAATTGGGGCAGGAACTGCTGAGAGAAAAACAGCCCACTGCCCAATGATAGAAAAAGGGGCGGGCCAAAATGGCACCGGTAAACGAACAGCAGCTCTTCCAAGAAATATATAAACGAGAGAAGATCCAGAGATTGCGCTGGCTGTTTTCATAGAGCTCGGACGATACAGTGTCCCGATTGAACTGCCTCGGAGTCTAGCGGTAGTGCCGGTAATGCGACATGATGATCCTGAATATGACTTGATTTGGGCCACCTGTCATCGAAGCCATGTCATCGCTGTATTCTTCAACAGTAGTAAGTGCCTCCTGATAGACTCTAAAAATAATTACTTTGACCAGTTTGCCTCTGCTTCTGATTCCTCTTGTGTTAAATGTTAATATGAAGGGGAATATTATTCTGTTAGTAATTACAATTTAAAAGAATTTTGAGCTTTGTCAAATAAATGTATGGTAAAGGTCAATTCTCTGTGTTTCCTTGCCTGTCCCAACACATGCACGTATCCATTGTTTTAAGGGGACAATGGACTTTCAAAATTGTGAAATTTGCACAAAAATTCGATTTTTTTTTATTTTATTGAATTATAAAACTATGGACGAGTAGGAATGTGTTGCAAAAAGAATTTTTAATTTCTGCGATTACTTTCCTAGTTATAGGCATTTGTATTTAATTTAGACATTATGTGGTTACGAATAACAAAAACTTTAAATGTGTTTTTCTCAAAATAAACATTTTGATGTCATACGAATATTCAAACTGCTCCGGGCGCATTTCTAATGATCGCATTGCTTTGAAATTTAAGTTTTATATACTTAACTGTATATCAAATAAATCTTATTGAAAAACATTATGTTTCGTAGCTCGGAATTTCTAAATTTCGTACTCGAAAAGACAATTTATAGGTATTTTGCGTCATAAAAAGGGTGTTTTAACTATTATTGTTTTTTCTCTTTATATTTTCATGAATGCTTAAAATAAGCAATAAGTTTCATTGTTAGTTCTATAAGGTATCCTGTAAATAAAAATTACCATATTATTTGCAAAAGAAATGCGCATGGAACATTTTTAATGAGGCCAATTTTTGATATAATTAATAATTAATAATTCATAAATTATTAATATTTCATCTTTAAATTTTCACCACTTTTACATATCTATGGTACTAATCACATATTAAAATTTGAAGCGAATCCATACGAAATAAAAAAAGTTAGGTTTGAAGGTCCACTGTCCCCTTAAGGTGATTTAATAACCAATATCTGATTATGGCCACACAGACAGCTTTTCTTTTACGTCCTCTTAGTAAACAAGCCTTTATTTTTTTGCCTCTGAAGTTTTTATAAGAGTTTTGTTCTTGGTCGTCTTTCGACCACACACCGAGGTGAATTATAAAAGTCAACGCTTCTACAACCTGGTCTGGAAATGCCTCCAGCCTGGGGGGGCGTTAGAAACAACAACAACAATCTTATGCATGTAACTGATATGCGTTAAATTATTCATATTCATGTCCATTAGGAACGCACTAATGAACCGGATGTATTGATATGAGGAGAACGTTTAGATCCCTAAGAAGCTCTTTTTTGAAGTTTCCTCGTGATATTTTCAAGTAATTTTAACACCTTTTTTGTAAAAAAAAAAAAACTGGGACTATTCTGCTTAACTCATTCATTTTAGTTTGAAGTGTAAACACCACTTCTACAAATGCATTTGCGATTTGCCATCTGAATTATTGTTTGCTTTAAGTTATCGACAGTTGCTGAAACTGAAGATGGATTAATTCAAGTTGAGAAAAAAGTGATATTGCTCATCAACACAAGATGTGTCCAGGTGAAATAGAGGAATTTCCACACGAAAGAGCAAGTAAAAAGTTTGAACAAGCTAAGCTTTCTGTCTCACTTCATCACTTGTGAATATTCAATCTACCACTTCACACTCGTCACCCAAATGTTGCCCATGAACTCCTTCAATTGGTACATGCGCCCCTTTCCCAGATAGTCGCGAAAAACGCGAACCTGTAAACTTCCAAGAAAATCCCACAAGAGCAAGTTTTTCCAACAAAATTCCCATAAGTAAAACAGAATGAGCTTCAGATTTCAAGCTTCTGCACTCATGGCTACTTGTTTTCGTGTGGTTTTGAGTTTCGTGTCTTGCAAACATTCTGTTCAGGAATTAATTATAACCATAAATCTTTTCCAGGATTTTAAACATCATCACTTTTCTACATCCGGCATTCCAATTCCTTTGTTTGGTAGTGTCTTTTGGCTCGTAATCGATAACAGTGATAAGTAACGAAAAGGAATAGGGATCTCCAGTAATCGAAAATACTAGGAAAAGTCTTGGATGAGGTCATTCTGAGAATTAATAAGTTGAACTTGAAGAGGAATAACATTTTGACGCTATAGATGACGACGAACAAGAATATTAAATTGAAGTGATGTGTATCATTGAAATAAAAGGTAAAACGAATGCAGTAGTAATTCAGTAGATAGTAATAAATCAGTTATATATAGGTTAAGATAAAAAAACAAAGGGGGATATGAATCAATCAAAAAGAAGTAAATTATAAGCCATATATATATTAACTAAATTGCTAGGTGTTATGAGTCCCGCGAGATGTATGAATATCCCAGTTAAATAAATTATAAATAAGCACTTAATAAACATTGCATCCTAAGCTTCAAATTGATGAATAAGTTTCGTGTAACATTCATATATAACATATTAACAATGTGAAGTTATGTCCACAGGTAGGAGAAATTGGTTCCGATATAGAATGAAACAAATTTTACCTACTACATCAAAGTACATAATTTTATAGATAATATAGAATGTACCTATAAATATTTGGATCTACCACTATATTCCTTAAAAAATCTCCGAAAACATCTTTCAAATGAAGATTGCCTAATCGCATAACTTTCAGAATTCACCCGGTGTTTTAAAATGGGTCGATCACTGAGTAACGGCTTTCATACTTGGTCAGTCAAAATTTTTCATCCTATTTAAAACAACTCTCACGTCTTAGGGATTGAAATCATTATCTTTTGCCTTCCCCATGTAAGAACTATTCCACTACAGCATCGGCCCATGCTTTAAGCGCACAAGGGACCTTAAACCTCGTTTTTAATTTTCAACATTTTACTCTCATATACAAAATGAGAATAATTAATATTCTTTTCTACTACGCTGAAGACACAAATAAGTATTCTGTGGAAGAATAAGTCATGTTTAATAAAAAAATCTCCAAAAATGCTAGCATTTTTGAAAATGCTCCATGGGCATTACTTTTCTTCCGATTTCTTCCAAAATTCTCAGGATGGTTATTTGAAGTGTTTTCCATAAAATTGTGCATAATTCTTTGAGACTACAAATATTTTTCAAATTTACAAACCATGAAATAAAGAAAAACATTAAAAACTTTAAAAAAACAGGCTTTAAAAATAATTATTTATGGCTTTATAGTCATAGAAAAAACATCATTGAACAATTATGTTAATATATGTACGGTAAACTTATAAAGAAATTAAAGTTTTTTAAATGATTTGGATTGCACATGGAGCATTTTTCAAAATGTTAGAATTTTTGAAATTTTTATTTGAAAAGCAGGCATTATTCTGCCAAAAAATCCTTATTTTCAAATCTAACTGTCCTTAATGTAGTAAAAAAATACAAATTATTCTAATTTTGTATACAGAGATATATAGTTAAAAATTGAAATATATAGAGTTAAATGTTGAAAATCAAGAAATTCGAGGTAGAAGGCCTCTTAAGCTCATAAACTAAACATACAAACTACCATAAACTGCCTGCTTAAAATGCCAAACTTTTAAGGTCTAAATTAATGCTGCTGTTGGCTAAACACTTTACGAGAGCACTAATAAATTAGATTAAGAAATGATTCAAATGATCTAAAGACCTTGACCAAAAACTTCATTTCAGGTTATTTTTTTAACGATCTCTATTTATAACTGGTCAGAAGAGAAATTAAGAGCTAGCGGTAATCACTGAAGCCAGACAAGCTGCAGTAAAGAAAACACGAGGCAAAGATAAAAATATTCTTCCTCGACCAGACAGAAAAATGATTCAACGCATCGCAGCTCGTAATGGGGCAATCATAAAGTGTCTGAGTGATAGATTTTCATAATGATGTCGTACCTCTTAGTCTTTAAGCAGAAGTTTTATATAAAATTTCAAAATATTGTTAACAGATTGTTTTGAAATAATAGGAATCATACACTTATAAAAAATATACATATAATTAAAAGGCTTTTAAGGGTAAAAAGTTAGCAACATGATGAGTATGAATCACTGGAAAACACAAGGCAGTATGAATCACCTTGAAAGGCGTCGCGTATGAGACCTTACGATTCAAGGTTGGTTTTAAATGTCTATTTAGGTATCCGAAAAAAATCAATTTTCTGTAAAACTTTCAGATTTTTTTTATTATTTTATTTTTAAGACCAAATAATTAGCTTTTGAAAACCGCTTTCATTTTGTTGATATGCTAGTTAGAACCGGAGATATAAGCATATTTTTTTGCTCGTATAAACCGGAAGTTGCCTTATTTTAACCAGAAGTGTATGTTTAAAAGGATTTGTTTATGTCTTAACTTCCTTTTTTCCCGTACCTAGCATTTCATACATATTTGTGCCATTTTTGAAGCTTAATATAGATGTCTGACAACAAGCTTTTATGGACTAATAATTTGAGCAAAGTACATATTCCGAATTTTCATAACATGCCTGCACATTTTTCGGGTCATAATTGTTCTTTTTAATTGTCAAGTAGCCTGTCGCCCACGCTCCACAAACATAAACTTACAAAGTTTTTTTTGCTTTAAGGTAAAGAAACCACATTTAAATAGATCTTTTTTCAATATATTTATAGTGTTAAATTTAGTGTAATAGTTGTACTCACTTATGAGCAACTACATAGAAGTCTCATTCCATCTACAACATTCACTAAGTTTCATAGTAATTCTAATATGACGCAAAGCTTTGAAAAGTACAAGAGAGGAAATTTTAAAAAACACTAAAAGAGCCCCCTATGGTCAGTAATTAAAATGTTTAATATATGGGTACGAGGTAGACTATTAATTGTCATTTTTAGAATACGCCATGCGAGACTTAAATCCACTTTTTATTTATGATAAATCCCAATTATAATGCATCCTAATGAAAGAGATAAGAGGTGAAACCTTTTGTGGGGAAATTTCTTATCACAAATATTTCTACAAAACTGAGGCCAGAAAGAAATGCGTGAAACTCCCTTGGATTTCACAAACCTCTGATTGGTATCCCGTGTGTCAAATACTTATTGAATATATTACTGCTTCTTTTACTGATATCAATTTTTTTCACTTTTCTGGACGATGTAATCTTCTTAAGAAAGGGATTAGCTGTCTAAAACTGGGTAACTTAACCAATCTGCAGCTCGAAAGATCTCCAGTACGAGACACTGTCCTTGTAGTTTACAAGTTTATGCATACACACAAACACACACAAAAGAAAGAAGCTATGCGTGTTTATTTTTGTGTTAGTTTATAGTTGATATTGGAGGTTTCTTGCTTGTTCTGGTCCTTTAGAAGTGTTGTCTTATTCGCTCATTCCCTCTGTTTGTTTATTTCTAACAAACTAATAAAAAACACAGGTTATTGTTTAATAGTATTGCTGTTGCTATTCATAAAGAAGCTAAATTATCAAATTAATTTTGTTTTTTGTTGATTTCCTATTCTGTTGAATATCTCAGTTTAAGATCGTTTTTATTTTTTATAGCAAGTATAATATATATACCATTAAAAATGTAACGATAGTATCTCGTATGTCTAATTGATTTATTCTGATAGATACATGCACATACACACAAATACTTACATATATATATATATATATATATATATATGTGTGTGTGTGTGTGTGTGTGTGTGTGTGCGTGTGCAAAAGTATGAATAAAGGTTTAATTTTAAGAAAGTTTAAGTTATATTTTGCTTATCTTTTGCATCTAACTTCAAAAGTTTCAAACCCCTTTTTTGTTTAGTTTTTATGAAACAAAGAGCGATACTTTATTTAATCTCTAGCTATCTTAAAGTAATTTTGTAAATTGATTATTTTATTTCTTCTCCTTTAATCCTCTCGTTTCTTATCAGTGAAATTCGAGGCCAAAAAAAAAATCTGCTCGCGTGGAAAACAAAACTTTATCACTTAATAACACCGGTTCACCTGCACTAGAGAGGGAGTTGAAACCCTCCTTCATCTGTTATTATTTTGAAATATATTTCTTCCAGGAGGAGAGCGGCCACCCGATAAGAGAGAGAGAGAGTGTGTCTAAGAACGGGAAGATGCAAGCCCTACTACGCATGCTCCGTCCGGTGGCGCTGCCATCTCCAGCCTCGTCTCTCTCGGCGTTTTACTGCAGACGATGTAGTGACCGAACGCCTGGAACGCGATGGCTGTGGACGCCAACCGATACGCCAAGGAAGGTAGGTCCCTTTCGAGCACTCATCCCCTCGTCCTTGCCCTTCTGCACCCCTTTCTGGGAGACCGAAGGTCACGACCACCGACTCCATTCCATTTTCTTGTTCTCGGCCGAGAACAGCATGGCGAACCGTCGCATTGCGTAGTCGAAGATGTGATGCGAGGGTGGAGAAGAGTTCGAAGATCGTTCGCTGTCACCTGTTGGGATGGGGACCGGGATCTAGCCCTTCTCCACCCCCTTTGAGACACTTGACCTCCCTCGGAACTAAGGTCAAGTGTGGATTACGTTTTTGATATAAACAATCCCGCTGGCACATTTCGTTGTGGGATATTTATGCACAGTCTTGCAATATTGGCTGGACAGGGATGTTTACTTTACTACGGGAGGCAAACTGCTTTGACAGATGATTTACTTTTGCTCTTCTTTAAAAATTTATCCCGCAATAGAAGCCTATCCTAATCATTGTATTTATTTCCATATATGTATTGTATAAACCCCTTTTCGTGTAACTTTTTCTGTTTTTTTTGGAGGGGGGTGATAAATTTTAATAACCATACCACTGTTTCCCTGAAGGGAAGACATTATCAGTGTTAACAACCAATCAATTTCTTTCTTCGTTATTAATAATAACCTCTATTGCTTTGTTTCAGTATATTATTATAATGTAAAGTGAACATCGTTCCTTTTCCCTTTCTTTATTATCATTTCGATATTTTTTTACCCCAATACTTTACAATTCATTCCAATATGTAAGCTGCATTACTCATAAACATATTGTTGCTACATCATTAATACCATCCTTCATTTAATTGCTGCCATAAAATATTTGTTTAACTCTTATGACAACATTATGTTTTTGAGGTACATACATTTTTAATACCAAATTTTGCTAACAATTATCTAAATTCAAGCAATATAATTTTACAAATAATCTCCCAGTTAAAAAATATTTATTGGATACTACTAATACATCAAGGAAGGAATATAGCGCATTTAAATGAGTTCTAATCCAATTATGCCATTTTTAATACAGTTTTGATGATATAAATAACTATATTTTAAACCTACAATTTTTTTAACTGAATTCGTGAGTATATAATTTAACTGATGTCTTATTGTTCGTGTATTTATAACCAGAAGTGTTAAGAAGAAAATAGATAGAATGCTATTTTTAAATTAATTTGAATCTTGTTCCTTTAATTCCCTGGAATGAAGCAACAAAATAAAAAAAAGCATGTTATTTTACTCTACTGTGAATTATATAAAATAAAATATTTATTATATTATTTGAAAGTAAAATTTCCTGGTATAAGTTATTTTATTTAAAACAAAGACCTTAAAAAATCCTTAAAAACAACTTAGGAAATTAATACTTAAAATTGATCAATTCTTTCTGTCCATATTACCATAAAATTGTGCATGCATATATAATAAATGAAAGTAATTTGGAAGAAAATACACTTGTGCTATTATAAAACAATATTTTCTAAGTTTTATATAGCAGCATTTTTATCATTTATTATTGTTTAGGTTTATCACTTAATAATATCAAACGTTTTATTATTCACACTTTGCAAAACCGATCCGTTATCTACGTAGTAAGCAGTAAACTAACAATTTATTCCTACATGATTGCAGACTCATTAAACAGAAAAATTATATTTCCCATTAAATGGACACAACATACTCTCTAAGTACAAATTTCTTTCTGTATTATACTGAAATTATATAAAATTCTTCATTATTAAACGATCGTAAATGGGAGCCGGGTTGTCTGAATAACGTAGACTACAACGCAATAGGTATTGATTGCAACCTAATACGTTTATCCAATTTTGATTGTAGAGAAGTAATTGAATTATCTGTTTTATGCAGTTTTATTTGACTCTCTCTTGAAATTCAGTATTTTTTCTTTCAATTATATAATATGAGTGTATATATATATATATATAGTTTAAGTGTCTACAAATTCATGAAGTCTGCGTATATTTCACATAACCGGATTTTTACACCTAATTTATCCTCTGTGACAGCGTTCATTTTTTTAAAAAATAATCACAATTCCAATTGAAATCACCATATCTAGTATTAGATAATACTCCTAAGTCGATTCTCTCTTATTAGACTGAAAATTTTTCTAAAATTTATCAATAACATTGCCAAAATATTCTGTATCGTTACGCAAATGTGCACATTTTATTAATGACATTGTTTACAGTTATTTTAAGTCAAAATAATTTTCTTGTTCATGATTCTGTAAATATAAAAGATATTTTGAATTGATGATATAGAATAACTTGCTTATTTATTTGTTCGCTTATTAATTGTGTCTTAATTTCTCGATAATTTTAAATAAACATAAATATTACTAAGCATTTGTTAATTAACAATCACGTGCTCTCGAAAGGCACGTGTATATAGTAAGTTTGATGTATTTATGTATGCTTAAAACCCACATGAATTGTCTGTAAGCTTTAGTCTTTCAGAAACAATATGGCTATATTTTATCCAATTATTATTTTCTAGAGTATTTTCTGATAGCAGTTATATTTATATTTTTTAGTATCCCTTTTAACTTAGAGCTTCATAATGTACCTTATAATATGTATGTACGTAAAATGTTATTTAAAAAGCAGTTTATTGTGTATATGTATTGGTATGTATCAATCAAAACATTGTTAAACACATACTAACAAGAAATGCTCATTAAATCAATTTTGGTTGTGATATTATTTCATAATTATCTGAGTAAATAACTTTAGAATATAATTTAAAAGAGCCATAATTAAAGTACAGTACAAATAGAGTTTTAACTATAAGTAATCAATTACCTAATTTATTTATTTAACATAAACAATATAATATGTATATTTTAAGTGAATTTTTGACCTGATCTTTTTGAGGAGTTTTCAGAGTCCAATATTAAAATCAATCGTCTGTAATTTTTGTGTTTTTAATAATGAACCTGTTCAAAAAATAGATTAAAAAACTTTAATGTTGTATATAAATTTTTATACTTTTGAATTAAGATTTTCGGATACAGACTGATCATGGACTTGCTTTAATAATTAAAAAAAACTGAGTAAACTAAAATTCTCCGTAAGGAATTACTTAATATAAGTTATGAATTGCATCATAGGTTGATTTTTAATTTACTTTACTATGGCCATAATTTATATATGTTTTCTATAGCTGTGCTCACATAATTTTTTTCAATGTTCTGTTTTTCTCAAGAGATATGTTTTAGATTCATTTTGTATTCTTCGAAAGAAAGTACTATTTATCGATTCGTTAGATTTTTTTCCGTCTT
Organism: Dolomedes plantarius; assembly: GCA_907164885.2. NCBI lineage: Eukaryota > Metazoa > Arthropoda > Arachnida > Araneae > Dolomedidae > Dolomedes > Dolomedes plantarius. Next base: position 111,283,427 of record OU015498.1, read on the forward strand.
AAGTCCATCAATGATTTTTTTCATGTTGTTGTCGTAAATCAAACATTATATTGACTAATATATTTGTGGCATCCACTCAGTATGCATATAAATATAATCCCAATAGTTGTAGAAGATTTATTAGAACAACATAATAAACCAAATGGAAATATTTATGTGACGGATGTGAAATTCTGGGAGATATTTTCAGGCTACTTATACGTATGGTAACTAACATCTGCAATGCTATCGATTTTTATTAGTATGTTCTTAATAATTTTTAACAATTTGTAGACTTGTGCATGTACTTTCTTATAGATAATACTGATTTTTCAAATCTGGTACAAATATAGTTATCTCCTAATGTAGCATTTAAAAGGTAAATCTTCAGGAATAAATTATTGATTGTTTCGTTTATGCGTTGCTATCAATACACTTAAACAAGGTGAAAATTGAGTTAAAAACTAATATGTCTGAGTTGCATAAAAGTATGTTGGATATTTGAAAGCACTCTCAATACGTCGTGTTGGATATCAGTGAAGAATATCATAGCGAAAGGAAATTTAGCTCACTCCTGTAAATTCTAGAAGTTGTTGCATTTAACCAGATCATCCTCCTTTAACTATAGCAAATCTGGATAACCAATTTAAACCAATTTTTTAACTAGTTTTTTTCATTAACCAAGATGGTTTTTCTTTCTACTGAACAAAAGCTTGATAACTTCATTGTATTGTTACGGGATTACACAAGACTTGTTTAACAGTCCATTTTTTTAATTCACAAATAACCTGAAATTGCCTAACATAATTTTGTTAAATAAACTTGCAGGTTTTGCCAGTTAACAAGTTCCATACTTCTTTAATTGTTAATTTTTACTTAAATGATCTATTTTATCAACAATCACTGTATCTTTATCACTATATGAGATGTGATGAGATTTTTATTGCTAGTTAATTAATATTAATTTACTAAGGGTACTTTTGAAGAACGGCTTTTCACTTAGTAGAGTAATTCATGTTCAGCACATCTGCTTGGAAAATAGCAGGTTCTGGCTTAAATTTCTCAGCTTCAACAAATAAGCTGAAATTTCCTAACATGTTTTTGTTAAAAAAAGTGCTAGTTTTACCAATTAACATGTTACATAGTTCTTTAATTGCTAATTATTACTTAAATCATCTATTAGCTCAATATCATAGTTTCTTTATCACTATATCTGAGATGTGATGATACATTTCATTACTAGCTTTGAAGTGTATTTGTGGAGATCGGAACTTTACTTAGTAGAGTAATTAATATTCAGCACATCTGCTTGGATAACAGCATGTTTCGGCTTCAACTTCTCAGCTGGCCAGTTTATTTTTAGTGAGGAAAAAAATATGAATCCGGGTAAGAATGCTTTGTTGTGGTAGTGCTTGAAAAATTTGACTGATTTTGATTGAGGGTAAGTCCACTGATCTCTTTGACGCGGGTAAAATGTGAAGCTTATCAGTGCCGCGACATATAATAATAGAGTAATGAACGATATATCTTTTCGAGTAGCAGGTGGTTCTTGGGCTCTCTATCTGTACTTTAAGTGAAGAAAAAATTTATTAATTTAAATAATAAATTGTAGTGTTCAGCACATCTGCACGTATTACAGCATGTTTCAGATTCAATTTCTTAGCTTACCCGTTTCAGTTAATGAGAAAAAAGTAAGAATCTGGGTAAGAATGGTTCGTTGTGATAGTGCCTGAAAATTTAATTGATTTTGGTTGAGGTTCGGAAGTCCACCGATTTCTCTCACGAGGGTAAAACGTGAAGCTTATTAGTGGAAGCCGTGATATATAATAATAGAGTAATAAACGATGCATCTTTACGAGTAGCAGAGGGTTTTCGGTCTAACCCTTGAACTCTCTTACATGAAGAAAACCTTTTTTAATGGCAGAATGGGGGAAATGGTCATTAAAAGATAATATTTTATATTTTATCTTATTACTGCTGGCAGTGCATATGCAAATGTTTCAGAGCTTGATGATTTTGAGTTTTAGAAGAGTTACAGGAGTTTTGAAGCCTATTATGAGAAAATGTAATATTTGTAATGAAGCAGCATTTTTTTTATATATGATATTATATTATTATAGGTTTCCTCGACAAGTAACACAGAAATGTCCTTTATATTCGGAGCAGAGTTTTAGAGAGAATATAAAATCTATTCCCCTCCATATTTGTTTGTTCAATAAACAAAAATTCCGTACTATGTATATAAAAATAATGCATTTTGTTAATCCTCCTTTTTTCTTAATTAATTTTGTATCTAATTCTTATTTTATGACATTTATTTTAAATTTATAGAATTCCACATATAAGAGAATTTTTAGTTTTACTATCCTATTATATCCTCATAAATATTGTTTATCATATTTCGAGAATTTCAATCTACCCCAAAAATAGACTAAGCAAAATCAGTGTTCCACCCTTTTAAGTCACTTTAGCTAACTTCCTTTTTCTATAGCTTAGTTTGTTTTCACTGTGCTTTGCGTGACTTATATAACTCCTTTCATGATCATGTATAGAAAAGTATGTGATCATTTTTTTTGTAATTGATTTCTGAATCGAACTTTTGATACTACATAAACTGTCTCCCTTACAAATTATTATAAAGGAAGACTGACCACACATATACCACACACACATAAGTATTACTCGATTTATTTATATATATATATATATATATATATATATATATATATATATATTATATATATATATATATATATATATATATATATATATATATATATATATATATATATATACATATTAATTATTTGTTTATATCACTTGTAGCAAAACTTATCTTGTATAAAGATTAACGTATGAACTGCTTAATGGTTATTAATATGCTATTAATTCGTATTATCTTTGTTATTATTTTCATAAAATTTGTAATACTTTCGTCTAGCGTTAGAATAGGGGTTTTACTTGAAAAGAATAATTCATATGTCAAGAAAATATACATAATCTATTGAAAGAGGGTTGTTACAGGTTTCCTATTCTTATTCTGATGAGAATCGGTCTGAAATATACAACAGTGAGTTATTTGCGTGTATGGTAATTGTGCTCTGGGAATAAAAAATTTTGCAGTTCATGTTCTCGTGGCACTAGTGAAATTTTAATAGCGCATGTATATATATATATATATATTATATATATATATATATATATATATATATATATATATATATATATATATATATATATATATTATATATATATATATATATATATATATATCACTTCAGAAGTATTTTAAGTGTAAATTAAAATACGGAGTCACTTTTGTTGCAGTTTTAAAAATGTAATTTTAAATTTATTTTTCATTAAATGCGTAAAACTACTTATATAAATATATAGCTCTTACCCACACATATTTTTCAAGTGTACTGTTTTCAATTGAACACAATTATCAAAAGTTTCCCTATTTGGCACAAAAATTGTAAAAATATAAAATACCTGCCGAAACGGAATACAGACGAGGAACTTGATGAAACAAATGAGCTAGATATAACAAAAAATACTTCTACTACAGGAAACAATAAATTCTGAAGTCCGAAATTCGCTAATTGTCCAAAGGTATGTATAAAACCTTCTTTAGATGATGGTCAAATCTGTTATTGCAAGTTTGACTATAATTTTACGTATTTTACGCATTGTAGAAATACATTTTGCATATATTTAATCTCCAGCAACCTAGTATAATATTAAGAAGATGCTAATTAATAGGTGACAGGTTTTGAATTATGGTAAATTGAAGAAAAAATTAAGTTAAATCCGTCGCTACGTTTCGTTCCTTCACACAAAGTTGCGAAACTCAAGTACGCTTGCACTTTGTTTATATATATATATATATATATATATATATATATATATATATAGAAGTATATATATATATATATATATATATACATCTACTCCTATCATAACTTAATGAAATCATGATACTTTGCCTTAAATCTCGTCCATATATGCTACCATCTCACAGATGCATTCCGTTTCCACTCCTCATTACTCGATATTGTATACCTCCAATCCGCTAGGGAAAAAGAAAGGGGAAGAACGGGATTTTTTCTCTGCGACCTTCCGTCCAGACAAATGCCTTTAATACAATTTACCGAGCGGAGACATGGACCGTGCGGGTAAACAAACATTACGAAGTGAAGGTATAAAAGAGGGCGAGCCGGAAGAATCAGTATTTCGTGGAACGGGAAGGGGAAAAAAAAGAGCAGAGGGGCTAAACATCTATTTTTTTCCCTCTCCTCTCCTATTTATTTTATTCTTTCCTGTTCTTCAGCCAATACTGTGCTTGGAACCTTCTCGTTTTTTTAACTTTTTTTAAAAATTGGATGAAATATGTTTAGCTGGGATTTTCAAAACATACATAATTTTTAAAACAAAAATTTCTCGAAGTCTGAAATATTCATTCAAAGAAAAGTGAATTAATATTTAGAGAATCTCTTTGAAACAACTGCATCCTTAATAAAAAATATCACCAGTAGCATGTGTATATATATATATATATATATATATATATATAAAGAGCTCATCTTTATGTATTAGACTAAAGTGGTTGATTATTATCGAAAAATAAATCTTTGTTACCACTTCTATCGAAGACTTCGACTCTACCCTCAGAAAGACATATATTCTTATGAGTTATACGCCAATTATTTTATACCTAAATTTCAGAATGACTTTAATATATTTTTATTGTGATATTATACTGTAATGGATAGCATATAATGGATGACATATAAGCAGTTTCAAAAACTTAAAACAAAAAGTAAATATCAAAAAACCTCAAAAATTAGTTTTATGACAAGAGCTAAAGGCTTTTATCACTGCATTATGTTACAAAATCAAAAGCCCGTGTTGATAAATAGTATATAACACTCTGAATCACTCTGATATTTCAGAAACTTTTAAACAACACACTAATATGACGTGACAGATGCATTCGTATCGATCAAAGATAACTGGCGCTGATAAGCCTAGCAACGGATTACTGGTAAACATCTGAATTTGGTAAGGGAAAAACCCTGATGCTTTTTCAAACATTTGATAAGCCGAACGGAAGAACAGTTAAAATGTCGTTGCAAATGACGACATTTTAACTTCATGAATATTCACTACACTGGAGCTTTTCCAAATCCCTAGGGTCGTTGATTCATTTCCTCGTGTAGGATAGCTCTTTGTTTTACAGTTGAATATGAACATGATTATGATTTCTGTCTCTTCTGGTTCATTCAACTTATGGTTATGAGTTTCGTACATTTTGCATCATTAATCCTCAATTTCTTCCTGAAATTATTGTTTCAACCTGAATGTTTTGAAATACCAAATTAGACAATGTAAATTTGTAAGGCATTTCTAAAATAACGAAAAGAATGATCTTAGTGCGAAATTAAATAGTTTGATTGAAAATAAATACTGCAATTCGGTTTGTGGTTTAAAAAGCAACTGTGCTATTAAATTACAGTTTTTGTTTGTTAGTTAAGTATCAGTTAAAATTTATCATGTAGATTTTCCCTACCCAAAAAATTAACTTAATTTAATGATTGTCTTGTCTATAATTTTTACGCAATTTTTATGACATTTGACTGTTAATAGCCAGTTTTAACATCGCTGAACACTACTGAAAGCATTCAATTTATTCTAAGAAACATACTGAAGTTTCAACGACTTTTGATAACATCTTAACTTTACACGAATTGCCATTCTTGTTAATTATGCTCCTTCCACTTTTCACTTATGAAAAAATTAGCAAATTACAAAAACCTTAAGTTCTTAAATTTTGTTTACCGGCTGTTGAAAGAGGGAAGAACAATATTATATAATCTAGGACAAAATGTCTACTTTTTATATTTATGGTCATTTCAAGTTTTTTTTCCTTAAACTTATCTCTGTTTAAAAAATATATCATTCTGCACATAAATATTTAATAATTAAAATTCCGTTTCAAAACATTTCAAATTCAGAATTTAAATCTTGTCTAACTTTTCATATATCTGAAAAACCAGTTCCCCTGTTAACATAATTACTACACATTTTACATAGGAAAGGTGTCAAATAATTTCTTTTCGGGATTTATGATAGATTGATTTATAATTTTTTTCACTTTTAATCTCTTTAAAAATAAAAATAATCTCTTTTTTTAGAATGATCATTACTATAGGAAAAACATATCCGAAATTTTTAATCTAAATAAAATATCCTTATTAATTTTAATAAAATAGAAGAACAAAAAAAAACAATGTTCAAAATTTCATAGGCGTACCTTCAAGGCATTATAGATACGTGTGACAATTATTGAGCCATATGAAAAAAATCTTTTGAACCATTGGTGAGATTCAGTGAAAACTTGCCGGTTGAATGCAGGGCATGTTCGGTTTTATTTTTTAACATGCGCACTCGTATTATTGTTGTTGTTCATTTTTCGTTGAAAACATCGAAATACAGCGTTTCTGAGCGTATATCCATCGTCAAGGCCTACTATTCGAGCAAAAATATTTGCAGAATTTTGCTCTTCGTCTGCGCCACATCATAGCCATTGACGACAAGCATATCGAACATGTCATAACTAAATCCGATTATCTGTAGTTACTTTTCAAATTTGAATAAACTTTTTGGACTCAGTAGTTTTTAAAATTAGATTTTTTAGTTCATATAACTCAATAATTCTCACCCTATATATCCTATTAATGATAGAAAAATATAAGAATTCTAATTCGAAATGCATACACTCGAGCCTCAAATGTATATCAATCCTCAAATGTTATACCACGTGAGAGGAACTTAATAGCAATGTAACTAGCTTATAATCATCATATAAACATGTTATTCATGCAGTTTTATTCTAAAAGCCCAACAGTAGGAAATGAGCAAGAAATAAATTGTGCATTTTTTTAAAATTATAATACCCGGACTCCCTTAAAACTTAGCAATTTATGGTGTTATTCCAACGCATTGAAATCATATACATCTAAAGCTAGGGTATGGTCCCGTATATCTAAACAAATAGACAAGGGAAGTAGAAAGGAAAAATAAATGATTATATCTAAACTTATATTAAACAATTTTAGCTAATAAGTGCAAAAATATATCTTATTGAATGTCTTTTTTAATGCACTATCAAATTATTAGTGACGTCACTATCAACGTTGATGCAGACATCTTCTTATTTACAAAAATTGTTTCGACAGGGTCAAAAAATTTTTCTGGGATGATAATAGCTTTTTTTTCAGATTTCAATGGAATATTCGTTGAAAGCGCAAAAAAGTCTAATGTCTTCTAGACATCGAAAGAGGATTAGTAGACAGCTCAGCTAAAAGACTGATAAAGTCCTTTTAATCTTTATGATCGGATATCGTAAACGGATCAAGTTTCTTCTCCTTCAGTATTTTACTATGTATGCTCTATAAGATATTCTCCTTTCGATTTAATAGTATAAAATTCAAATAGTATACACTCAAAAGTTCATATTTTTTAATTTACTCTTAAAATAAATCTATATTACTCGTGAATATTATCCTGACTCACCACATTAATGAAACTGCCTGATGCTTTCGAAGTTTTGTATTTTTACTACTTTTCAATATTCATTTATGTACATTTAAAAATGTTGAGTTTTATTACTTAAATGATACAAGAATGAGCTAGTGTTTTCACAAACATATGAAATACTCGATAGATATATTTCCATGATTACTGACACTTTTATTCCAAATTTCCTTGATGTCTTATAATTACTTCATAACAATTAAATATCTTACTCTGACGCTTACGTGCTTATTATATCAGATTTCACAGCCTCAGGTTTCCAAATATTTTACAGTTTATGTCAATGTAAAAAGTGCACTTTAAAATACATTTTATGTTTTTTATCACTATGTATCCTGCATGAAAGTAAAATTATGTTTTACAACGATGGATGATCATTTTAAAACATGTTTTTTTTTGCGATCATACCATTTAAAAAGGAAAAGTGCCACTGCAGTATTTCGTTAAGCTAAAGATTTATTTCACCGGACTAAATTAAGATGCACTATATAAGATAACACCCACAAATGCAATGCTCTGTTTCCAAACAACGAAACTTCGGTGGAATCTTTAAATAAACACGTACTACTTCTCACAAGTAAAACCCAAATCACGCACTCTTCGAACAGATGCTCTTATCCGTTTACAGCCTGAGATCTTCCTTATAAATTCGAAATAAGTGTTTTCCGGGGAAACAAAAACAGTGTGGACGAAGTTTTAATTCTTGGCCGTTTGCCACGTTTCGTTTCGTGACTCGGGCGATATGCTTTTTCCACTCCGCTCGATGATTCATGACTCACACTTCGATATGAAACGGCTCCTTCTGCTTTTCCGATTCTATCTGCGAAAGAAAGGGAAGGGTTTTTGGTGAAGGTATCGAAGTTAGGAAGGATTCTCATCATTTTCCTCCTCGTTTCAAGCTTTATTCCATTATATGTTTATACTGGGTTCCTAAGTTCCTAAAAAGTATTTGATATGTTTTGGTTCCTTATATTCCGAAAAAAAATTTAACTAGGTCCTAAAATGTCTTTCAAAATTAAACTCCTCGGAACACATGTTAAAAGCATTCATTGCTATCTGCGATTACTCAAAAGCCAGGTATGCTTTCGTTTTCAGTTCATACAACTCTTATGAAGAAAATTTGAGAATATTAGAGATGCCAGTAGAAACAGTTAAAGCTCTTTTTTATTAACTAGATAACAGCAGTAATCAGTGATGAGAACGAGTCTATTATAAGATCAAAGAATCACGTCAAAATAGATTAGACTTAGATAACATTCAGGCTAGGTCACTGGTTCGATGCTCGTCGCTGACAAATCCACTGCCGTGTACACTAATGGCGGCTGGCGCACGTAACATTGGTCGTGGCTGCAGTGTCCTCCAAGTTCTCAAAATTACCTCTGGAGGAGCGGGGTCAGGTGTTCTGGTCTCGTCACTTGACTCGGTTTCAAAATTACGTGACTGGTCCTTTGACCAACTCGGACTCCGACCCTTGTGGTGACAGTCAAAACAGGAGCCGCACCTTCATCGCTCATAGCCGGGACTTGGATGCTGCTGTCGGTCAAGTGGCATAAGCAACAACAACAACACAGCAACATTCAGGTTGATACATGTACATTTCGTTAGATTGGTTAGACGAGTTCGTTAGACAAGTCGTTATTCAGTACCAATGCCCTATTTTGTAACATATATGTTTTGTTATGAAAAGTTCTTTGATACGTAGAAATTTTGTTAATGGTAGAAGTCTTATACTGCCTCTTATATTGATTAAGCTTGGCAGGCAACTATAAACTCTTTCTCCACCCCCTTCCTTTTTTTTGTTTTGTTTTGTGTGTGTGTGTGTGTGTGTGTCTGGGTACCTTTTTCCTTGTTTATTATTTTTTCCTTACTGCACTATTAAACGTTATCAAAGTCCTTAAAATTCCTTCAAGTATTTAAAATTTTTTGAAGATCTAAAAGTGCTCAAGATTTTAAGAAATACTAGAGTCTACAAATTTTAACCAATCAAATCATGCTATAAAGAATATTCTTTTCCTTATTTATTGACTGATGGTGAACTGAGACCAGAAAAGCGTTTGTTTAAGTTTGTGTTAAGGTGCAGCTCTAAAGCACCTAGACGCAAGACTTCGCAGGCACAGCTCTTAGGTCTTTAAGTGCAAAATGCACTAATTCTCATGATAAAAATATCTGGAAAAAACGGGAACCTATTGATTCAACAATAAACTCATGTGAGCTTCGAAATCCACGGTATTAAAAGTTTTGAAACAGAATAAAACTACAGTTCTTAATCATGATAAGATTTTAAAGAGGTTTAGAACTGAACATCTAATTTTTTTTATTTATAAGCACTTTGTAATGATTTTAACGTAGGATTACGTTGCTCCATAACAATCCTCTGGAGAGCAAAATTTCAGGCGCAAAAACCTTCCGTCCGTCCTCGCGAGTTATAATTTTTGCAGCGCTCCAAACCCAGTCTGCATCGCTTGGACAAGCAGTAAACAGTTAAACAGAAAAGTGCCAAAATGCGTTAAAATTTTGACATACATCTATGTATATGTATGCATACGTACATATATATAGATACATATATACATAACACATACGTACATACACAGAGAAAAAAAAGTCGGTCACTCGCTGAAATAAGCGGATCGTAGAACCCACTTCAGCTGTGTTATTGTGAGAGATAGGTTAAGCAACCCACTAACCGTGTTTTTGAAGGCGGATGTGAGTTAAAATACTACTGAGTTATTGTAGCAAGCGTGTTAAATAACTCACGTCATGAGTTTTTTTGCTGCGAGTTTACTGAGATGAAGAACCAACTTTAAGTACTTGAAGGTAAATATCATGTAACTTGAAATGCTGAATGAAGTTCATTTGGAATGTAGCATTTGGAATGAAAGTTTTGGATGTACTTAACATTTTATCCATTATTTTTCGTAAACAAGAAATTTAATTTTGGAATACAATGTCTACATTTTTAAGCGAGATTAATTTGGAATAAAAGAAAGAAGTTTTGTTAATTTTTATGATTAATTTTTACCCATTGACAATTGTTCTCACATAGAAATTTTTTTCTTTACCAAGAAATGTTTTCATTTAAAAGAGAACCTTTTACATCCAAGTTGTTGAAAAATTTTGTAGAATTTGGGATCTAAGTTCTAGAACCCACTTTCCTATATGGGTTTTACGACTCATCAAAGCGAGTTCCCTTATGCAGTGGATTTGAACTATGTAAGTGGGTTCACCAACCAACATTTTTTTCTGTGTGTGTATATATACAAAAGAGGTAAACAACAATAAGTAATCCTGTGTTAATAACTAGCGGAAGATTCGTTAGAAGAGACTACCTGAAATATTTTTTTTATTCTTTCTTGGAGAGTGCCTTCATATAAAATCCACTAGACTTATAAAAAACTGAACAAAAAAAACTTATTTAAAGCATATTTAGTTTTTAAGATATCATTCGAACTCGACAAGCACAATTTTTTTTCACGTTTGTACACAGAAAATGTTTCGAAATATTTTACCTTTAGTTTACGGAGGTTCTATATATAAAAAAATTCAATCCCCTGAAGGGAGGAAAACACTATTTTAAGGGAAATTCTTGTTTTAGTAAAAGCATGTTTACTCTCAGTCAAAGTTCGTAAGACTCTTGCAAAAATAGATCTCTGGGGTGCAGTATAAAATTTTGACAGAGGTATCTGAAAGGAATTCTCGATACATACTTTTTAAAGTGGTAAATTGTGAAATTTTCATTCCGAGATTAAACAAAATTGAATAGAAAGATTAAAAGAGAGAACTGATGTAAGTATTGATGTACAGAAGAATATGAGAAGACAATATAGCGTAAAAACGGTGTGTCTGACAATGTAAACATCGTAAGCACACGAAGTATGTAGACAAATCAAATGAAAATCTGGTAGTTATGAGGCTTTCTTTTCGGTAAAAATTGCATCCAAATATTAACTGGTATCGTTTTGAGAAATTCAAAATTACTCATATAAAATAACCTTCCTGTTTCAGAGATCTTATTACCTTTTTCGAGTTTATTTTATAAAATGAAAACTATGGAAACGAACAATAAGCGTTCTTCCTCCACATGGTGTTCATAGATATTTCTAAATTTCTCTTTGACAATATAGGATTTATTTCTGGAGAAAAAAAATGTTAGAAAGCTGGAGGTGCTAGACCCTTTTATTCTCTCTTTTCGGTATTGTGTTTTGAAACAGCGGAGAATTTAAGATACACTCGCGTAAACATAAACCGGAAGTTATATTCTCTGTGTTACCAAAAGAGACACGCTCCGCTGGGAAGAAAATCTGGAGCCGGGATCGGGAAAAAGAAGGGAAATATAAACAAGCATTTTTCCCCCTCAGGGGACATGTTTGAAGGGAAAATCGTTTCCAGTGTATTATGTACTCGCTCTCCTCGGCGACACGTTCGGGAAAGGCAAAGGGAAAAACAGAGGGAAAAGGATCCATTTCGATTTTTCTCGAATTTAGAAATCCAAAGCAATCGGTTTAAAAGTGTTAAAACAAAAGTAATGTTTCAAAGAAGTATAAAAATTGAATCTCGATCGATAATCCTTTGCAGGAACGAAAAATATAATTGTCAAAACGGAAATTTAGCTTTTCCTTTGAACATTATATAATAAAATTGCGGTCTTGTTCACATTTTTTAGCTGTAGTTTTAAAAAAGGTAAATGTTTTTACGTTATAATAATATCAGTACATATTAAAATTATTTTTTGTTAAACTTGCATAATTTGTAGTTCGTGCAATGGCAGCATATTTAATAGAGTTTTGAAAAAATACTCTTGCAGCATTTCCTTTATTCGTCTATTCTTTGTGACTGAGTAACTCGGCTACCTATCATAAAATGTTTGACATAAAATGCATAAACAAATGTTAACATAAAATGCTGATAACATAAAATGTTTGCGAAATATGGTTATTTCGACATATATGATATAGTTTAGAATCTTCTCTACTAATGATGCAGATTCTATAGATAATTCCGATTTATTTTAGCCACATTTTCTGAAAACAATTTATACAGTGGTTTTGACCTCTTTTTTTCAAGACAAAATTATCGGCATTTTGTAATGAATCCCATTTTATTGGTACATTATATATTTACAGAACCAAGATTAAAATTGACTCGTTTTGGGTCCTCATTTAGCTGCAGTGATGGCTTCCATCCTTCCAAGGAGGCTATATCTCAATTTTTAACCATTAAAAGTTGTCTGTGTTCTTCCAACTGAACATTAACGAATTTGTATTCTGTTCTTGGACACTGTGACATAGTATAAAATTTGTCTTTTCAATACGTTATAGATATTTATTATTGGATTGAGATCAGGATTTTCATAAAAGTATTCCATGTCATTCGAACGAATTTAATTCAATAAAAAAATTAATTCATTCAAAAATCATATTTGGCAACAGACTTGCAATCGAAACTGCCATCTCGTGTCAGTATCGGAAATGTGAAAAACATACTTTTATCAAGCATTATAAATTTATCAAAGCTTATAAATTGCTTTTCATTGAAGATAAATACTATGTACTTTTTTAATTTGATAAATAGCCCGAAAGGGATACCCGAAAATCGGATGAGAACAGTTAAGAATATAATGATAAATAACTTTAATCTTTGTATCAACAGAATGGTGACAAACAAAGCTTTCAATTTTTAAAAATGCTTGTATGAGGCTAGCTTCTTTCACAGTAGTTTTATTCAGAGCACAATACAGAGATAGTTTAATTCTATAAGACAGATATTTTGTTTGACATAGAGGAAATATATATTGAGAATTTAAGCTTATATAGAGAATAAAGCTTAGATCTATTTAAATAACAACAAAACTAAGACTGATTTGATATCACAAAAGAAAGGTATGAATAATAAAAATCCCATAAGAAAGGTACAAATAATTCGAAAAGGAAGGTATAAGCTTTAAAAAATATTTCAAAAAAGCCAAAGAAATATTACTCAAATTTTATTAAAACGCACATCATTGAAAAAGAAAATTAACAATACAAATACTTTTATTGAAGATTCAAAAAAGTGGGGGGTTTGTTAACCAAAGAAAGTTTCAGTGGAAGATTCTAGATCATTTTTTCATTCTCGCGTGTTGAGCACTCAAGTTAGGTAAATAGAAATTAATGATGAAATAAACACGACACTTTACCGAAATAATGCTTTCTTTCCCAAATTCGGAAAAATACTATCTTTTAATCCCACAGAGTCTCCGATGAGTAGAACTCCTGGAAACAAAAGACTGCCAGGCATGGTATAAAATCTACTCTTGAAATCTAGTTCTTGAAAAAAAATGTCAAAAGAGACAGTAATGAACTTTTGATAACACTCCTTCGAGTCTCTTTGTTCGCAATGCACTACTGGGACTTTGGAGCCTTAAGTAGAGCTCTTTCTGAACGCAGGCCTATAAAGCAATGGTGAGAGTAAGGGAAGAAGTGGAAGAAGTTTGGTGTACAGTAACTCAAATAGCACCTGTAAACTCTAGATGTAGGTGAAAACACTTGGGAAATGACTAGCAGACCGTCGTCAAAAAATAAAAAAATAGTTGATTTTAAAAGTTAATTACTTGTGGATGAAAATGCATAAATATCTTATTTAACTGTCTAAAGACATTCACTAATTTTTATGTTTGGGGATAAAAATATATTTTCTTTCATCAATCTATATATATAAAACAGTTCCTAACTGACTGACTTGACTGACTGACTGACTGACATATGACGCACAAGACCAAACCGCTGGACATAAGGACTGATATTTTGCATGGAGATTCTTCTTATACTGTAGAGGTGTACTTAAAGAGATTTTTGAAAAAACTCTTCTTAGATTTTTTTTAAATTAAATTTTTAAGCTGTTTTGTAACATTATTTAAAGTTTGCTTTAAAATACTAATCCGAGGGTTATAAATTTTAAATCACAAGAAAAATCATAAAAATGCCTTTAAAGTGAAATCTGTTTTCGAATCTTGACCTCTATTTTTCTGATTTTGAAAATGAATTGACAATAGCTTCGTTAATTTTATACAGCTAATTTCTAGAAAAAATTTTCAATTCTGAATCAAGAGTCTTAATTTACACTTTTCAGTTAATTTCTTTGAGTTTTAAATTTTCTCTTAATATTTATGACATATGGATATCTTTTATATTTATAATCTGCATTTCAATATCACTGAATTCTGAATCTAATTTGGGAAAGCAAATAAAATGAATATCTATAATCAAAATTAATTTTTTTACAGTTATAGGATATTTTCAATAGTAATGCCAGAGAAATTTTTCAGTTTGAGAAAGTTAGCACTCCGTGCAGAAAAGAACTCCGAAACTTCCCAGTTCTGCATACACAATCGAGATAGGGAAATTCAATCGAATTTTTCGAAACGGGATATTCCTTTGATGTTCAAATTCTTTCCATAATTTATATGGAATGCTTAGAATTCATCTCAAAGCGAGGTTTATTCCGGATGTCACAATCTGCTGGCTTCCGGAGAGCTATTTCAATATGGGCGGGTTGGAGTACGGAAGAAACTTGAAAAGCTATCTCCCAGTATTTTATTTCTGGCTTAAATCTGAGGGTTTTGGTTGAAAAAATATTCGTGACCAGACAACCACACAGATATATATATATTATTATATATCTATATTAAGTATGTATGTATGTATGTACTGTGCGTGCGTAGGATATGATAATATATATATAACGATCTTGCAACCAATAGATAGTTGCGGTTAGTGGGAATTCACAGGTCCATGTTTTAACAAGTATTTTATACCTATTTAATGAACTTCGTGTAAATTTCTGTGTTAATAATTCTTGTCTGTTAAAATTATGTGTTATAATTCTGCTGTTATAATCTTGTTTTTCATTTTACAAGTAGGAAGATCATTATGTGGTGAACACTCCGGAACAACATCAGTTCACAACATATTACTAAGTATTTTATGTGCTCCTTTGTTAAACATCCTCTCGCCTGGTCAACTTACTTGTGTATGGATCTCACAAAGTCTTTTTCACTGGTATTTGTTTATACCAAGTACTCCCCAACGGGAAGCAAGTGGGCCCTGGGCGTCGATGCGAAGTTTAAAATGGTCTATAGTATTCTAGGGGTCTAATGGGGGTCGATTGTAAATTTTTTCTGTTTTAAAATTTAAACTTTTAGTAATGAAATATTAGATAATAATATCCGTTTTAATATGTAAAGATGCATATTTGCATAGGGTGGAGTGATCCACGCATCTAATTCGAATGTCAAGACGCTTTTGTATATATGTCGAACGCCGCTGTGGGCTTTTATTTGTGTACAATCTCTAGGCGAAACTGGGGAAGTCCAATGGACCTTAAGGGGGGAGATCGACTTAAACCCTTCAAAATACTCAATTTTTTATTATGATTTAATTTTGAAGTATTGAATGAAGGAATCTTAATCTAATTTATCATAACGAAAATGAAGTCGATACTACAATTAGAAATAGTTTTTATGGCCAAATGTATAAGCTAATAGTAAAGTAGTTTATGGAACTTTAACCTTTAAATGGCTTTTTCTAGAAACTGTTATTTTCAATCCTATGCGTGCTGTTTCTTCAAAAACTAATGGTCACAAATTGCTAAAATTTGCATGCATGTATATTAGATGTTTTATACAATTTTTTATCAATTTAGGGTAAGTACATATGACCTATAATTTTTTTACAAGCAATTTTTGTGAAAAAGTCATAGTCTTTGTCAAATGTTATCTTTAAGTGTTTTATGTGCAATTTTAGTATTATAATTATGTTGTAGCTGTATATTACAGATACAAATGTGAGGGGGTGATGAAGTCAATCATTGTTTTAAAAGGGGTTGATGTAGAAAAAGGGTGGGAACCCTTGTTGATACGTTTAAATGAAGTTCATACTAGTGTGCATTCTTAACTGTATGTTTGAACAGAGTTGTGGTTGCTCTCCAGTCAATAGATCGCATTGTAGCTGTGTAGTTGTTTCATCTTGGTATTATGTAGAACTCTAACATATATCATTTCATGAGCACATTTAAACGTTCAAAATAAACTTTTTTTGTGAGAACTACATTCTGCATTTCCCCTAAACTATTGAACGCATGGAGTAGTTCTTTTCTACGATTTTCTCCATTCATAAAATCATTTTTACCCGAGAGTGTAAGGACTGGCGTGTATTTACATTTTTCTTTCTCCAAATGAAAGCTGTGAGTGAGATCAGTGTCGTTGAGTTTATTCAAGGAAGATTCTCCTTAAGTTTGAATTCCCCATATACCTACTCGATTTTCTTCTACTTCCTGTTTTTTAAACTATGCTTGAAAATAATTACACTTGAAATTGCTGGCAGGAACATATGCGATTAACCGTTTCATCCTTATCTCAATGCTTATACTATCATCTCGGGCAAGGCTGAAAAAAACACTGAATATTAATTTCTTTTAAGTATAGAATCCGATGTCTTTTATCTCCTTGTTCCAATCCATCTTATTGGTGTTTACGAGCCCACGGGAAGGATTCTCGACTGTTTGTTTCCTCTACCCACATACTATTGCGCGAGGCTTGTTAATTCGGGGGGGATTAGCAGTTTCTATGTGATGGTAGGCTTTCGGAACACGAAATACGCTGATTGGTTTTTAATTCAGAGTAGGCAGAATCTAATCTACATTTAAGCGCTTGAAAGTGATAGTATTTGAATACATTACTGCTCGCAAATGAGGACTGAAACTGCAGATAAATCTGTCTAATTTTTGCATTAGCAAGGAAAGGTACGCTCAGATATACTATATCTGCGATAAAATCTAAGATAAAGAAATTTACAGGAATTAGATATTATTTGGATTACGAGATAATTTGATATGAGTGTTTTGAAAAAATAATCCCTCGAAAGACTAAAGAGATAACATATGGTTGGAAAAAATAAAACTAATTATGAATATCTGCCCTGTAGTGCTATACAGTAAACTCCTAAATCGCGAAAATGTGTGACACAATACATAAATTTTATTTAAAAGAATACTTTTTTACTTACAGTGTTATTTATTGACATAAGGAAGTATTAAAACTTCGCCCTTTCTTCTACATTTTTAATACATAATGTGTTTTGATAACATACAACAAAAATCTGATTTTTTTTTCAAATCTTTGAAGCAGTGATAACACCTACCCCTTAATCTGAAATCTACAAGAAATAAGAAATGGAAATTCTTTTTGGGCAGAAGTTAGATATATATTATGCTCGCTAAAAAGGCCAAACGGCTCAGAATATCCCCGAAAACCCCCATCATAAATAACTCCGGAAGTCCTGGAACTTCTTTTCACACTTTTACCAAGTAGCGATAGATTTTGAACATACAGTGTCAAGTTCTTTCTTTAATCGCAGTTTTTAAACCCCTTTTCCCCTCTATAAGTATCTCGTTAAACAAAGCAAGTTCTGCTGAGGGAAGGTTGCAATTTATTATCCTGTAAAAATGCCTTTTTTTAAAACGAATTTGCCGTTTTCAACATAACGCTCTAACATTTATGGGTAGCAACTTTAAAGAATTAGCTTTATGTTTCAAAGTAAAATCGAAGAAAATGTTCTCAAAAAAAATCTTGGACATTTATGCAGATGTAACATATAAATATATAGTATGTTTCTGACCCTTGATTTTGGTATAAAATACAATTACCAAATAATCTCGTCCACTGAGGCTTAAATAAATTTAACTCGGCTAATAAATCAGCGAGACTATTTGTCTAATTTTGGTAACTTGGTGACTCTTTACTGAGGTCATCCACTGGACTTTTTTTCTAAGTGATTTTCTCTGAAGTAACTAGACTACTTTCACAAAAACATGATGTATTCATTTCTTCTATTCACTACTTATTGTATATTGCCTATTTTCCAGGAATAAAACGACGAAATACTATAAATTTTGAATGCTATTTTAAAGGGTTAACTCTACTACTTTTCGCATGACATGCGGTTGATATATATAGTATTATGTGACATTTAATTGAAATTTTAATATACTTTTTACAAAAATTATTAATTTCATCTTAAATAATTCTTAGTTTCTTTGAAGGAAGTTATTATTGTATTAAAAACAAATTTCATGATGTTAAATCTTTATATGCTTTTAAAGTTTGTTAATGCCAAGCACATTAAGAAAAAATTAAAGTTTTAAGATTCCTTCCCTTTAGGATATACTATCCTTACTCCTAGAACTAGTACAAAAGTTACAAACTCACGGTAACTGGGCATCAACTTTAATAGAATAAAAATTACCAAATTTAATGGTTTCAGACCCCTGACTAACTTACCTGATGGAGATGATAGAAAATTCGAAAATTCCCTATTGTATTAAGAAACATGTGCCCTCATTTTACTCTTATTAAAGTTTAGGATTTCAATTCCCATTTCACCCCCGAGATAGCCATGGGGTAGTGCGCTGGACTTGGAACATAGGATGTACGTTGGAATCCCGAACGAACGACTTTCTGTCTTACAGACACATTAAATCCGTAACATCGGAAAGTTTCTATGATGTCAGAGAGAGTTTTAGAAGGTACCTATTTTCCTAACTGAGGTGGCCACCAAGAGGTGGTGTTTATTAAACCTCTACGGTGACCCCATAAAAGCAACCAACTGATTCTCCTCGGTAAAATACGAATGTCTTGATTGGCAAGTGCCCGCATAGGCAATCAACAAACAACATATTTCATTTCACTCAAAACCCGCCCATTTGGGATGATCTCTCCTTCTCACATAGCACTATTCATATTTTTTATTCTACAGACAACGAGCCAGGAAGTGAAGCGAAGAACTAACTTTCAGTATCCGGGCTGATAGTATAGCTACTTAACTCAGTACCTTATAATGGTTTCCCTTAGAACGAGTCGCTGGTTGTTGTGCTGTGTTACCTATGACCCGCGGGGTGGAGTTTTCCAGGCGAGGCCCTCATGGCTGGGGATGTGGAGTAAGGCTCCGATTTTACAATGGTACCACGGGACCTGAGTCCGATATAACACATCTGCCACCTCAATTTGACCGATCATCCAATGAGTTGACATCAGGCCTTCTCCCATCCTCCTTGACCTCCTAGAAAGACTTCCCTGTCTACGGACGCCTACTAGGCCGTATCCGGCCGAGACACGAACATTGGAACCGAGCACCCCAAGTTCCAACCTACCACGAGCCCTTAGAATTTGTTTTCAATTTAATAAGTGTGCAATATCAATACTGATACGTTCCATTCTACTTACCCACGGAGTTAATTTATGTATATATATATATATATATATATATATATATATGTGTGTGTGTGTGTGTGTGTGTGTGTGTGTGTGTGTATCTATATATATATATATATATATATATATATATATACAGGGTGTCCATAATTAAAGTCCCACTTTCAAAAGGCTGTAAAAAAAGAACCACTGGTCAGAATGACTTCAAATTTGAAATGAATATACAGGAAGAAGCGGGAAACGATTTGCATGATAGAAAAAAAGTTCCAAATGTATCACTAGATGGCGCTGTAACATTTGGAACTTTTCTTTATTATGCCCAAACGCTTTCCCCTTCTTCCAGTATATTCAGTTCAAATTTGAAGTCCTTCTGACCAGTGGTTCTTTTTTTTGCAGCCTTTGAAAGTGGGACTTTAATTATGGACACACTGAATATAGTATATATATATATATATATATATATATATATATATATATATATATATATATATATATATATATATCCCACGCACTCTGACATTTTTCCGGCTTCAGATGACCTCAGGCTTTAAATTGAATTTATAAATGTACACATACTTTAAAATTCCTATTTTTACACCATCGTCAAAAATCGATATAAATGCAGATAGGAAAAAAAAGAACCGATTTTTGTCAGAGCTACGTGACTTGATTTGCAAGATATGAACGTGAAGTGCCTAGCAAAACTGTCAAAGAAGTCAAAATCTGGCACCAGATTGTTTGACCGGAATACCATGAATGTTCGTGATAGAAAGAAGTATGAACCATTGTTCAGTTGAAAAATTGCGAGGTTCCTTGAATAATAATTTTAAAAAATTTCTTTCCAGGAAAATATGTTTATATATATATATGTATGCATATATATATATATATATATATATATATATATATATATATATATATATTATATGTAGGCATATAATATATATGCATGTATATATATAATATATATATATGTATATATATATATGTATGTATGCATATATGTATATATATATATATACATACATATATATATATGCATATATATGTACATATATGCATACATATATATATATATATATATATATATATGGCCAATATGTTCTGCGTTTAAAATTTTGTGCTCTCCTTCCCTACTTTTTAATAGAATACATGGAAAGCGTTAAAATCTCTGGGAAGTCATAAACAAGCAAATGCTATATTCCATGTGAAGTGCATTGACTTCACTGAGGCCATACATACTTTTGTGCAGTCTAACAATAAGAAGCTAAAATAACTTTCCATGAAGTGTTTTTAGAGGAGACTTTACAGGGCTTGTAAATGGGCTGTTTATGAGCTCCACGTTTTACTCACGTCAAAATTTCTTCTTTTGTTGAAAAACCAGATGTTAATTTCTATTGAATATGCACGTATGCCAGCCAAGACTTGGATAAAAGTGATGTTTTGTTGTTTATTTATAGGCTCCGTTTTTAGTTCTTCTACTATTATTTGTTTCAAACATACTCTTTTGATATACAGGATTCGAAAAAAAAGTTTTAAAACATTATATATTCATTATAGAACAAAAACGAAAGTGCCATAAAATGTAGCCAAAAAATTATCAGTTAAGAAGACATCGTCTGAATTTTACGATTCGGGAAATTAAATTACTCAGGGTTTGTTGAAGCTTAAGTCATTTTTTTCCTACATAAGGCCTAATTAGTTTAGTATCTACAGTTTAAAGTCCATGCTGAAAGGAGGATAACTTCGAAACTAAAGTGGGGACCCGAACCCGCGGACTCTGTATAAAAAGCTATGACCCAAACCTTTGAGATATTTTCCAAATAACTCATGTAATTCTTAAACTTAAACTGAAAAAAATCTGCATACCTACAGTTGGGTGTAAGGTATAATTGTGCTTTCCTGAGAAAATTTCCGTTAAGATTTCCGAGGTGTTGCAGTATCATGCAATGATCTAGGAAACTGAAAAAAAAAAGTTTTTTTATGTTTGAATTTCAAGATCGGGGCATATTTAAAGTGGAAAAATACAAAATGGCTGCCACCAAATTTCCAATCAGTGCTTTAAAAATGAATTCATCAGTCGCAGTTTATTGTTTATTCTTACATTATTAACTCTTTATTATACTATCTATTTTTTGTAAGATTTTACATCAGTTGATTTACACTCACCTAAAATGTTATTTGTAGCGTCATGTAGCGGTGGAGGATTCTGATGAGTTGTAAGATTTTCAAACCAATTGCATACACTAATTAAAAGTTTTAAAACATTGATAAGAACTTATTAAATGGAAAACTTATATTCAGAATCTCTCTATAGGAAACTCAGAGGAGCGGGAAAGTAAATATAGCATTTAACAGAATATCATTAGGCTTAAAATACGCTAATTTAAATTCAACATTTCAAAGAAATAACAATCGGAGTATGAAAATAGCAATTGCAACTAATAAAATTCAAACTATAATCCATCAATCTATATATATAAAACAGTTCCGTAACTGACTGACAGATAACGCACAGACCAAACCGCTGGACCTAAAGGGTTGATATTTTGCATGACGATTCTTCTTATAGTGTAGTGGTGCACTAAGAGAGATTTTTGAAAAATTCTTCTTAGATTTTTTAAATTAAATTTTTAAGCTGTTTTTATAACTTTTTTAAGTTTGCATTTAAAATAATAATTTGAGGGTTATAAAATTTATATCACGAGAAAGATCATAAAAATTCCTTTAAAATGGAATTTTCTCGAATCTTTACCTCCTTTTTCTGATTTTTGGTTAATTTTTAAAGATTAATTTTTAGAATTTAACTTATTAAATGCTGATCACATGATTTCTTTTCTTTTTGCGATACTTCAAATTAATTTTGCATCACGAGCATAACCGCGAAATAAATTGACAAAAAAATATTAAAAACAATAAAAGATAAATTTAACCCACTAGAGCTAATTGAGATGGAAGTTTTTTTAAGAATTAATTCAAATTAGTATGTTTTATGGATATTAAACATACAAATTAATTGCATCTCCAATGACCGTTGTCTTAATTTGAAATTTTCTTCTAGATTACTATGGCTAAAATTATCCGTTACCGATTTTTTGTAAACATTTCGTTTTCATTTTTGTTGGCATTAATTGCATACATGACCGTTTGAATTTAATTTCAATGTACTCAGCAGCGAAGCACGGGTATTCAGATAGTGTAATTTTAATTTCTGACGTTGATTCTTTGGTAGTGCACAATAGCAACAATGGCATATGTTCTTCATATTTTGCAAAAATATGCTAACCCTGAATTAATAATACTTTCATTAAAATCAGGCCAAAGATTGCATATTTATTTGGTATTTTAAAGGCAGAATTTTAAATAGCTCTGTTAGGTACCGATTGCATCATTCTTCGATAGAAATAAAATGAAAAGTTCCAGAGAAAAGAGAGAAGAATTATGACAGCAGTTTAAAGAAATACATTCATTTTAATCTACCTTTATGGCTAATTTTTCTCATGTAGTTTAGAAGAAATATGGGTTCCGCAGAATTAGTCTCTGCTCAATCTGTGGTTACGAAAGAGAAATCTTCTTATATATGTGAAAACTATTTATTTTTAGATAAAAGGTTTTCACATATGTAAACTCGAAAAATATGCTGTAAGCAAGAAGAAAGAGAAAGAAAACGTTTTGAATTTTTTTTTCACATATGGCAGATCAAACAAATTGTATTTAAAAAAGTACTTAAAGTACAATATCATTTCTTAAATGTAAAACTCTTTTTGAGGCAAACGGTGCTATACTTCTTCTTCAGCTGTTATCAAATTAAAGAAACATTTATAATTTTCCGCTTATTATTCGTTTCAAAAGCATTATTTTGTTTTTAAAACTAGTGTGATGAAATTTTCAGAAATGTTTTACAAAAAAATTTACTGATAATATCTTTTAAAGCCATTCGCTGGTATACTAAATGTATAAGAACATATCGCTCACTGCTTTCAACAATGTCATATCCTCAAAGAACTGTCAATTTTTCAGGTGAGTGATTGTAAAGTTTAAAAGTAGAATAAAATGTATTAAAAATAACTATTAGTTCTGCTTTTCTGGCGGTCTAATATGGAGCACTGAGATATGACGATCTTGCAGGGGATATAGTACTAATATTTCAGGGCATTCTGAAAACAGGCTAGCTACAAAGCGCCGATTTTTGTCTCGCTATTTAAATATCGCCGATTTGAAATGTCGCGATTTTCTCAAAAATCGCCGATCCGATTTAGCTAAAAGACGCAGATTTCTCATCTCCCTCATGCAAATTTCCTGCAAATATTCATACTTTATATGATATATTTCAATGATATACTATATAATATGCTATTATTGCATTAAATGATCCATTTTTAATGCACAATAAGTATCTTTGGTATGTCTTTATTTAGATGTATCAAATTTATTTTAGAATGGTACTGGACGAAATTAATGCCAAAAAAAATGTCATCGCATTTCTATGATAAACTAGCTGAATACCCGTGTTTCGCTACGGAGTACATTCAAATTAAATACAATGGTCAATGTATGCAATTAATGTAAATAAATAAATAAATAAATAAATATATATATATATATATATATATATATATATATATATATATATATATATATATACATATATATGTATATGACAGGTAGTGGGTTTGCCAGCTCTAATATTTTTAAATGCAGTCATCATCTATTACGTTGGTGGCGAGTGGGAATACGAATTGAACAGAAGATCAGTCCATAATTTGAATCATTCGATTTATTTTCTTTTCATGCTAACCAAGGCTCCAAATCGGCGCGTTCAGCTCTCGCCATTTTTAAACTTAGGGACTCGATGAACACACGTCCATCAGTATTGAATTCTATCCCGCGCTCTGCCGTCATTCTCGATCATTTTGCGCGTCTACACTCATGGCACATGCACAGAGCCCAAACTAGAATTTTCTAGAAGCATTCTTCCCGCCAAACCTGTGCAGTATCTCAAAATAGATTCTCTCTGCATGGAACTTCATTCCACCGCGAATCGAAGGTTATCCTCAAAACGGGGAATAACCTTTATTTCTACCCGCACGCGCCCTGGAATATGAAAACTAGTGGCTTTTTCGCGCCACGAAAATGATTAATCCCGAAGCCCCATTTGCATTTAACTTAATTCTTTCCCCAATTAATTCCTTATATATATATATATATATATATATAATATATATATATATGTATATATATATATATATATATATATATATATATATATATAATATATATATATATATGTGTGTATGTATTATATTTATTAAAAAATCGTAATAGATATCTTTATAGACAAAAATGTAGAAGAAAATATTCAAATTAAATACAACTTTCAATGTATGCAATTAATTTATATATTTAATATCCATAAAACATACTTATTTGAATAAAATTCTTTAAAAACTTCCACTCGCAATTAGGGGTAATTTCTTATATTTTATGTATTTATTCTTTTTTTTGTCAATTTATTTCACTGTTATGCACTGTGATGCAAAATAATTAAAGTACTCGCAAAAAGAAAAGAAACCGCGCGTGCATCAGCATTCCATAAATGAAATTCTAAAAATTAATCTTTAAAAAGTCACCAAAAATCAGAAAAAGGAGGTAAAGATTTCGGAAAAATTTCATTTTTAAAGGAAATTTTTGATGTATTATTTCTGATATAAATTTTATAATCCTCAGATTATTATTTTAAATGCAAACCTTAAAAAAGTTACTAAAAACAGCTTAAAAATTGATTTCAAAAATTAAGGAGAATGCTTCAAGAATATTTCTTTAGGTTCCCCTACCACTATAAGAAGAATCGCCATGCAAATTTCAGCCTTTAGGTCAGCTGTTTGGTCTGTGCGTTACCTGTCAGTCAGTTACGGAATTTTTATATAAATAGATATTTTCTCCTATAATACTTTTTTTTTAAATTCTGATGACTGCGGGCAAAGTTTATATAGAAATATGTTGCATGGATTTTGCATGAATGGACAGAATGTCATTCTCTTGATAGCAAAACACATAATATTTTGAATGACGAAAGAGACTGATTTTAATTTTGATAACCTTAAACTACAATACGTGAAAATATCAAAATGATACGATGGCAGCCGTCTGTTAGAGCAAACATTAGTGTCTTGTAGACGGAATTCACAGAATAGAAGAGAATAAATACACTGAAATCCCTTAGTCGCAGAACGCTGCGTATGCACGCCATTCGAGCAGTGTTTTTAATCTCGCAACTTATTGATATCAGAATACATTATTAAATGTACATATAATACGCTGTGTTATACATTCCTGGCACTTCTGCGGGCGTCAACATTTACAGCTAATGAGTCCGCGTTGTACCGCTTTGTACGATGGTCCATTGACTCAGATTCGCGCCTTTAATTATTTCCTGGGCCGGGAGTTATTTGGGGCAGTAACATCGCCTTTTTCTCTCTCTCTCCCCTTTCATCATCGCAGACGGAGAAGATGCGGAGAGTCGGGGTCGCCATGGCAACCCCCGCCAAGGCGAGGAAGGGAGGGAGGAGGAAGGGGGGGGGGCGTCGTTCGGAAGCGGCATTTAGCACTGCCGTTTCATAGTCTATGGCACCCTCTCCTCCCGCGTGAAGCGGGGGCCTTGAATAATTGAGAAATGGACGCCTGGCATTAACCCGTTGAAAATGGTCGAAGAACGTCGCAGATTGCAGCAGTGTTCGATACCGAGCCGTTCAATGGCTCGACTGTCGCAAGGGGGCACGCGTTAAACACGTTCGAATGAGCACGCGGGCACTTTTGGTTCGGGATATTGGCATGTTTCTAATAAAACGAGGTCTACCGGGCTCACCTATGCGGAAGCGCTTGGCGTCTTTCGAACGGATTTCTGCGACCGAAGGGAAATTTCCCGTCTTTAAGGGACAGCTGACTTAAGAAAAGGGTGTTCAGCTAGCGCAGAATAATACCGAGACAGTGTTTCTAAATTCCATTGAGAAACTTGAATATAGTAAAACTGGTTTGAAGGATTCATTTGAATTTGCACCACTCTTTTCGATACGTTTGAGCCCAATAATATCGTCATATGAACTTCAATAACTTATGTCTTACAACTACATGTTTAACATCGAATGGGACTCGGACTATAGAAGGAAATTTGCTATTCATTGTAATGATATAAATATGAACAGTCATCATATGAAATTATAACGATATACGTTTCAGTAATATATATATATATATATTTATATACAGTAACCACCGCTTATAGTGAACACTGGTTATAGGAATCAACCGTTTATAAGAATCAATATCGCGAAAACAAAAACAAATGTATTATTTCCATGTTAAAATTTTCTCTTTAAAGAATCAATCCACCGGTTTTAAGAATCAGTTTACACTCTTCGCTTTCCTTTCATTTTTCCAAAAAAGCTACTTAAACCCTCAAAAGGCACGAAGTTCTTTCTTTTTTTTGAAGAAAGATTGATAAGATGGGATGGAATATAGTCGTAAAATTCACCCCTTTCTTTATTAGACATAACATAATAGTTTCCCCTTAAACGTTTTACCACAACTCTGCCCTATTAGCTTGACCCGGGAGCATCTTTACCCTTCCGAGTCTGATTTCACTTTTCTCCACTGACAAAAAAAAAATAGGGACTCTTTTTTCCCACATCCCACATCCTGGTTGCGGCTTCCTAGACCCTAAAACACATAAATCTTTGGCGAAGTGTTCACTATCATTCAGGCAAACATGACATTAGTAGATTAGATTCAGCACGTTATCAAACCGAGAAACATAAGCTAGAAGGTGAATCTTCGTCTGAGACTATAAGTATTGAAAGAGGTATAAACAGTCTCCTGAAAACTTCATTACGTCAAACTACCGCAGAAAACTTTTTCTTACTCCCTTCCTGGAGTTGAAATGTTAAAACTGTTAAGCAGATATGTTGTAACTTGTAACAAACATTGTGTTTTTTTCTTCTCTTGCTATAATCATGTGTATCTACTTATAGGTCTAAAAATTAAGTTGTATTTTTAAAACTATAAAAATAATTTTAATAAAAGATAATTAATGTAAATTAAAGAGTATTTTATGGTAAATTTTCTAATATATGTATATAGGTGTGTGTCCTGTCCAAAAACCTAAATTTCGGCTATAAGAATCAACCGCTTATAAGATCAAAAACAGTAATAACAAACGTGATTCTTATAAGCGGAAATTACTGTATATATATGTATATATGGTATATATATATATTATATATATAATATATATATATATATATTAGATTATTCTATATATATATATATATATATATATATATATATATATATGAGAGAGAGAGAGAGAGAGAGAGAGAGAATACAGATAGATCAATAGATTGACAAATGAAAAAATAATGCACCCATAAAAATATACAAATGATGTAACTGGTTGTGAAATGACTGAAATCAATCTTTGAATGACTCTAGAAATATGCATTATGTAATCAGAAAATACTAATTACGTCAATGGTATTATCATTCCCATGCCTAGTAACTTTAGAATTACGAATAAATATTGCTCTGCTTTCGCTTAAACTAAGCATTCAATTTAGCATCATAAAGATCAACAATAATTAAATAAATTATATTAATCACATATTAAATCTAATGACTGAAACATTGCTATCTATCCTTTACAGCAATCAACATCTGTTCATAACCTTTAGAACAACTATACCCTTAGTCCCTTTCATTTTTATTAGTCTAAGGTGTTACATTTTACAAATTTTTTTCTTTGCTTTTAAAGATTATTTGATATTTTGTTTGTGGAAACATTCCTGCTCTATCAATCCGCAATAATATTACACGTGTTCTCAGCTGGATGAATTTGCGACGTTCTTTCTCGCTCTGATTATGGTGCTTTATTCTTCTGTCTTAGAAATATTTCTCCATGTTGTCAAAAATGACCAGTTAGAATGTGAATTTATCTTAAAGACCAAGTGTTTCAGTCACTACTGTTTGCGTTTATTCCATCCACATTGAATTGTGACTAACGACTCAAGCTTCCACATGTAACATTGGTTTTAAATACGGGCTAAGGTACGGATGTGTCAGAGTTGTCCTATCGTAGGGATTAACGGCGGCTTACCTCTGCGGTGCACCCACGATAAAATGGACGGCACATTTTGCTGTGTGTATGGGTGAAGTTTCTTTGGATATGTGCCAGCCGCCTTATAAAATGTCTGCGTAGTTATAATGTCAGTACTGTTAACAAAGACGTTATCATTAAACAATTTCCAGAGGTTTTTCTGATTTTTTTTGTTTCCTTTGTGTTTCGCATTACTGTTACTCCTGTTTTATATTTTTCTCTTTGACTGGAAAAATCTTTATTTGTTCATTCATATATATAATATATACATATATATATATATTATATATATATATAATATATATATATTATATATATATATTTATATATATATATTATATATATATATATATTATATATATATATATTATATATATATAATATATATTATATATATATATATATATGACAAAAAGTATCAGACCTAATATCTTCACCTGAAATACAACCATGAGTATTTTTCATAAATATTCTATTGCTCGATGATGAAGTTTCAAACTATTTTCAATAATAATCACGACACATGCTATTTGTCCCTTTAATTCCATAAATGTATTGTTTTTAAGTAACTGAAACGTTGTAAATATTCACGGAGCAAGTGTATTTGTGTTTTAAGTATACATATTCTAGATAATATTTTTCCCTTTAGCTTCTATTCAGTAAAATCATTGAAAATTCGCAGTCTATAAATATTTATTCAGAAAGGAATTCATGAATTCTTTTTAGAATTCATGATTCTGGTGCAAACTTTAAAAGTATACCCATATCATATACCAATGATCCATCCCGAAATTGTGCATGGATATCCGATGTTAAGCTCAGATTGAGAAAAATCAATCAAAATGATAAAGCTAAGAATGTTTTCAGTCTTAAGTAAACATCTGGCTCTAACAGACGTAAAAAAACGACTCTAAAGAATACTTGCAGTCCCCATGACTGCAGTACGAGAACAGAGCAAATGTTTATCTAGAAAGGGAAATTCACAAAGACTTCAGTGTTCCCATTACATGCGTTTTATAAACAGAAATATAATATCGATGAAAGGGGCGCAGCGTTCTTAGTTTAAAGAACGACATTGATGGGAACATCTAAGGAAAAGCCAAAAATAACAAAGTTGCTTAGATTTGCTTCAGAGGAAAATTTTTACATGGTATGTTTTAATATACATAGGACCATACAGAGAACAGAGATGTTCTTAATAATTTTACGTATCATAGAAATAAGTTAGTTTTGAATATTTACATTAATGTTGTGTCCATCCTCTTTCTGAAATGTCCTAATTTCTTCTAATGTTTTATCATTGAATTAGTTTATATCTGACACTTCTCATCTTTAGAAAACATCTAGAAAATTTTTGGTACTTTTCGGTTAGTCAGGCGCAAGTGATATATTGCCAAATATGGTTCACAAGTCGCATTTTCTGTTGTTTTCTTTAATTAACTCTGACTCCCGTAATACGTATGCGTGAATAAACAAAATATATGAGTAACCATGAATATTTTATTAATCTCGTAAATATTTAGTTAGGAGACCAAAAATCTTTAATATCTTTCAAGGTGTCATCAAAAGGACTGTTGCCACAGAACTTCAGCTTGGTACGATTGCAGATGGTGGCGTGCTATTCGCCAGTTATATCGTCAGCGCTATATCGCCATATGGTACTCCATCACTATTGCTTAATCTTTTGTGCGATTGTGAAGAAAGCAAATACAGTTTGGGGTTAATTAGTTTCCAATATTTATTCATGTGGATTTTGGGGTTATTTAGCTGGGTCTCTGAACTTCATGCTCTCCCAGATTTAAACCCGCTGATCCGCTCTCTTCGTCCAACGTTTCGTGTGGTACAATATGTCTTCAAAATGTAGCCTGCCTATTGCCCATTAAATCGTTTTCCTAGGATTGTTATACTGGCAGCTTTTCATTCTCGTCAAGGGCGATACTTGTTAGTACAAACGCCAAATGCGCCTAGCTAACGGAAAAGTACCACATTTTTCAAAAAATATAGTCTAAGGCACTTTTGTCTACTGAATCCAAATGTAAAATCCTAGAAAATAATTATTTCACATCCCAGTTGATGCGAAACCTGGACCTTCCTTTTCAATAATACTTTATTAAATTTGGGCAGATTTGCATTCCCATATAAGGCAGGATCCTTGTGGTAAACATTCTAAAACAATTTCTAACACAATATAAACTTTTAGGTAAATTAAATATGGAACACGTCTGTAAATCTTGGAGATTTGTGTGTGTGTGTTATGGGTCAAGTAATTAGCCGAATGAACGTGGGAAGTTACTGATAACAGAATGTATGGTTCGAGTAATGGTACCTGTAACTCTGAAGGTTACTGCTTGCTCTCGATAAGCTTTCTTTCTTCTCATACAGCTAAGACGTACTTCCCCTTAGGAAAACATGTACAGATGTCCTTCCACTTTCCATTTTTTTTTCAGAATGGGAACAAGTCATCACAATTTAGGTGCAGAGATTAAACGTACTCTTCTTCAGACAATAAGAAGTAATATTCTAAATTGAAGACTATGTCAAAAATTGAAATTTCATTATTCTCGGCACAAAAATATAATAAAATTAGTATTTCCTTTAAAAAGATTTTTTTTAAATAATGTTAATTCTTTGAAGAAAATGTGTATCCTGTTATACAATGTATAACGATGATGACGCTCAACAGATTGTCCTTTACATTTTTCCCTTTCAACATAAAATAGTTAGGCTGATTTCGATCGCAGGCTTTTTTTTTAACAGTTGTATTGACAATCACGCCATTTAGTTATATGATGAAGTTCATTTACGAAATTTCCATGTATTAACTAATCGTAAAGTAATCGTTCTTAAATTCCTAAATTTTTCATTAAGTAATCATAATTAAAGAAAATTTAATTTTTTTTAATTTTATGGAAAATTATAATCGTATACTTTAGATAAGGTAAAAAGTTTTTGGACAAAGATGCAAATTAATGAACTCATGCATATACGATACAAGACTTGCCCAGATGAGAGGTTTAAATGTGTTAATGAGTTCCAACAATTATGGCAAAACAATAATTTAAAAAGCAGGAGAGCTAAGAACTTTGGACTTCAAACAAAGACTTCGAGGGGGTATTACCTTTTCAACAAATTTTTGGGGGGAATTTCACTAAATTATATACCAGTGAAAAGAAAATGAGTAGAGCATACCATTCAGACTGCACTTAATAAAAGGGGGAGGTCTCGGATTGATCAGATGATTAGTAAGACAAATACATAAAAATTTGGGTTTTCAACACCGAACTAGAAAACAACCTGAATCTTAATATATTTCCAAAGTCAAAATCAGTCAGAAATTAAAAGGCTCAGTCGGTGTTTAAGTCCTAAAAACAGAGGTAATATAAAATCTAAAATAAACGCTTTACTAATTCCAATTCAAGTTTGGAAAATGCGCAGCCGTGAATGCGCTTTGTCTTCATGAGGGACTTCACCAGTATCGTAGATATTCCCCAAATACATCTGTTCTCTCCATAAATAAGAATAAAGACTCAATTTCCCGTTCTTCCAGTAGAATATCGCTGCTATTTGCTCAAGCACAAAAGAATAACAACTAATATTTTTTATTCCGGATCCTTATTCATTCGGAGAAAGATTCAGCACCTTATCTCTAGTATCTCAAACATGAACGACGTGAATAGGAAGGAGGTATGGTATTTCATCCCCATTTTATGCTATGGATTTTTGCAGTGCGACCAGAGTATCGTTTCCAAGCGCGGCTTCCCGTAACCGGTGTGTTTAATAAATGGAAATCGCTTCCCCATCCGACCTTAACAACTGCCTTGATTGCAGAAGAAAGACGCTAACACCCCCCCCCCCTCCTGTTGCTTAAGGGGGACCTCCTTCCCCTCCCGTTAGCGATTAAACAGTGAAGGAGTCCACATTGTCTCTTCGATTGTGAGAGCGTAAAAATTTTATTATCCACTTAAAATCGATCATATATCACTTCAGTGGATGAAGGATAAAGACGATCAAAAGGTTTAAAAAAACGTTCCCAATTTTCTGGCCTTTATTTCTCCGGTGTTTAGCATTTTATAATCACCAAGATATACGATATTTAGTTTTACAAAGTACAGACTTCGAGCACAGCAACAGGCGTTATAATCATTATTTTCCGAAACCGTCATGCGTAGCAATGTAGTTTGTGGATTGATGAAGGAATATCCATTAAAGTTTTTAAATTGGCCAGTAATTGGATGGTAATGGGTAGTGAGAAAAAATTGAAATTGAAAGGCTATTGAGGTATTAATTTCATGCATATCTATGTTACGAATCCTCCACAGAACATTTATTTATTTGGCATAAATTAAATCATATAGTCGCTATGGCAACTTATAAAGAAACCATTATTGCAATTAAATAACTCCTCCGCTATTGCCAAGCTCAAGAGGTTAGACAGTAAGAACTGAAACTCAGTTTAGAAAAGGAAAATTATTCTAATGACTGAAATGCACAATCAGGGATCAATGGACCAAAGTATATCTGAAGCTATATACAGATGAACCTGATAACACATGTTCATTTACACCACAAATAACCAAACCTTTCTTAAATGCTTTTTACCCCACACAGGTACCAAATTCTGATTTGTCTATAAATATTACTTATTTTTTTCAGTCAATCTTTTGCTTTCACTGTTCTGTGAGAGTGTGGGATGTTATATAAAAAGCTGAGCAAACCGTGATCAGATGGGAGGGAGGCGAACTACTTCAGCGGTTAGAATCTACACTTTTTAAGAACGTACAGTTAAAAAACAGAAGCGAGGCGGTATCATTCTAGAATAGTTCGATAGGGCGAATTCTAGAAAAGTTCGATAAATTAACGATGTAAAACTACTCATACGCAGTCATAGAATATCTTCCACTGAATTACGTTATTAGAATCTCTGGTTAAATAGAAATACCAAGTTATAATACTCTGAGTGAGAGACTAGTATAGGTTATAAATAACATTAAAACAATGGATGCATGCATGTGTTGGGGCAAGCAAGGAAACTCAGAGAATTGTCCCTTATCATACATTTATTTGACAATGCTAAAAATTATTTTAAAGCGTAATTAATATCAGAATAATATTCCCCTTCAAACTATCATTTAACACATGAGGAATAAGAAGCAGGGGCAAACTATTTGGTCAAAGTAATTATTTTTAGGATCTATCGGGAGGCACTTACTACTGTTGAAGAATACAGCGATTCGATGACAGAGGCCCATATCATGTCATATACAGGATCATCATCTCGGATTCCATGAACTACCGCTAGACTCCGAGACAGTTCAATTGGCACTCTATATCGTCCGAGCTCTAGGAAAACAGCCAGCGCAATCTTCTGGACATTTCTAGTTTTCTTTTTCCCCTTTTTCTTGCAGGGGCTGTTGAAACAAGCTTTTCTTTTTACGTCACCTTAGTGTTCAAGCCTTTATTTGTATTTTTCCTCTGAAGTTTTTATAAGAGTTTTGATCTTGACTGTCTTTTCGACCAAACACCGCGTTGAGTTATAACATTCAGCACATCTACAACTTATTTATGTTTGCTCTCCGTATACTTGCCTAGCGTGGGACCTCAGGCCGTTTAGGGGAAAATAATCCATTTTTGAGTGTCCCTGGTTTAACATAATCGTATAGATGTAAGCTTTTTGTTTTTAAATTATCAAATAGTTGTTTTAGTCACTAAAAAGTTCAAAAGACCAATCCATACGTATGAGTTTATAACGAGTGTTTGTATGATTAAATTCGAGTATATTGAATTCAGGTTTTTTTACACCCAATCTGTTGGACAATCATTTGAACTAAAACCGTTGATGAGAGGAAATTCATTAATAGTAAATAACAAAATCCATCTCACACATTCCCCCCTCTCCACACATCAACAAACGCTGGATGTTGTCATGACATATCTATTTAATATATCCATTCGTTCAATTAGCTCATTTTTTCTAAACATGATTATTAGTCATGGCTTTACTAACACTATTACTACTTTAATCCCTTAAACCAATACAATTACGGAACCATTTTTGAAGGGTAAACTCGAATTGATCCCTCAGAAAGTGCAAAATTTATCTTATGTCCAAACTACTTCGGTAAAGTCTATTAGTGTATGAACGTAAAAATGTTACAAACTAACTATTTATTCATTGAATTCAGGTTTTTTTTACACCCAATTGGTGACAAATCATTTGAACTAAACCGGTGATGAGAGGAAATCTCATTAATAGTAAATAACAAAATCCATTCTCACACATTCCCCGCTCTCCAACACCAAGTCATGTAACATTTTAATTCTCTTTTGAAGTAACTCGGGACTTCGATGAAGTATAATAAGTAATAAGACCTTTGGCAAAATATGAATATCAGTAATGATCGCAGGGTAAAAAGCAGTCATTGCTGCTTTATTTAATGACAAGTATGGCCATCAAATCACCATATATATATAATATATATATATATATATATATATATTATTAATATATATTACTATATATATATAAAATATTTTTTGTCTATTTCATTGTTATGGACGTGACGATAAATTTATTTAAAGTACCAGAAAAAGAAACCACGTGATCAGCATTTAATAAATTAAATTCTAAAAATTAATCTTTAAAAATTCACCAAAAGTCAGAAAATGGAGGTAAAGATTCGAAAAAGATTTCAATTTAAAGGCATTTTAATGATTTTTCTCGTGATATAAATTGTATAACTCTCAAATTATTATTTTAAATGCAAACTTAAAAGAAGTTACTAAAACAGATTAAAAATTTAATTTAAAAAATCTAATAAGAATTCTTCAAAAATATTTCTTAGTGCACCCCTACACTATGAGAAGAATCGCCATGCAAAATTTCAGCCCTTTAGGTCCAACGGTTTGGTCTGTGCGTTGTTTGTCAGTCAGTGAGTCAGTCAGTTACGGAACTGTTTTATATATATATAGATATATAAGGACAGTGATATCAATAACAGGTGGACGTTAATTCGTTAATGAAAAAACAATATATATTATTGCAGTAGGAAACTAAAATTGGTCAGGAAAATTAGAAGGTTATCTATTTTAGTAAGCTCTCTCAAGGATAAAAGTTCGCATTTGGGTACACTTGAATGGTAGATACCGGAACTCAATTTGTAAGAGAATAGTCTAAAATCAATTAACAAGTAGAGAAACAGTTTCTTTATATACCCAGTAAAAATAAGACTGAAATTGCTTTGAAATAATAATAAAGTTCTTCATCAGGTAGAGGATCATTAATATGATGCTCTCAAAGGTCAATTAAAAACGATTTCCCATGCTTTTGGGAATCGTCCACAACCACACTTCATGCTCCTCAACCTGATGAAAAACTATATTCACTTGTTTGAACTTGGTTGCAATCTTTTTTTTTGGTGGGGATAGTATGATGCTGCGTATTCCTGTTAAGCGTTATTATTTTAACAAAGACAGATTCTCATTTTTTTAAATTTACATGAAAGTTTAAAAAACAGTAAATAAAATAATAAGGTTTTACCATACATTTTTCTAAAAATAGGAGATTTTTAATTTTTTTTCCTTTTTATTTATTTATTTTTTGGAGGGGGGGAAACATACTATAGAAAGTTTAGAAGCAAGTAACACATGTGTATTTCTCTCCGTTTATCTAAAAATATTTAAAGAATTTTGAAAACTGTTAAAGTTTTATCTTAAGTTTTTGTATAAAGATTGTCCTCAGAATTTTTGATTCATTGCAAAATTCTAAAAATATTTTTCCCCATACCAATGGTTACTCTAATTTGTTGCTCTTACAAATTATTTTATAATTTTATTTATAAATTCTGAATACAAACTATGTTATTTTAATAAGTTCTTCTTTGACTTAAAGACAAAGTGAAAAACTATGCAAATATAGTTACGGCTCTGCAAATTTAAACAACTGCTAAGCATGCTTTCAAGTTTGAGTTTTTGAATTGTTTAAAAGGACTAATCCAAATGTTTAAGTATTTTAATATGTTAAATGATTTTCATATTAAGACACCAATTGAAGCGGGAAATCATATGCGCGCTTCTTCCATGATACTTAATTAAAATTTCCTTCTTTTTACAGGGAGTTCGAGTAACTTCTATATAGTTAAGAGCATGTTTTAATGCTTAACAATGTACTAAATGGTACAAATCTTTTTTCAATGCGAGATACGTATTTTGCAGAATGTGAGTTTATCAGAGTTTCTACTTTATCATCTACTTTTTTTTCCTACTCTTTCATGACCTCAACACTTAATTTCGTAATTTTCTTTCGTCATAATTTCCGTTACGGTTCCGAAAGGAAGGTATATCACCGTAACGTTTCGCACGTCTTCCGCATTGTCTCATTTAAGGGATTCCGTGAAGTTATCAATCTATATGTTCCATGAAAAGGATGTACTCGACTAATCCTCGCCCTTGCATCTCTGACATTAAATTTTCGTGTTGCTGAGGGTATGTTATTATGACCGTTGTTTTTTATAATCACCAGTTCACTTATGAATCTTCTGAGCATATCTTATGTATTCTAAAAAAGTTCGTCCTAGATTTTTTTAGAAAAGCATTGCGAACTGAATGAAAAGTTCTATATAAACTATGATTTTGATATACATTCATTACATCGTAGAGAAGAACGTTTTGAAAACTTGATAAAATTCAGAGAGACGTTTCTATCGTTTTATTTTCATTTAATCGTTTCGACCTACGTAGTTAAAATATGCTTGAATACTTCTATCTTTTTGTCTGTAAACATGATAATTCAAGAACTTATTGATGATGTCAAATTTGTTATAGTGATTTTCATTTAAATTACTATATATCTATACATTTTGATGCGTATCTAATAATACATTAGTCTGTTTGCTTAAACCCAGAACGTTTAACACCATAGTTGTCAATTACACTTTTGGAAATACAAGAAATATTGTTTTTAACAACTGAACCTATGAACATACCATTTTTTGCGTTGATTTCTCTAATTATATGATTTAATTTATTCATCAAGAATTTCCTTAATTTCCTCAACGGTTTGCTGAATTACAGATCCGCCAAACATAAAAATTCTCACTGGTAGTTGTGCATATTAGTAGATACCATTAAACCATTGTTTAATAGAATACGGGTGGCCTAATTTCTACTGCTGCGACCATTTTCATACTGTGAAAACTCTCTGAATTTACTAACAATATTTTAGTTTATGTTTGTTTCACAACAGTGTAAATATAAATTTTAAACTTTAATTATAATTAATGCAAATGGCTTCCCGACTGAGACTTATTTTATCTTCAGACTTATTTTGATTTTTCTTGTCGTATGTTATTAACACGTTATACTAATATAATACTTAAAATTCAATTTCAATAAAATATTTTTTTCTTATTTCGGATCCAAATTCCTCAAAGAAAACGGTAAGTATTCAATACATAATTATCTTTTTTTTTCTAAATCTTTAGCTAACAAACCTAAATTTGAATATTTTACTCATGTGCATTCACTTAAAATTCCAGGAGCGGTGGCCCAGTTGGTAAATGTAGCGAGGCAGTGATCTGAACGTCTCTGGTTCGATACCGGTGGCTGACAAATTCCCCCACTTGTGAGCTAATGGTGGCTAGTGCACGAACAAATCTTTAGAGGTTTCAATGTCCTTCAAATTCTCACATTTACCTGTGGAGGTACGGGGTCAAGTGTACCGGTCTTGACTCGGTTCAAAATTAC
Organism: Dolomedes plantarius; assembly: GCA_907164885.2. Classification (NCBI taxonomy): domain Eukaryota; kingdom Metazoa; phylum Arthropoda; class Arachnida; order Araneae; family Dolomedidae; genus Dolomedes; species Dolomedes plantarius. The sequence goes on from OU015498.1 coordinate 111,322,135, forward strand.
GGGTTCGGTTCTTTAGCCAAGTCGGACTCCGACCCTTGTGGTGCTATTCAAAACCGGAGCCGCACCTTTCTGCCCAATAGCCTTTATGGATTTGATCTGATATACTGTCGGTCAATGGGCATAAGCCACAACAACAACAACTTAAGAATTCCGTATCTAGATAGTACATTGGCTTCAAGATATTCAAAATAAGATCTGAAAAATGTGTAATGAAAAGGGAAAAATCTGGAAGTATCCTTGTGTTGGTGAGTGTAGAATTTTAACTGAAATCATGATACGAGGGTAGGTTATATCAGGAATTCTCAAGCGCCCCCCCCCCCCCCGCGGACCGCTTACGGACCACCAAGGTTTCATGTGCGGCCCAATAACTCACACTCATTATGACGCAGGTGCATTTGCAAACATAATTTTGGAAATTAGGGCCTGAAAAATACAAAACTGTGCAAAAATGTGCCACCTGCTGTTCACGTTGTTGGCAACAACTTTGCTTGTGAATTATCCAATTCCAAAATTAAATACGCTAAGAACATATATGGAAAACGGCTTACTGATTCTTACCTTTATGACATATTAAGAGTGGCATGTAACAAGTATAAACCTGAAAATAGTCAAAAATAGTCAAAAGTTTGTCTCAACATCAAAAATATTTCGGTAGTCTCTTCTAACTAAACTAACGCGGGTTATTAACGTAGGATTACTTATCCTTGCTTACCTATGTTTTAGGTATATATGTATGTATGTGTCATGTATATATTTATCTATATATATATATATGTACGTATGTATATATGTATGTCAAAATTTTGACGCATTTTGGTACTTTTCAGTTTAACTGTTTACTGCTTGTCCAAGCGATACAGACTGGGTTTGGCACTCTGCCAAAATTATAACTCGCGACGACGGACGGTATTAGCGTCTGAAATTTTGCTTTCCAGAGGACCGTTAGGGAGAAACGTAATCCTACGTTAAAATTTCACTAATTTTTAAATAAACGTTTGAATACATTTAGGTTTTGAGTTTCAGTTTTTGAATTATTATATTAAGAGGTATAGTGTACTATGTTGCGAGCCCTGTAACCTAGCAAACATATGCATGTGACCCGAGAGAGAAAAAAGGTTGAGTATGGCTGGATCAGATCAACTTAAACCCATCTTTGATCGACCAGTTATCCATCCTTAAAAGTCTTAACTGTACATGCCTTTGCTGTTTTTGGTAACGTATAAAGAACTTGGATATATCCTTTCTCTTTTATCCATAGCATGAATTTAAAATAAAAGATTTCTTACAACACACATGAATTTGTTTACCTCTTTGATATAAAACCCTATAATTGACTTTTTACAAATCCACCGTGCACAGACAAAGGGTTCAATTAAATTGACATTTTAATACAATTTATAAATAAAGTAATGTTTATTAAATACACATATTTATGTACATTTTATTGAGAATGGCCAATGCATTTTGTGAATAATTTTAAACAGGAAAAAAAGATGTCGCAATAACAAAAGGGGAAAAAGGCATAATAAATTCTCCTTTATTGAATACGAGACAACGTTGCAAGGTTATAACATTTTGCAAAGCTTTTCAACGATGGAAAAGTTTTCTATTGCATGATATTATGAAGATTCTATTCAAAAAAGCTATCCACCTACTGTTTTGGGTATACAGAATAGGAAAGAGATGGTGGAAATTCATTTATGAGGACAAAGGAAACCATTTTGTTTTTCCTTTGAAAGAACGTCTTCCTTTATTTATAGCGAATAACCTTGAAAGCAGGTTTAAATCAATGTGTAAGTGTAGTGACAAGACATGCATGAAAAAAATTGTGATGCATCGAAACGTCATTTAGTTATGCTTAGTTATTCAGATATATAAAATCACGTATATCAATTCATGCATATGTTCATACAAGCGAATAAATGTATCAGAAACGAGACCAGAAAGGAATGCAAGGGTTGCGCGCAATTTCTTTCTAAATAGTAATCAAATGTTCTTTATTAAATGCAGTGTAACAATATATGAAAAATAGAAATTCCGAGGAAGCCCAATGAATGAAAATTTATAAATTGTTTGCACACACAGACACAAACAAACACACACACACACACACACACTATATATATATATATAATATATATATATATATATATATATATTTAAAATTATATTTAAAATTAAGATGGACTAAAAGGGCAGATGCGACCATTTAATACTCCTATAACCTGAATAAGATAGACATATAAAAATAAGCAAAAAAACGGAAGTGGAGGTGGTATAGTTGATGATGGGGGGTTGTGAACCCCCCAACCCCGGTTAAATGTAGACATAAATGTCTACATTTAAATATTAAACGTAATATAGTTACTAACCAGTTTAATTCGTTGCCAACGTTTACATTCAAACAAAAAAAGTATGGACGTCAGTATAATTAATTCATAACTATAGCTATTGATCGGGTTTTCCTGTCAGTTTCCTCGTAACAATTCTAACCCAGTTTTTTAATTTAGACAATAAAGATTGTGAGAATCGTTTTGACATAAGTTGGCAACACCAAAAATTTCTCTAATACGGCGATATTTATCCCTACTATGTCTATAAAAGTGAGTGTGCATGAGTTTCGTGTCTCTTTGCTTGGTGTGGAGTTAAGTATTTTTGTATAGTAATGTTTATAGTGTATTTGTTAGTGAGTAATTATTTAGTTAATTAGTATTATTGTACTTCTGTATCTTAGTATTAAGATTTTTTTCTTTTTTCTTTATTAAAAAGTTAAAACACTATTCATCTTGTAATTATGTTTTAGTTGACTATATTAGTAAAGATATCTGGTTTAATTTATCTATTTCATCTAAAATATTTTTTCTTCTTCATAATTGTTTATTACTGCCTTGGTGTTATAGCCGACCTCTGGGAGTGTTGCCTGCATAAAACATGTTTAACCGGGGTTGGGGGGTCACAACCCCCCCCCCCTGTCATCAACTATACCACCTCCCTTTCCGTTTTTTGCTTATTTTTATATGTCTATCTTATTTCAGGTTATAGGAGTATTAAATGGTCGCATCTGCCCTTTTAGTCATCTTAATTTTAAATATATATATATCGTAAATATTTTTGTGAGCAGCTTAGCGCTTAAAATTTATTTACTCATTTTTGTTTCCTATTAAGTAATTTACATTTGCAATATAGTATATATATATATATATATATATATATATATATATATATATATATATATATATTATATATATATATATATATATATCCTGCTTGCCTATAAATCCGGAGCTCTTATATCTATTCTTTAGGCTCTTATATCTGGGATTGCATTAAATCCTTTCTTTTTCGGCCCTCTTTACGAAAAGAATACCTTTATTAGAAACAATATTGTTTTAACATTTTAGGAAATATTTTTCATTTTAAATAAAGCCAGATGATTTTGATTTATTTTGGGTTAAAAAAATTGGGTCATTTTATTCAAGATTCATTCACAAAAATTTAATGACACATTCATTTTTTCTTATGTAGATATAGATATTACATACATAGGCATTTAATATTTTAGGAAACATTTTTCATTTAAAATTAAGCCAGATGTTTTTGATTAATTTTTGGTTAAAAACTTGGGTCATTTTATTCAAGACTCCTTCCCTAAAATCTAATATCACGTTCACTTTTTTCTTATATAAATGCAGATATTACATACATACATACATATATATGTAAAATAGTAGCAAAATATATATATAAACCCTCAAAGATTCACTCAGTGTACTGTCTAATATAAGTGTATCGGGATATTTGAAGTTAATAGTGTTACGTATACCAAGCAATTGTTTACTAAAGGCCCATACACATATATTTATTTAGTCCCGTATTCAGTCATGTATTCAGTCAGAAACAGCATTACCAAGTGGGCGATAACCAATCTTAAATTACCAGTCTACGAAGATTAAGGGCATATTAAATCTTTACACGGAAAAGGCGTTCCAAGAGATTACGGCGTCTGTAAGGGGAATTCGAAATACGGAGATTGGACAAATTTGCGGTTGATGCACATCTGGGTGTATCAACCACTTGCCACTTTTAAATAAAATTAAAGCAACCAAAGTCAGACACACTTAACACTATACAAAGGCATAATGCTGCGGTTCGTACGTCAAAAAAATGCTATCCTGAAACTAAACACACACCCACGCATATTTTCTGTTCTATGCATCGCTTTAAATAAGGCAGGACTTTAAGAAGGGAATGGCTGCAACTGAAGTCGAAATTGAGTTTGTATGGGAAAAAAAGGAGAGTTATTGATTTTAGATTATCTCTCCCAAGGCCTAAGCCAAAGTCTTGCCGCTTGGAAAGTCCTCAATTCATGAATTTTTGGAATGAGGAACTAATAACAAAATCGTTTACCAATTATTGCCTAAGTGATCATGTTTTAAGCGAAGCCGAAAATAAACATCCCGTAATAATAGAGTATTTGTGATTACAAGGTTTACTGGATAGCGACGATAATGCACTCTTACACTTTACACATCACTTTTCATATCGGAATTAATATTACGTTTTAGCTTGATTTATCCTTTAAATCGAACTTGAGTGGTCTGTTCGTTAAGCTATAGCATTACCTTTTTGCCTGGTGATTTAGTTAGATTTTAGATAACTCTTTTACCCTTTAATTTGGCTCATATGGTGGTAACTGTAGTAGTTTGTATATATATATATATATATATATTATATATATATATATATATATATATATATATATATATATATATATATATATATAAATATAATAATATATATATATATATATTATATATATATATATATATATTATATATATAATCTATATATATATATATATATATATATATATATATATATACATATATATATATATATATATATTTATATATATATATATATATATATATATATATATATTTATATATATATATATATATATATGAGATAGAGAGAGAGATAATTATAGTGCCTTTATTGATATATCAAAGAATGTGGATTCTGACCAACCGAAAATCACATACTTTGAATGGTGTCTACTGTATAAAATTTAGTCATCTATTATGAGAGAAAAAAATTATCAGATTATAGTTCAATGATCCTGGGATCAAATAACGATATGCATGATAGATCTGTGTAAATAAAATAAAGTGTTTTATGCATAGTTTATGGGTTGAATGATTTCACCCAAAGATTAAAATAAACTATGATTCATCTTCAAAGTTGTCGAAGAGTATCTATAATTTTAGTTATATTTCGTTCTCTTTCCTTCTGTACGCATATATAAATTAGTTGGTTACTTAAGTGATAAATAATAATGGCAGGTAATAAGAATGAGACTGATTAAAATGTTATTATTAGACAGTGAGTGATACTGAAAAAGTACATAAAATAAACTGATTTGTAGTGGGACTTGTAATTAAGAGAGTTTGAATTACTGTTTGTCCCTCTCGAAGGAAATAAATCTAGAGTCTCTCAGAGAATTTCTGACAGATCGTTTACTTTCACACTTAGGATGGGTTTTAAGTTTAATAGTGAAATATCTAACAGTCCAACAGTTCGCTAAAATCCTAACACTGAGGTGGTGAAAGGCAAAGTGGTGTCAGTCACATTTTCAACTTTTTTTTATTTGAGGGCAAAAATGAAATCTCCATGTTCAATTTATAGTAGAATTGCAAATAATTATTATTTGAAATATTCTAATAATTATTATGAATTATAATTTGTTAAATTTATCGTTGAATTTTTTGTAGTTTTTGCATTAAAATGCCATGGACTGACTTACACCACTTACTTACACCACTTTGCCTTTCACCGCCTCATACGTACATACACATATTTTACCTATATTACATCTTTTTCATATAAACCTTTTGACAAACGATTTTCATTGCATAAGGTTACAAACGTAAAGTAAAAATATATTCCGTGGAAACATGAAATAGCTTACTAGTGAATGAAAAAAAGTTAGTATGTATTTATTGTTGGGGACAGAAATGACTTGAATGACAAAAAAGTCAAAATACGTTGAAACATTCTTATATAGCACTATTTTTTTTTAATTTTAATTTTAATCGAAACAAGTAATTTGGCGATAAGAAAGTTAATTAACAAAAATAAAGCCTAAAGTCTTATTTATCCGTAATAAGGAAATAAATAATTTTAATTACCTTTTACAAATATCAGTTCCCTATTATCAGAGATAAGGATGCCGCCTCAAGTGAACAACGTAGAAACAACACATAAATTGGTGGAGTTTTGAGGGCCTTGGGGTAAATAAAAAACACTAGTTTACACCTTATATAAAAATGTGAGGCTTAAGGCAAAAGAAAAATTTCCTCTTGGGCATGAAGGCGAATATAAAATTTAAAGGGTTAAATTATATGCGGCTTCTGAACCGGCGATGTATAGATTCAAGAGTAAAAACTAGAAAAATCGACTATAAACTCTACCCTGGTTGGTTGATTTTGAGACGGGTCTTGGAAAGTGAGAGCCACTATTTTTTAAGGCTAGAGCACTGCTGGAGTAATGAAAACTTTACGACATTTTCCGGAAGCTAAACCACTTTTTGGAATGGATGATGTATGGAAGCAAGGAAAAATAAATAATATATACCCTATTTATTTTCTTTGAAGGAAAGTGGAATCTTTAGTCATTATCAGCAGCTATAAGGAATATGTCCTATCAAATATATTTTGATCTGCAAAAAATGAGGATAAAGAATTAATTTCTATGGAGCAAGCTGTATAATTTTAGTGATTCCTTGTGCATTACCTGGAAGAATACATTTTTTATTTAAGGTATCACGCTTGTTATTTGGAAGAAATATTGCGTCTGCGAAGTGCTAAACAGCACAATAGTGTCTTACGTATAACTTCGAATTCCATGCATATATATTTCTATCTTTATACCACAAGACTGTATGAACATAACAATTAAATATTTCAAAGTCTCTCGAAAAAATTCAAAATTATGTATCTACACACACACACACACACACACACACACACACATATATATATATATATATATATATATATAATCATACAGTCAGGAGCGCGGTAGCCCAGTTGGCAAGACCAGCGGGCCAGTGATCTGAACGTCCCTGGTTCGATGCTTGTCGCTGCAAATCTACCGCCGTGTTCACTAATGGTGGCCGGGGCACGTAAAATAGGTCATGGCTTCAATGTCCTCCAAGTTCTTAAATTTACCTCTGGAAGTGCGGGGTCAAGTGTTCCGGTCTCGTCACTTGACTCGGTTCAAAATTACGGGACCGGTCATTTAGCCAAGTCGGACTCCGACACTTGTGGTGCTATTAAAAACCGGAGCCGCACCTTCATCGCCCATAGCCTTCGGGACTTGATCTGATGTTACATGTCGGTCAAGGGGCATAAGAAACAACAACAACAACAACAACAACATACAGTCAAATCTGATTAATTGGACAACCGGTTAATCGTAACAGCCGCTTATTCGGACCGAATCCTAAAGAACAAATCCTATTGCATAAGCCTAATATTATGCATGTTCGGTTAATTGGACCAGCTGGTTATTAGGACCAAAATGATCCTGATGTGGAATCGTCCTGATGTGGTCCAAGTAACTGGAATCGACTGTATATGTGTGTGTGTAAATATGTATATATATATATATATATATATATATATATATATATATATATATATATATATATATATACATATATGTGTGTGTGTACATAATTTACATACACATATATCCCAGCACTATGGAATCTTATGGATGACACCATGTTCCACGCATATTTATTTCAGTCTGATCCCACAAAACTTTGCAAACATAATGTTTAAAAGTCCCTCGTAAAAATTCAAAACTTTTTCATACTACTGTTACGGTAAGAAAATAAAAGTATGAAGGCCTTTAAAGATCAAATTCAAGTGACAATTTCTTTCACCACAACGTTATTCTCAAAAGAATACCGATTTACATATAAATCTCTTACCATATCTCTTGTTTTGAAAATGCATGGAGATAAAATTCTTTTACTCTTAATTATGCTTTAAAAACCAAAAACTGTATTATAAAATAAAGAAGTTTTAACTGCTGTAAGCTCTTTTTTTTACTTTTTCGGAGAAAACAATTTTTAACGTTTACGGAACTAAATGTTATCATAAAATTTCACATTATTGAAACTGAGGGAATCATAGCTCGTGCCTGATAATTCAATAAGGTTTACAATGTAAAAAAATCGAACTTTCTTGAAGAGGATTTTTTTCAGAAAGATCTATGATACAAAAAAATATGTGTTACAAGTACGTACTACAAATTCCGTTCGGATATTCAAAACAACAAAATTTTCAATCCATCTTCTAAAATAGAAGAGATTCAAGTAATAAGTGCCAGAGTGAAGTAAAACAGTTGTAGTTAATGATATAGATCAGGGCTTCCCCAAACTTTTCCTACGATGGAACACTTCGTAAATCCTGAAATTTTAAAGGAACACCTTGTTTATTTTGCAGAGTATGTAATAGCATATAATCAACAAAATTTTTAAAAATGAGAAACAAGCTTTAATTATTTATTTAGTATTTAGTTTTTATTTAAATTTTTATTAAGTAATTAATTTAATTTTAAATCATTACACGTAAAATAGAATAACGTTCTTAGTGATTTAGATGATGCTGGGTCCTTGAATTGCAAATCCTGTTGATATCAGGCAGATCATAACTCTGCCAAACATGATCATGAATTAAAATAACTAGATGCACTAATTAAAATAACTATATGCATGACTACTCAACTGCTTAAGCATTTTCGAGAATTAATCTGTCAAAGATGTTTGAATTTCTTGTAGCCATTGCAGAATATAAAACAATTCCATTCTTTTACGGAACACCTATTAACCATAGTTTTGGAAACCCTGATATAGATAATATGACAGAATTTAATTTCCTTTAAAGCATTTTTACTGGATGCAGAAACTCTCTGCAACTTGGGTTCGTAAAGGTTTTACATAATATTTTTTTCTTTTATTCTGTGAAGCTCAGCTTGCGAACGAGATAAATTCATTAATATCTGCGGTGGTTCCACACTCAAAGTTTACCAAAAGTGAGACATCGGTGGCTGTTTTTTGGCTTTGACTGGTAGAGGAGTACCCTAACCTAGTGAAAAAAGCAACAGACCAACTGTTACCCTTTACAACTTAGTATTTGTGTGAAGAAACCTTCTCTGTTATGGCGACCATAAAATACAAAGCAAGAAATAATCTGCTAAGCTTTGAGGCTGATATTCGTGTTTCGACGTCAACTTCTAGATCTGATTTCAAGTATTTGTGGTGTGTATCAGTTGACAGTCGCATTGTAATAAAAGATGCAAAACTGCCACAACAAATGAAGCACACTGTCATCCAAAATAGTGCAGTAGGCATCGGCGTTGAGCTTATCATGAATTGGGACCAAAGGTGCCAGTCAATACCAGGAGAAATACCCCCAGTTCATAATTCCAATTCAACTGAAATTTACTGTGGGCACAATGCATTCTGGCATGAGGCGTTCTCCAGGCAGATGCCAGACCCAGATCCTGCCATCCAAACGGTAGAGGATTAACCTTTATTCGTGGCTCCAGAGTACCTGTTTCCACTGATATATGGTCCACTTTTGACGTGTTTTGCACCATATTAACCTAACATCGTGGTTGGACTTTGTGATCAAAGGCTTATAAGCGGCAGTACGACCATGAAAACCAAGCAGATGTGCCTCTTTACGGATGGAATTCATTGAAAGAACACTCCCGGAGGCGTGTTGAAACTCCTGGAATATGTGAGCCATCGGTTGGATGCGGTTCTTCCGAATTTCTCTGGACAGCATCCGTCGGTCTCTATCTCCCAGTTTCGTGGGTCTGTCGACTCGGAGTACATTCTGACAATGACTGCCCACCTTCCACTTCTGAATCACATAGGCCACTGTCAATTTTGGGTGATTCAGCTCGTTAGTTATGTCCCTTAAGGATAGGCCATTTCTGTGATACCTGGCGATTACACCTTTCTCGATATCAGAAAACTCTGTCCTTCGTGGTATCTTGCATGCGACTAATTCCAACGTTGTTTCCTACACAATATTTAACTTCGGAGGGCGTGACGTATATCAGGACCACATATATCGTCATTTGTATGGGTGTCCAAATACTTATTGGTAGATAGTGTATGCTGAATCCCAAGGCTATTATTGATACATCATTAATATATTCTATTGTGCTGTGTTTTTTGCTACTTATATCTTTTAATTAATGAGTTAAAATCAGTAATGGAGTAAGTATATATTCTAAATCAAATTTAACATTTTCCTGATATATGTTATTTAATATTTGAAAAATTGAAATATATAAAATTCTAATAAGGGTTCCCCGAGTTTCTAAGCTCAGTCCCAAGGGTGCCGCAAACGTAAACAAGTTGGTAATCTCAGAGTCAAACTTTTGTGTACTTGCAGTCATGACCGAATTTAAACCACATTTAGCGATAGTATCTTTGGGAAGAAAGAAAAAAGTTTTTAGAACGTTTCACACAGGGCTGAACAAACTTCCGGCGTGTTGACACCGCAAACGCCATATTTTTTCAACACGCTCACGTAAATCAATCCCTGTTCATCTGCATAAAAAAACATAAAGACATTTTTTACTTCTGCTGTGTTCTCTAATCCCACTAGAGTATTCCCTGACAACGAATCGTCTGTCTGTCACTGTCTCTCACGATCCCAAACGTCTTACCAGACACCATAATTGCACAAAGATTCTTTGTGTGCTCTGTTTCTTTATTTACTAAGTTGGCACTGGGTATAAATGAATATATAATGCTTTGCAAAATACATGTACAATAGAGCATACTTGCAGTTATTCAAGATTTCGTTTTCATATTGAAGAATTAGCATACTTTGCTATATGAAGGCCTTATTTGAATAGTGGTCCAACTCCATTCTTGTTCATTTTGAGATACAGAGCCTTAAAATCTAATGAGTGCTGGGAAAAGACTGTTCAAGTCTGATTTGTAATGCCCTCTGTTGGCAGCAGAAATAAGCTGGAGGTGTACTAGTTTGAAAATAAGATAGAAATGACTAGTATGAACATGAAAGTGATTCTAACTCCATTTTTTTTAAAGTGGAGTTGGGCCACTATTCAAATAAGGCCTTCATATTGGACTTTGTATTGGATCCAATGGGCTATTGTATATGTTTATTTTTAGAGATAGTTGTGTTTTGAGAAATGGCCTGACTACCTGCGTAACAATTTTAGAAAATCCTAAATATTGGACAAAATGCACATTAGTGGCCATCCGCCCACTAATTAGTATTAGTGGCCAGAGGACGTATAGGCAATTTTACATTCTTTATAAAAGAAGTAACTTTTGTGTATGAATTCTGTTTGACCCTAGAAGGGGAGAAAGAATATATAAATTACTAAAGTAGAAACACCTGCAAGTTATTATTAAATACGTGAATTTTAGGTAAAGAATTATTAGGTAAGTAAAATAAGGGAAGCCAGCAAGTGGTAAGATAGTCCAACTAAACTAAATTTAAGAGAGTACTTTATTGTTAACAGAGTTTTGAATATTTTCAACATCCAATTATTTGCTTGGTTGATTTTTGATGCACTACTGTTACTTTTTATTTCTTAATGGGGTACTGAAGAAGAGGTGAAGGGAAGAATGTAACGTATGGCCGTTAGTCAAACACTGGTATTAGCAGCTGTACTTAAGTCCAGAAACAATTTGTCAGTAAAGATAGGCATCTCTTGATATCCCACCATCCATTGATTTGGGTGTTGATCTTGTAAAGCGTTCCAGGAATGTAATAAACGACAAGTAAGCTGTCGGGAAAAGAATTCCAAAAAATGAATTACTCTAATTTTTTGTTGGTGACAAGGTGCAATAAATCTAGTCCTAAAAGAAAAAAAATATTTTCGTCGTGAATTTTGATGGAACATTTTGGTTGCAACCGCTCATGTTACTCTTTTTCTAAGTTATGTGCCTTGTAGTTTTTATAATTAGTCAGTATTTTGCGTTCTCCTCAAAAATTCGGTATAGAGCGTTTCAAATGAATCAGATTCACCTTATGGATAATCCATAACACTCAGAGAAATCAGTGCTGTATGCAAGCGAATTTAGATTTTCGCTTAAACTGGCTCTGATTGCTTGAGAACTAACGATGTTTATGTCACTTCTCTAGTATGTATAGGATGATTGTCCAAAGGAATTGTTGAAATGATTCCTATTGCTTATCTCTCAGAACTTAAAGCTGTTTTGCATCATTTATTGGTACTTTCAAGGAAAAGAAAAAACTGTCTTTTAAAAAGCGGTTCTTTTATTGCAGATACGTTTGTAAACAGTATGCATATGTACAAACATCGATGTAAATTTGAATATGAGGGTATATGTGTCTAAAAATATTTGTTCACGAAGCTTTACATACATTTTCCAACCTTAAATGATATGAGCTATTTTTATACGGACTATGAAACAGCTTTCCTCCAGAACCTAGACTATTAAATTCTGGTGTTTTACCGTCTCAATTATGCCATCAGTTTCAGGGAATATCATTTTCTGAATTTCCGTCTTCCCATTTTGCCCTATCTTTTCCAGACCAATGATGCACACTGTTGGATTCAAATATTGTAATTATTCTTTTTATTCCAAACAAAGCATTCTGAATATTTTCAAATGCTACCTGACAGTCCATTATCGTTCTTCCCAACGGTCGCGTGATACTGTAGTGTCCATCTTCTTGGACCGGTAACTGAACCTGGTCATACAACCCTAAGGCCGACGTTCTACCAACTGGGCAATCCTGGGGATGTGATGAATTCCTGGATTCATCCTAGAAAGTTTCAATCCTGGGGATGTGAAACTTTTTGGAAATCCTCCTTCACAAGCCTCCGCAGCTGCTATGGTTGTTTTTCTTTCTATTTGATAAAGTTAAATTAAATGACGAAGCAACTATTAAGATCATACAAATCCCAAACCATACTTTTAGCTCATGGACAGATTTCGTCGTTATTAATGACTATATCCTGACATACCAACTATTGTCTAGATGGTTAGGAAATTTTCACTTAAGGAATATTTGATATATAACATGTTTATCGCTGATACTACCGTCTTGTTAAATTCTTGTCAAAAACAAACTAGAACTCTTACCTTATGAATTAATAGTTAGGCGATGGAAACTTAAAATATTCCATAGTATTACCGATCCTCTGATGCGAGGAATTCTTCTTTTTGGAAATCATTCTTCACAAGCCTTCGAAGCTGCTATGTTCGTTTTTCTTTCTATTTGATAAAGTAAAATTAATTGACGAAACAAATATTAAAATTATACAAATCCCAAACCATACTTTTAGCTCATGTACAGATTTCGTCGTTGTTACTGACGATATCCTGACAAAACTAACTATTCTCTAGATTGTTAGAAAATTTTCATTTAAGAAATATGTAATTTATAACATGTCTATCACTGATACCCCCCTCTTGTTTATTCTTTATCAAAAACCAAACTAGAATTCTTACCCTCTTAATTAATAGTTGGACGATGGAAACTTAAAACATTCCATAGTATTACCCATACCCATACTAATCTTCATAGGTGATAGATGTTATGAAATATCAACGAAATGAACTTAATAACATAAGATAAAGAAGAAGAAGAATTCAGAAAAGAAAGTTTTAAAATTCGTAAATACTAATTATCACTTGTAACACTTATCTCTTTTAATTTAACAAAAGAACAAAAAGAAGATTTTAATGATGTTCATGATCGATTCTCTGATTCCAGAAATTATCGTTTTTATCAATGCACTTCAATTTCTATCTAGAACAGGAAAGAAAATGGATTCTTTTAACAAATAATGTTCATATAGATGGAAACGTTTGACCTTCAAATATCTTTTTTCTAGTTCCGCAAAGTAAGAAACATTCTCAGAAGCTCCAACAAAGAGATGCTTTGTGTCTAACTTCGCTGCTGAATTAAGGGAACGGGGTTGGAGGAGGACGAGTAACGATTTTTCAATGGCCGATGACCCTGTAATCTGCGGGAAGATACCCTTTTCTCACCCTCCCGCGAACATTTTTTTTCCTGGCTCAGTAATATGAGAGCGAGAAGTGGAAAAAATGTTCATAGAAATTTCTTTATGTCATTTATTCACAGTGAAACGTTAGATGTGAACAAAAATCCTGTGTTTTCCTTTCAGATGTATAAGTGAATACTTTTATATCGGACGTTTATCCAAAACCTCCGTGCAGGAATATTCAGCTGAAAAGTCTTTAATGAAATGTTTTCAATATATAATCGCGCATGCTTACAACTCCATTACACAAGATGTAACAATATGCAAACAAGAATAGAAGCTTATTGTTGCAACGCACTTTAATTAAAACTAGGCTAATAAATGTAACAATCGAAAAAATGCAACAATCGAAAAAACCCGATGTGTTGCATTTTCGATTTAAAATGAAATGGTTTTATTTCTTAAAGATTGAAAACTGTTTAATCACTTTTAAAAATACATTAGAATTTTTAAAAAACAAAATAATGATTTAAAATTCTCTTTTTCAAATTTTGGTTTCTGGCTTTTGAAATAATTCTTTTAAATTTCCGTTTTCAAATTTTGCTTTTTAAACAAAGAAAGAACCTCATTAAATTAGAAAAAAATTCTAAAGGTTTTAACTTCTCCTTTCCTGAAACTAAAATTATTTCTGGTGCTTTAAAATTATTTCTGGATTTCAATTATTAAATGACTCGTTCTCAACTAATAATTTTTCATTTTGGCAACACGGCCGAATGTAAATAGAAAATATCATGGGCGAAAAAGTGCTTAAAAAAATAGAAAGACAGTTCTCAGGAATTAAAAATCGGTGGCGGAAGAATCCTCATCAGCTGCTCATTAATTAGAAACAAATTTCACGAACTCGCTGGAATTATTAGTGAGTAAAATAATAAATCGAAAAATTACGAACTCCCCATTCAGTTACATTAAGATACTATAGCGATCAGCGCGGAAAATTTCAAAAGAGTGTTTTGTAAGTACGCTTTTTTAGAATGATAACATTTATTTTATTAATTGTATTTGGTATATTTTGGAATCTGAACATCTAGCAAATGCCGATAAATCGTACAATTGACATTATTAGGTGCAGAAAACCGAAATATTTGTCCATCAAAATTGTCGACTTCGTGAAATTCGGAAAACTGCTTTGGGGAAAAAGCTTCGTTTGCAAGGAAAAACATTTTTAACTTTATAAAAATGTGTATATCCTTAAAGATGAAGAGTTGTAAAACACATGGAAATAAAAAATTGGTCGATTGGAGGGCGAAAAAGTTTAATTTTGCATGCATGAAAATAGTGGAAATTTGCGAAACGGAAAGGAGCTGGCCCACCCGGAATGTCATCTGTTTCTGCAGTCCGCTTCTTTTGAGTTCGGCGATTTTAATTTAATAATTAAAAAAGTTTAAAGTTTTGAAAGTGGAGAGTGGCACCAGTGCACGCGCCTCATCCGTCCGCGTCCATCGGTACCAGTCGCAATATCCTGCTATGCTTGGTTCGCGAGATTAGCCCGTCCCCGTGTCTGCTGACTCACAAACTAACATTTGAATACCTTCAGCTGTTAATAGTAAGATGTCTCATTTTATTAAATCTTATTCAAAATGAGCCAATAAGAAAGGATAATAATCATACTTGAGCTTTTAATTTACTTACGAATAAACAATGAAATATTTGCATCCTTAATGCCCGCACATGGATTATATATATATATATATATATATATATATATATATATATATATATATATATATATATATATATATATATATATATAATGTGTGTGTGTGTGTGTGTGTGTGTAATAATAAAGTCACACCAGTTTAAATTCTATTTCAATCTGCCATTTCACACTGTATAACTATAACTATCGCGTTCTTTCTATATGCGTTTGGATGGTGCCTGGGCATATGGTACTACAGGGAATCACGTGGTAAACATAAACTAAATTTAATATATGCTGGTGTTAGTGTCCGTTCTATAGACTTTAATATCGAATCAGGGATTGAGAGCATGAAATTATCCATTTTCTCTACTTGTAAATATGTAAATATATTGTAGTCCTTTACATTTCATATAATATGTTGAACTGTTCGGTAAACATAATGTGTTTAGAGTAATAAAAGTAGTATTCAGTTTAGCTGAATTAATTGATTTGGAGTTTATGTGTCCAAGGCAGGACTACCAAGCCGAATGCCCGTTCGGCTGTTTTCCCGGATATCGTCGTTAAGTGTCGTCTATATATCGTACTTCATATATATATATATATATATATATAATGTCAAACTCAAAGGTAATGTTCTACACAATATATAAATCAGACTTAGTAGCTTTGCCACGGATTGGGTTAAAATATTTACAAGTATTTATTAAATACTTGTATAAATTATTATTCATCTTAGTATTACAAAATACTAATTGGAATTTTACATGTGTATATATTGTTAAAAAAGTTGTCAAAATTATTGAGAATTTTTTATTATGCATTATCCTTGTGATTTTAATTTCTGAATCCTTAATTATATTAGTCCCAGTTTCAAAAACAAATCCAAGTACATGAATCAAATTCAAATTTAGGATGGATGGCATAAATTGTACGTTTTTATCTTGGGTACTCACGGGCTGGTTACTTATTTATGCTCATATTTTTCAATTTTGAATTGTGGAACTGAACAAGAGTCTTATTGCCTTTCATACAGTTCTACTATACCCGCTTGGGATAATTTCATAAAGAAATTCATATTGCAACTTGACTGAGAAAAGCAAGTTTTGACAGCTATAAAATGTCATTGATATCGCTGTCAAAAATTCCTCAACCTTGTAACCTTGTTAGAGCACTATTAAATCATATTCTCTGCCATGTTTTAGCCTATTTTTTTCTTTGGCTTTAAAACTTCTTAATCGGCTCAGGATTCACACTTGAGACCCCCTGTGTCTTGGTTAGATGTTCTATACCATTACACTACCACTGAAAATGATGGTCTTCTCTGACGAGCCTCATAACGTTTTCACCACTAGTGACATGAGCATTTAAAATGTAAATTTTACATAGTATAAACTTATCCCTGGATAATTCTCAATACATTGTCGCCACTTTTCCAAAAACTCCACCAATTTCTATAGTTTTATCAAAGATTTAAAAAGTCATTTTTAACAATCATAGCCATCTACGAGTTCTTTGTAAGTAACTATATAATTTACTCACACTTGCTCCATAAGCAACAATACAATATATACTGGCGTAACTACTATTTTTATTTGTGATGGAAATATTTCTCCTTTTTTCTCTCCCAAAAATACGTTTTAAAAACTCATAAGATCGTCTAGGGGAAATGAAAATAAAAAGAAAATCGCCGAAATGAATGAGGCTCTATATTTAAATGAGATAAAAGAATTTCTAGATTACAGTGCCTGCCATCTTCCTGCATATATTCGCTTTTCGCTCATTTCTCTTTCTTTCTCTCTGCAGAGGTGACGACAAAAGAGAAAAAATCGTCCCGCATCCAGAAACTCCGAAAGCATCTCAGCTGCGGCTTCGGGAGGCTCTGTGAGTAATTATGAATAATTTTCTACCTCTCATTCTCATAGCTTGACGATTTACATGTAAGAGATTTATGGACACCATTAAGTTGATATATGTACTCACATATAGATCTGCTTGATAATCAAATAGCACAAACATGAATTATTTCGTGCATAAGAAATGTTATACACGGTGCGGAAAAATATATCCCAACATTTCAAAGGGTAATGAAAAACGAACGAAACCATTTACAGAAAGAAGCTTTGCATTTTCGAAAAGTTTTAACAACCTAGTTTTTTTATTCCATTAGGTTTTGAAAATAAGATAACCCAGTTGGCTCCCGTTATTTGCTATGCACTGTCGAAGCCGTTTTCAAAAGTATTCTGTCAATCTTTTGGTCATCTCTAGGGAAATGGCGGCAACTTCCTCACGAATAGCGTACTCACGGATTCGTAGCACATTTTTAGGTGTTCTAATATTCCGAGGACGACCATTTGGTTTCCTTGGTAATGCAGATGAACTTGCTCTCACGTTTGAGACCAATCGAAGGATTGTATTTTCGACCAGGAATTTGCATAGGGCCCGAAGCGTGTCTATATGCCCTCTGTGTCTGTGTCGTGGTTACAGAATCGTTGTTTCTGAAGAACACCTCGATAACGAAACCGCAAAAGGATTGCAAAGAGTATGTTAGGGTTATAATTGTTGTAAAAATTTCTTATATAAGCAAATGTTTCTCTGTTTATGGTATTAAGTATAATTATGACTATAGTACACTATGCTAGATTGTAATTATGCTAGATTACTGTGATTAACTGTAAAAGGTAAAGCTGTAATGTTTATTTTATAATATGAAGGTATGTTTGTATTGAGTATTTATTGGATTAACGTTTATATCTGAATATAGAATGTTATTTAAGAAGTATCTGGTATTATAGATTGTATCTGCCTTCATAGATTTAGCCTAGGATCGTGTGCGTATTCGTGTCCGTTTCATTTTAATTTCTTTTCTTAGTGGGTACTTCCGTGTGGGTCTTGTGGGTAGGAGTGCTGTACGGCGACAGGTCATTGAGTTTCCGGATGTCCAAGGGTGGGTAGGAGAATATGTTAAGTTTACTGCAAAGCGTGTGACAAATGAAATACAATTATTAACCATCAATGGAATTTGGCAGGGCACATCCCTTAAAGAAAAGGAGCTTGAAATCTGGTGAACACCATAGTTACTGTCCCAGCAATGAGGTTGTTGCCATATTTCGACAAGTAACCGGTTAAGATTGTCTGGCATATAGATCCGCATAATCGTCAATCCAGCACTTTACACTAAAGATGAACATTTGGAGCCTAACCATGACATTCGTTGTCAAGCCTTTCGTGTGCATTGTATGGTGGTCCTCTATTGCAAAATACACTGCTGGCCACTGTAAATGCAACACCCTGAAGGAAACATGTAAATAACATAAAATTTACAACATGCATTAGCGGAGGTGAGATATGCAAATGATTAGAATTTCAGCGCAGACACACATCACGCGCGCCTGTGGCGCCACTTCAAAGCGCTATTTAAGGCTTGGAGATTTCGACGATTTCAAGTTCGGCAATTGTGTTTTTCTTGTGGTTTTTTCAAAAAAAACGATCAATTATGCCTCGTCGAAAACAGCGATCATCTTTTGATCAAGTATCCGAGTTCGACAGAGGAAGGATAGTGGCCTACCGAGATTGTGGATTATCTTTCAGGGAAATCGGTAGTCGTGTTGGACGAAACCAAACAACTGTAATGCGGATATGTGATCGTTGGATGCAGGAGGGTACGACGGACAGGCGTGTTCGATTGCATCCACCTCAGCGCACCACTTCACGTGATGACAGGCAAATTGTGCGCATGGCAGTGACGGATCGCTCAGTCACATCACGAACCATAGCACAGCACATGCAGTCTGTAACGCATCATCCAGTGTCTGCGCGTACCATTCGACGCCGTTTACAGCAGAGTGGTCTGTCCGCAAAACGTCCATTGCTTTGTCTACCCTTGACGCAGAACCACAGACGTCTCCGCCGCCAATGGTGCGATGACAGAAGGATGTGGACGGCAGAATGGAATGAAATTGTCTTTACTGACGAGTCACGCTTCTGTCTGCAACACCACGATGGTCGCATTCGAGTCTGGAGACACCGTGAAGAGAGGATGCTGAACAGCTGCGTTATGCACCGCCACACTGGTCCTGCACCGGGTATTATGGTATGGGGCGGTATTGGATATCACTCTCGCACACCTCTAGTACGCATTGCCGGTACTTTAAACAGCCAGCGCTACATCTCCGAGGTGTTGGAGCCAGTTGTCCTTCCTTACCTTTAGGGCTTGCCCACAGCCATATTTCAACAGGATAATGCGCGACCACACGTGGCACGCATTGTCCAACGGTTCTTCGTCAATCGCCAGATTGAATTGCTTCCCTGGCCGCCTCGCTCTCCGGATCTTTCGCCGATAGAAAACATGTGGTCCATGGTTGCTCTACTATTGACCCAGATTCCATCCCCAGCTGCCACAGCAGATCAACTTTGGCACCGTGTGGAAGCTGCTTGGTCTGCTGTACCCCAAGAACTCATCCAAAGTCTCTTTGAATCAATGCCGAGGCGTGTGGCAGCGGTGATCTCCAACAATGGCGGCTACTCTGGATACTGATTTTGGCAGGAACCACACTTCACAGAAGTCTATAAATTTAATCATTTGATACTTGGTCAACATGTTATCTACAAAATAAATTTTGTTGTGATATCTCTTGTCTTTCTTGGTGTTGCAATTTGAGTGGCCAGCAGTGTAAAAGGCCAAAGGAGAAGATGGACTTCTTTTTGTTTCACTCTTTTTTGTCATAATCACAAGCCATTGGAAATAAAAATCATTACATTTTACATATTCAGTTAAAATGGACTTTTTTTTTTCAAAGAATATTTTTAATAAATTTGAAATACTGTACATGAGAAGAACTGTGGTTCCGAGAATTTCGAAACATATATATTTCCATAATATTTACTCATCTGGGCGAAACAAAATTGTTTATTGTCTTTCCAGTACTAGCAGAATTCAGTTTCTGCCACAGTTAGTATCTGAGCAAAGACTCATTAATTGTCATTCATATTTTCATGCTCAGTTCTGCAAACATGCAGCTGTGAGTGTTTTCTGTTAAACATTTACAGTGTTGATCAAACTCCAGATATGCCTCCGAATCATTAGATAGACGATTTCAGTTATCCGAGGCTTATCCTGACCCGAAAAGGGAAATAAAAAATTGCCCCCCCCCCCCCCCAATAAAAAAAGGTTTACAATCTATAGATATAAAACAGCTCCGTACCTGACTAACTGACTGACTAACATACAACTCACAGACCAAACCGCTGGATCTAAAGGGCTAAAATTTTGCATGACGATTCTTCTTATAATGTAGGGGTGCACTAAGAAAGATTTTTGAAAAATTCGTCTTAGATTTTTTTAAATTAAATTTTTAAGCTGTTTTTGTAACTTTTTTTAAGTTTTCATTTAAAATAACAATTTGAGGATCATAAAATTTATATCACGAGAAAGATCATAAATATTCCTTTAAAATAAAATCTTTTTCGAGTCTTTACCTCCATTTTCCGATTTTTGGTGAACTTTTATGGATTAATTTTTAGAATTTAATTTATTAAATGTTGATCACGTGATTTCTTTTTCTGGTACTTTAAATTAATTTATCGTCACGTTCATAACAACGAAATAGACAAAAAAATATTTTTTTTCTTTCTAATGCGGCAGACGTTTGTACATTATCCAGAAAAAATATTAAAATACAGTAAAAGATATGTTCCTCAAACTGTATTATATTAACTGTACTATATTCTTTAGTATGTTATATTAGATTTAATTTGAGTATTTTCTTCTACATTATTTTGTCTATAAAAATATCCGTTACGATTTTTTTATAAATATATTTTTTTGGTTTTTTACATCAATTGCATACATTGATCGTTGTATTTATTATAAATATATTTAAACATATTTTTGGCATTAATTGCATACATTGATCATTGTATTTAATTCAAATGTACTCCGTAGCGAAGTACGGGTTTTAAGCTAGTAGTATATAAAGGTTTACGTCCGATTGATTGCTATGGAAAAGAATAGTTTGTTATTTAATCATCCCTTGAAACTGAACAGTCTCTGTGAATGATATATATTGGTAGGATATAACTGAAACAAGATGACAGAATATGTACTGACTATTTATAGTATCAAATTTCTAGACATATGCTTAAATTCAACTTACTATATGGTTCAGATATCACCTTTACTATACTTAATGCTGGTAATGCGTTACTTCATGTAACATATCAATTAATATATACCATATGACATAATTCCACGTTAATGTAGCACTCGGTATTATCTATGGTATTGATATTCTAGTAACAGCGAATGATATGTCTTGAAATACATCAAACGGGGATATAGAGGAACTAGAGTATTATCTATTTCATGCTGCTAGCGTTAATTCAGCATCAGTTAAGATATACGTATTGCAAAGAACACATATCATTAATGTTCTGATTTTCGGCAGCAAATGAACAAATAAATAAATAAATAAAAATCTAACACGAATTACGTAACTGAACAGCTCCTCACATATTTAAATCTGCGCAGATGAAAGGCAATGATAAAGGAAATAATTTTAATTTTTTTTTACTTTAAAGGGTTTTTCAACAGAACAGTAAAAATTTTTAGGCTTTTTCAACACCATTCATGGTCTAATATGTGATTCCGTTGTAATGATCCTTTTTTAAAAATCGTATTGAAATCTTTGTTTTAATTAGGGGAAACGGAATCAGTTTTGATTAATATATATTCACAAAAGTTATCTTAACTCTATTGGGTTAGGTGATGGCCGACTGGCTAGGGCGCTTGCATTCGGTTGCGATCCTGTGGGTTCGAGTCTCACTGTTGTCATGGATTTTTGTAGACGTTCGGAATCGGCTTTTAAACTGTAGGTCTCGGTCTAATTAGACCTCGTGTGGCAAAAAGTTCACCGTAGCGCTCCAAACCAAACCAAAACCATCTGCATGCGAAATCATAAGATCAAGCGGTTGAAATTTATTATGTTATTAAAAAACTTTCTATCAATTTTTAATGTATATTTTTTATTTTTTTTATTTTTATATTTTATATGTCTATATTTAATATTTAATATTTTATATTTTATAATTTATCTTTTTATATTTTTATTTTGTATTTTAGTTGTATTTTTCCTGGATATTGTATTAGAATTCCAAATTACTTCCAAAATGTTGGCAGTAAAATACAGGGTGTCCCAAAACGACCACATAAACTCTGCACAGCTAGATTCCTCGTTGGGAGTACATAAAAACTGCCCAAAGAAGCATTCCTGTACGATCCGTAGTTTACGAGAAAAATACGAAAAACAAAGTATGACGTCACTGCCTGTGCAAGAAAAAACACTTTATTGAACATATCAACAGCAAGCAAAATTTAAAGCAGATGTTCAAAGTGTCCGCCGTGCATGTCGAGGCAAGCTTGAGCACGCCGTGGAATGGCTGTCATCACACGTTGCAGCATCGCGGGGTCCACCGAAGATGCATGCAGACGAGCAACTAAGTCCATTTGTGTTGTCACTACGTCTCGATACACCAGTTCCTTGAGATGGCCCCATAGGAAAAAATCCAACGATGTAAGATCTGGCGAACGTGGCGGCCATAGAACTGGACCCCCACGTCCGATCCAGCGGCCGGGGTATTCCATATCCAGCCAACCACGT
Organism: Dolomedes plantarius; assembly: GCA_907164885.2. NCBI lineage: Eukaryota > Metazoa > Arthropoda > Arachnida > Araneae > Dolomedidae > Dolomedes > Dolomedes plantarius. The sequence goes on from OU015498.1 coordinate 111,345,538, forward strand.
ACAAGAGCACAGAAATGCGCCGGAGCCCCATCATGCTGGAACCAAAGTCCCTGTATTGCCGCTAATGGTATGTCATCAAGGAACTCGGTTAAGACCTCATTGAGAAACACCAAGTACGACTGTCCCGAGAGCCATTCAGGCAACAGATATGGTCCAAGCAGGCGATCCCCGAGTATGCCGGCCCACACGTTAAGAGACCAACGTTCCTGATGTTTCTGCGGCCGGATTGCATGCGGATTGACCTGGGACCACATATGGCTGTTGTGATGGTTGAATACCCCATCACGAGTGAAACATGATTCATCGGTCCACAGGATATGTGCAATGAAACCATTATCTGTGCTCTGTGACTGCAACAGCCATTCACAGAAGGCCACGCGTTTCTGAAAGTCATCTGGTTTCAGACCTTGTACGGTTGTGTACCGAAATGGGTGTAGCCTCTCAGACCGTAAAAGCCTGTGCACAGTACTTTTACTCGAAGTCATCTCACGGGCTAATGCGCGTGTGCTTACCTCGGGCGTCTCTTCTACCCGCTGCAGTATTGCATCCGCCTGTGCTACCGTCAGGCCGCTCCGCGGTCTTCCAGTATCGTGAAGATTGGCTGTTGGCAAGACGCTTCCCGTATTTCGCAGTCTGTCGTCCAGCCTACGGATGACGTTGACATCGGGAGGGCGGCGGGACGGATATCGACGGGCATACTCCCTAGCAGTTCGTAAGGCATTTCTATTACATCGACCGTACATCAAGTACATGTCGCAGTAGTCACGAACGGAGTACATGGCCACCATACGAAGACTACCGGTAGCTGCAAGATGCAGCCTTTTAAATGCCAGTTCAACGGCGGCTTAACGTCATTACATGAAGCGCGAGTATGCATGACGCGATATGCGCGGCGAACGTTTTAAACATTATCGTCTGGAAAGATAAGCAAATATTGTTGTTGATATGTCCAATAAAGTGTTTTTTTCTTGCACCGGCAGTGACGTCATACTTTGTTTTTCGTATTTTTCTCGTAAACTATGGATCGTACAGGAACGCTTCTTTGGGCAGTTTTTATGTACTCCCAACGAGGAATCTAGCTGTGCAGAGTTTATGCGGTCGTTTTGGGACACCCTGTATTGCACTATTCCTTGGTGTGCGATTTTTGGCCATCGTGGAAATGAAGAAAAAATTCAAGAGAAAAAATTACAAAACGTTGAGAAAATATATTTTAAATTTATTGAAAATTTCTTAACATATTGTTGACCAATACCTAATAAACCCGTGTTTTACATACAATTGATGAAGACACTTTTGGATAAAGGAAAGTCATATTGGAGAAAATTTTTTGATCAACTGAACATTGATTTACTTGAAAAATACCTTTACTATATCCAGAATTTGTTTCAGGCAAACCCTCACATTTTATCATTTTATTCTCAAACGGTACAGTGGTTTGAGACGAAATATATGGTACGGTCGGGTCGGATCCGACTCGATCTCTGTTTGAAGAGGTTTTTGGTAGAAAGTACGCAATAAATATTTTTGTTGCATAATAACATTTATTGATGAAATTTTACATGAAATAAAATCTTTTTTGCAGAAAAAATGAACAAGGAATTGTAATTTTGCTAAACAAATAAAATCTCTGTGGCATTTACATAGAATGTTTTATATATTAGGTTAAATATGTAATTTAGTCTACCTAGTTTTAGAAGTTAGTGAAACCAACTTTCAAAGCACAAAAATCTTAAAAATAATATATACTAACATTTTTGGCCTTCAAAATCGAAATAAAAAATTAAAAAATCTAAAATAAAATTTTTTAAAAAATGACTAGCGATCATGTATAGTGTTTTTCAACAAAGACACTCGTATTTACTTATTCATATATCTAGTAGGGTGGTCTAGTAGGTCTATCTGATGGGGTTCCTTGTCAACTCGATCTCTTGCAATGAGAGGGGAGAGTAGGGGAAGGGGAAGACACACCCTTGGGTCGGATAAGACTCCCACCGTACCTTTTGTGAATCACAGGCCTCCGTATAAAGAATACAAACTTCAGAAAATACAAATGCCGCACTTTATTCGAAAATTACAACCTTTTCCCGTGACTTGCGTATATATTTAAATAAAATTGCCGGTCAACTACACTGGTGTAAGAAATTAAGAGAATTTGCAGACTTGGTCGATTATCTCTAGAACTACTGTACCGATTTTAACAAAATTTGATATGTACATACATTGATACAATACAAAACAAATAACCATTCAATAATTGTAATACACACGCATTATCGTGTGTAACACTCGTTGGAGTCGGAAGGTATGAAACAGCGGTTGCAGAATAAACAAAAAAATGGGTTAATAGATGGGTTAATAGGGGATATGGTCCCCTCTTACAGACATACAGGTCTCGCAGTGTGATTTCATACTTGAAATAAGGCAGTTCATCATTTCCTGTGGCAATTGGTCCCACTCAACGCTGTTTTCATTCCCTGGATGGTTCTCGGAGGGGGGGGGGGGGTTGCGAGTTGCAATTGCCCTCCCCAGAGCATCCCAGACATGCTCTATAGGGTTAAGGTCTGGAGATCTGGCTGGCCAATCCATCCGGCGAATATCCTCACTCTCTAGAAATTCGTCGACCAGAAGAGCTCTATGTGGCCTCGAGTTATTCCATTAAAATGAACTCAGGGCCAACTGCACCCCTGAAAAGGCGAACATAGGGCTCCAAGACCTCATCCCTATACCTCACACCAGTCACAGTGCCTCTTTCAAAGACATGGAGAGGTGTGCGGCCATCCAACATGATGCCTACCCAGACCATTAAACCTCCTCCGCCATAATGGTCGATTTCGCGGACATTGGAGGGTAGGTAGCGGGTCCCTGGTTCTCTCCATATGAACGTACGGCGAGAATCGGTGTTTAGGCTGAACCGGGACTCATCAGTGAAGAGAACGGTCGCCCATTGATCCATACTCCAATCTCTATGCTCTCTGCACCATGATAAACGGATTCTCCTGTTCGTAGAAGTGAGCGGGACGCAACCAGCAGGTCTTCTTGCAAACAACCCTCTCTCATGAAGTCTTTTGGAAACAGTCACCCTTGATACACGGGTTCTTGTGACTGCATACAAGTCACGAGAGAGCTGAGAAGCTGTAGCACTCCTGTTACGCCTCGCTATAATCAACAAATGGCGATCTTCTCTGGCCGTCGTGGCTCTTGGACGACCTTGCCCAGGCTTTCTCTCGATGGATCCGGTATCGTAGAACAGTTTCCATAAGTTAAACACGACGCTGGGCGTTAAAATGAACTCTCTACAAATTTGAACTTGAGATTGGCCTGCTTCTAGCCTCCCCACAATTCGCCACCTCATTCCATCATCTAAATGTTGGTGGTTACTCATTTTTACTGTTACAATTTGAAATTAACCGATTGCTGCAAAATAACACCAAGAAATTCGCCGAGGTGTGCTAGCGAACGAAATGCGTCTTAACTTACGCGCGCTTATAGAGCCTGTTTCTCTACTGGCTCCACCTACACACATGTGTACGCTTACGTATTTGGCGTACAAGATTTGCATTTTTGTCTAGAAGCAGTGGTTTTACATTCAGTTCAGTTCTTTTCATGAAATTTGATAAAATATGCAAATTCTCTTAATTTATTTCACCATTGTATGTGTTAAGTTAATGGTCTCAAATATAGGAATGTGTGCAAAAATCCATTAAAAACTGATTGTTTACGAGGCTTATTTTAATGGTTTTATACTCTGAAGATTTTTTCTCCCATTTCAAGGTAGTTTAATATGATTCGAATAACCATCTGCTGGTTGGGATATCCATGTATAGAGTCCTTTCACTGGCAGAAAAACGTCATAGCTTTTATCTAATGATTACCTTTCTTTATTCATGGCAAAGAGTGTCTTACTGTTCATAAGGGCTGTACTAAAAGCCTGAAAACACCGCCCTTGGATACGTTGCCTTGTGTGTTCTAATATATAATATCGGCTTTCCCTTAGTGATTATCTCCGGACAAATCCTGGTACCCTATTTTCCCACTCTCATCTATCTGATCAGGAAGTTCTTTCAATACTTCGGAATTACCTTTTATCGAAGATTGTAGGGGGAAATCGAAAAGGAGGCTTTGGGAAGTGACCTGTTCGAGAAAACTTAACTGGCAACAATACATTTTAGGCTGAAGGCTATAAGAAGGAGATCTGGGAGCTAGTGTTATTTTTATGGCTGTTCTACCATATTTTAATAATAAATTTCTTTGGAAAGTCTCAATTTGTATAAAGCCTTCATTTTGTTTAGCCTTTCAGTTTATCCAAAGGAATAGTATCTTGAATAGCAACATTAAAACAGTTTCTGCTGAGTAGAGTTCATAGTTTATATATTCCTATATTGTAACAAAAAAATATTAAATAAATATAATTACTGCGTAAACTAAGTCAGGGTAAATTTTAATTTTAAATTAACCTAAGTGAAACTAATTAGAAATGTTATTATAAACCAAATAACTATATGATAAGTCACTATAATAAACTATTGACAATTCAATTATTAGTTCTAGTATCATACTACTTGTATCATCTATATATATATATATATATATATATATTACTTCTAGAAGGAGATTTTTTCTAACGATCCCTTTTCCTCTATTCATAGTTAAGCAATTGATAAATGAGGTACCATTTTAAAGATTGAGATCTCCACTTCTGACGAATTGCTAAATTAGAATTACACATCTTATTGTTTATTTAAAAAATCGAAGCATAAACATTATAAAAACAATTTCTTCCGCTAGATGGCATGCGCGCGCTCAATTTTTTTCCTCGCACACTGGACTTTTAAATACTAAAATCGCCTACTTTTATTTCGTTACATTCTGTGAATTAATTAATAAGTTTCTTTCTCAGCAACATCTGCTTATGTGTACATTATTCTTTTTTGCATGGAAAAACAGTTTGTTTCGTCTAAAATCTATTTTCTTTCCCCCTGAAGAACGCTTCATTAGTAATATTTTTCTTTGGTATTCCTTTTTAGAGTTTAATTTTATTTATTCAATTCTGTGGACACAGTTGAATTGCATATGTCAAAATTCTACCATACTATCAAGGAAAAGATTCTAATTTGTTTCATAATTAAAGGATAATCAAAATAAAGGTCTTACCATGTAAATGTGCAAGTCGAAAAAGTGAGATTGGGGCAGCGGTTGGTGCGTGGCGGATCGGTAAATTTCTTATGTAAACTCTATGGGAAAATGTGCGCGACACATGTAAAAATGTGCTTTATTGCTAGATGGCAAGTACGTGCTTGCTTATTATTTAATTTTACTTTTACCTCCCAACTATGCGCCAACTATGAAGAGTGATGCTCGGCAACATCTGGGCCACGCCCTCGGGAGCCTTTCTTGTTAACTATTCTAAAACTAAACTTTAAATTTAAAATACATACCATCATCATCATCAACACATGCATTATTTCTAGAAGATGATTTTTTGGGACGATCCCTTTTTCTAACTTCATACTTAACCAAAAATGGATAAATGAGGTTCCATTTTAAAGATTAAGTTCTCCGCTTCTGACGCATTGTTAATTTAGAATGACACATTGTAGTTTTTGTTTAAAAATCTAAGTTAAACATTGACTTTTATCCCTAGAGTTCTTTCCCTGGATTGTCAAATAGTGTACAGAAAGAGGTTTTGTAATGTAAATATCATTTTCTACGAGTTTGTGTCATACTTAACGTTTAGTATTGCCTACAAATGTGTTTTAACGTGTACATATTTCATGTTCCCCTGTTTTGTGTTATGCTTCACCTCGAATTTAGTGTTCAAAGGTGTTTCGTAATCGGTTTTTGTGTTATCCTTACTCATAATTGTTATTTGACAAGTATAAATGGCTACAAATGAAACGGTTCTTCTTTCATCCTACTACAAACCACCAACCTCGCTATAAAATTTTATGTACTTTATTCGCATGCAAAATTTTCGCACGGACCACCTAGCGTAGTAAGTTATTGTAGTTTTATTTATTCATAAATATAGTATTACACGTAAACATTAAAATTCATGACATGTATGAAAATATTCATAATATATATAAATCTATTACTAGTACTTAATTATAATATAATTACTAAAATTAACTCAATCATTTTGCTAAAATATTTAATCCATACTTTTAAACTTAAAAGTATAGTACTTAAAAGTATTATAGTTAAACTTAAGTACACTAAAAATATTGCCGTAAGTATAATCTAGTCGAATAAAATTATAAATTTTGACAATTAAAAAAAAGTGATCCAGCAAGCATACTTATCATCTTACTACCATACACATATGAAAAATCTATATTTCAACTTTTTGGCTTCAAGCGGAAAACCTATTCCTTTCAGGTTTTACCTCATTTTCAATACGAGGTCTCACATCAATATGAGCTAAGCATAGGGCCTTTGTAACTCTCCGTCATATCTATAGATAACTATTTGCAGTTATGATCATGCAACTCATTATACTACTGACTGTTAATACATTCCTAAATTTATTCGCTTGAAAATGTAATACACAAATATCTCTCGCTTGTTAAGACGTAATCGTAAATCTAAATTTCATTCCCATTATGTGGACTGCTCACTGAGGCACAACATAGCCGACGAAACAAGGCTCATAGGTACAATGCAGAGACTTTGTCAGGAATTTCAATTTTTTATCATTAATGACAGAATTTTTTCCGCCTTTTATTTAAACTTTGATATTTACCAAAGACAAATAACACTCTGATATTCTGCTCTCTGATCTCTCTTTACTTCCCTATACAAATACCTCCAACCTTCCCACCCTCTACAAATGCAAATAAATGAGCTTCTTCAGGGCTCATTATCATTATTTGCTACATTTGGATGCTACGATAAAGATTATTTGTCAAGTATGGTGCCTGATTCCGGTTATCTTAACCTTAGAACCTGGTATACTTTTAGCACAGGGATTCCCAAACTTTCTATGCTTGCGTCACCCTTAGGAATGAGATTAGAAACTTGAGGCACCCTTTTTAGAATTTTAGTTTTTCAATTTCTTAAATATTAAAGTTGAATATACAGTGTGTCTATAATTAAACTTCCCTACTTTAAAGTTGTCTACAGTCGAAACTATTGTTCAGAATGTTATGAAATTTTGTGTAGGACATATTGAAGGGATGGGAATTTGTTAGAGAGAATAAAAAAATTAGCTCAAAATTTCACCACCAGAGGGCGTTTTTTGATGAATTACACATTTACGACTGGTTCTTTACTTAAGATTTCACCATCTTTTTATCCATAGGCCACCCTAACACAATAACTCATTAAATTTTACAATCTTTAAAGTGATTGCAATGTCGATCGAAAACTTGTTGGATAACTAATTTTCGGACAGAAGATTTGAAGGGGCGAAAAAGAAACAAATATGCAAATTAATTTTTGTCGACGTAGAGCAGAAGCTGTTATAAAACCTAGAAACTTGCATGGACATTTTGTTTTCAGTGTGCTTGCTATTGCTAATCAGAATGTCATCATTACTATTACCAGATCGAGCTCCCCAGACCTCAACTCATGCGACTTTTGACTTGGGGGCATGTGAAACATCTAGTCAGTCTTAATAAACCAAGAACTATGCCTGATCTGAAAGACAGCATTTCACGACATGTTCTCAGCATTTCCCCGGACACACTGCGGTCAGCTATAGAACATACTATCTTACGATTTCAAATGGTAGTTGAAAATGATGGCCGTCATGTTGAACATGTCTTGTTGTAATAAATTTTTTTAACTATAGTAAATGTTGGCTAAATGTGTAATTCATCAAAACGCCCTCTGGTGGTGAAATATTGAAATAATTTTTTTATTCGCTCAAACAAATTCCCATCCCTTTAATATGTCCTACACAAAATTGGACACCCTTGGATCAGATCCGACCCCCACTGTACCGTTTGTGGGTTAAAGTGCCGCAGCACACCGGTTGCGGAATCTTAGTTGGGAATCATAGCTCTGTCTTAGCAGAACTACCCCGGCAATATGAAGAGCTCTGTTTTTAATACTATGGCTCAAAGTGATCGCTAAGAATATCACTAAATCTTTCGTAATTTTACAGAAAACAGTAAAAGTTTTAAAGAAACTCGTCAAATTACTAAAATTAGAAAATATACTTGATAACATAAAGCCTTATAAGGCATACCTCAATAGACAAGTAATTCTAGATCATATTATCATCGAAATTTCGTTGACGGTTCTAAATTGAAAATCCGAGTATTTTATATTGAGTAACTTATTAAGTTCTATGCTAGGTTCATGCATAAGAAGCAAAATCTGGTATAATGCATCCTTAGGAGTTTACAACATTTCTGGGGATCAATAAAACAGTTTTAATTTTAATAATATTTCAATTAACACGTTTATTTCAAGTACACAGCTATCAGGAATCATTGAGATAATCAGCAATAATGTGGAAAATAAAACCAATTACTTTCATATGTTCATAAGGTAATTAAAAAACTCCCCTGTCCTAACGAGTAATGGGCAAAGCAATAATTACAACACTTAAGATTTTATAACCTCACCTTCTGTTCTAAGTAATCATTTTTCTATTCATAAAATTTCTCGTTTTTTAATAACCCGAGGGAGATATAATAAACGCTAAAAATATACTCCAAAGAATGATTAAAAAAACTGAGGCCTTTCAAGCTGAGAAATAAATCACTCTTCTTTGAGTTCATTATCGAAATTCTTAAAGTAAAATATCTCCAGTCATTGCTTACGACGGCGAAAACGGGCTGGAAGGGTGAAAAGAAGTTTTTCTCGAAAAAGCGAGACAGCTTGCACAATTAATAAAGAAAAAGTCATCGACTGTTAACGGATGGGGGAAAAAATTCGCATGATTCCATTTTCGACATACTCCTACGAAAGTTTTTCGTAAAACTCAACAAAAAAGAAAGAAGCACTTGAATAAAAATAAACCCAATTAAAACGACAGCCATTTAGAAATTTATTGGTCACGAATGTGGAACCCTCTTGATTTACATTTCTTTTTCGAAATGTTTTCTCTGCGCTTTAAAGTTAAAAACAATGTACACTACGCAGCTAATTTTAGCTTATTTTAACGTTTTTCATTTATTACGTGATATTTTCAGTTTCAACTAAAATATTTCCAATAACTTAAAACTCTTTTGTACCCAGAGGCAAATGCATCAGTTAAGACAGTTTATTTTTGGCTGCTTTTTTTATTTTGCAGATCCTGGCCAGAGTAAAAACAAATAATCATAATAGAGACATTTTCCTCATGAAAAAAAATTGCTGAGTTTTTTTTTTTAGTCAATCTCGAAATAAGAACCTGATGCCACTTGCTTTTTAGTAAACTATTCAAACCCTGGAACAACATGACTTCTCAGAGGTGCAAATCGCTCGAGAAAAGATGTGGAGCCTATGATAAATAATTCTTCACCTGAATGGACGGGATAAAAATAATGACAGTTTTAATAAAAGAATAAAAATTTATTAGTCAGAATAACGGGAATAAATAATGCGTACAAGATTACGAGAACCCAACGGTAGATGGTGATAACATCAAGTGCTGAAATTGGGCTTTTAGGATGAATTGTGAGAACTGCAATCTACGGGCCGAGCCCTCCATTGTAGAATAATTCAGCAATGCACACAAAACTTCAATGCGATCAAAATAAAAACGAAAATAGGAAGTACTGAAATAGCGTTGTGTCGTTCTTTTTTTAACTCCAATCTTTTAATTTACGACCAATGAACGTCGAAGCCCGTGGCATTTCTTCAATGCGAGTTTTCATAACGCACACCTTTGAAGATAACTGCCAAGACTAAATTGGAGGCGCACTGCTTGCACAGTGACGTATCATAAGGACACCACAATGGTATTGATTCAGATTCGGGTCAGTTTTGTCTGTAAACAGAGCCTAGAGGCACATCCTGAAATAGTTCCGGGGTGAGACTGGGAAAGTTAAAAATTTTCTTTAAAATTATCCATCCTCCGTTCACATTTTAGCTCTTCTGAAATAGGGGAATTTTGCCCCCAGGCAATAGCACCTCTTAGCGGTTGCTTGTCTACATTACAGTAAAGAAACAGTTCCACACAGAAGAAAAAGGTCCACTTTTGACATTTAGCTAAATTAAGCATGATTTCCCCTTCCCATTGTAAGTAATGAATAACTGAAATTGTCACTAGGTTTTTCTATTGACATTATACCCGGAAAGACCTCAGAAAAATGTTACTATTTGCAAGCTGATGTCGAGAAAAATAAGCTGTCAAATTTGACATTGACTTGTCTTACAATATAAGCCTTGGCATTCTAGAAGTTTCGTAAGTAAAGGAAGTAGGTATTTTTTTTTTTAATTTCCTGTCAAATATTGCTCTTTCATGAATAAATGGCGTATTAAGAGATGACATGTATAAATGATAATCTGTATTGAATGACTATCATTGTTTGAAAATGTAAACTTCAAATATATATATATATATATATATATATATATATATATATATATATATATATATATATATATATATATATATAGGCTGAAAATGTTGGGCTAAAAGTATTAGACTTGATTTATACATCATAAATTGTAGTCGTGGTGGTAAAAGTGGTCAAAAATCAATAAAGTACATAGTTTCCTTTAAAATCACATTTAGTAAGTCATTCTGGGAATGCGATGAGATCTTCCCTATACAAGGGATCCTTACGTCCTATCTGAAGAGAGTAAATGCAAAAACTTAATTATATATCACTTCATATCCGAATTCGGTGTGGCACCTTAAAAGTACCACACCGAATTTGCGCTTCTGACCACAGGAAGGGTAAAAGTGGACGCTTCCTGCAGTCAGAATTGACATTAGGTCAGCAAACTTCGAGGTTACGCGTTGTCTTTTATAGTAATGTTTTGTTATTTAAAACTGCTCTGTTGTTTACTTTCTCACGGGTCAATTTTAGCTCAGAGCTCGCATGAGTGTCAATATAAAAATTACGAAAAGTTTTAGGGGTTTGATAAAATTAGTAATTTGTAAGAGAAATTGAATTAGGGAATGAGAAATACTTTTTAAGCATAACATATATTATATATATATATATGTGTGTGTGTGTGTGTGTGTGTGTGTGTTTGTGTGTGTGTTTGAGTGTGTGTGTGTGAGTTTTATGCTTTTAAATAATGACAATCATTGAATGCGTGACATTATTCTTACATTTTATCTTTTAATATACCATTTATTCCTGAAAGAGCGATAATCCGTCTATGTGTAAGAAATAACTAGAAGTGGTTCGGCATTTAATTTCTTTCTACCAATGCCAATTCCCTTGAGTTTCCCATTCAATCATTTATGCAAAATACGCGGTTATGACTCTATCAAAATAAATTATCGTTGAAAAATTGTCGGTGATAAACTGTGTTATGTGGTAAATGACTACATTAGTTATAAATTTTTAAAGGTACCTTTCTGAAGCAATTTTCATCATCATAATCCTTGTGGAATAAAAAATATATATTATTAATATATTATTTATTATACTTATTATTCATATTGTTATCTTTGTCATATTTACTTTAATTATTTTTACAAATTACTATTATCATTAATTCCTTAGTGATTATCCTTTATATTCATTCCTTGTAAATATTATTTGTATAAAAGTTTCAAAATTTTCCAATATGCGCCTATGAAAAGAGTATCTTTTTCATATCACCTTTAATAACTTAACTCCATCAGTTTTATTTACCCCAAATGAAGAGTCCTAATCTGCCGATGTAGTAAAACATGTTTGTAGTTATGAATTAACTTGTCCGTTGAGTTACATTTAGAAAAGAAAACGACCAGGATCATTTGGGATAAAAAAGAAATGCCGTTCGTTCATTTAACACTCATTAGAAGTAAATGATTACGAATTATTCTGAGTCATTAGAGGAAACAAAAGACAAAAATTCCAAAAGATAATTAACTGTTAATTAATGAAAAAACGTGCGTAAGACAAAGGAAAATCTCTGTTTTAATTGAAAAAAAATCAAGTTCCTTCCATACGCTTATGAGACTGGAAAAAATGAATATGCTTAATAGTACGGCATGAAACAAAAGGGGTTTCCAGGCCCAATTAAAATTAATTAAGTGTCAAGCACATGGTGACCTTATTCTAGATTTAAGTTACTGTTATCCAAACATATATAAAGTGGTAACTTTTGCTGAAGAGATTATTGGGACTTCTTATCTGAGTCTGGTTATGTAAAGAGCTGGATGCGCGTTTCTGTAGAGAAATGGCCGATGATTCTTCACTGCTATTGTGATTTCATCTGATTTGCTTCATCACATTTTGTGCATTCCTCTGGTGCAATAATCTGTTATGGAGTCAAACAAGCAGGTAGTACTATAAATTTTTCGGTTTTCTCTAAATTTATTTAGTAGAAATTTAACATATTTCATTATGGGAATTAGTGGTGCGAAAATCTTTTCCAACAGTGTTTTTTTTTCAATAAAAAATCCCTCAACCCCCAATGAAAAGTTTTTAACAGTATCAAAATTTTTCTAAAGATTAGGAAAATGTTCATACACACTCACACAAAAAGAAGAATGATATCAGCAAATTTTGACGAACTATTTTAAAAATTAATGAACTGTAGATTTTGAGTAGATTTACATCAGTAGTGCACAAACCACTTATGCAAACGACACGTAAATTAAGAAATTAAATTAATTATATGAACTTAAATATGCTCTTTATAGAGTTATTAATAGCTTTTTCATGAGTTTAATACTTTGGACAGTCAGTTTGACAGTTTTAAATAATATTCAAATGTATAAAAATATATAAATATATTTCTATTCAAGTATTTTACAATAAATCTGTTACTTACATAATTTTCTCTAAGGGATGCCAACACTTTACTACTAAAGTTAATTTAAATGAAATTAACCAAATTATATAATGGGTGGTACTCGAGTATTCCGTCGCAAAGCACGGGTTTTCAGCTAATATATTGTATTCAAAAGCGACGATTCGTTTAGAAACGATTAGTTTTCAAAGATTTGTCATATTTTCGTTAATGATGTGGCATTCACGAAGTACAACAATAAAACAGTGAAGATTCCGTTAAACAACTTGCTAAACAGTGACAACTTTTGGATATTTTATTCCTCTTCGCATCGATTACCTTCGTTTCGTGAAAGTGACAACTCTGCCACACATCCTCACATCTATCAGTTTTTTCTTCCGATAAATAAATATCGGATAGCCTCGAAATCGTGACGGAATTATTTTGTTTTCCAGACAGACGTGCTGGCCATTACTTCACTAGTCTATATCATGATATCCAGTAATAAATCTTACAAGTATAATAACAAATAAATATTTTTTTCTGTAAACGACCGAAGTCTTGCAATTGTAGGATATTTCGGTTAGTAAAGTATTCCGATAATTCATGGAATTTCGTAGCTTTAGCTTTATTTAAATCAGTTGCTGTTAACCTTTTGTTGATCAGGAACCTCTTGTTAAAAAAATGTAGGGAACCATCTCCAACCAACCTTTTTAGACACAAAAATTGGTTCAATTTTCTGGATAAACAGTTGTGATAAGCAACTTTTGTTAAAAGTTACAAATAAATTTGATATCAATTAAAAATGTAACGTCATTCACTTGAATATCAAACACAAAATCTATGAAAACTTAAAATCCATGATATTTTTGATCATGCATTTCCTTTATTACCTGTAAAATTGCTGAGAAGCTGCGAAATTGTTGTGACTCAGTGACTGCGCGTCACAGAAAATATATTACGGATTTTTAAGCAGAACAGGGATTTTTTTCATTCTCAAAATGTCTGGAAATGAAAGGAATACAGTAATTTTTTGGATATTAGGAACAAAAATAGAATATTAGGAACTAAATATTAGGGAAAAAAAATGTTTGTTCCCAGTCTTAGTACCACCGGCCAAGAACCAACGATTTAAATGAATACATTGTACATGGCCTGAATTTACACTTTTAAAAAATGAAATTTAAAAATTTAATTCTGAGTAAAATAAATTTTATCCAGATTTCGAAACATATTCTTATTTTGCTCTAATTCCTACGCTCCTGTTTGCGATATTCAAGTAAAATTATAAACATTGATTAACAAAGTTCTACGAATCTTGATTTACTGAAATCTCAAATTCATATCAAACCAATGTATTGTTCGATTTATTCACTAAAACGTGTTCATGAAATATAAAAAAACTAGGGTTTTCCCCAAGTTTTTAACATTTCTTTTGCCAAAAAATTCAAGTATTATACGAAATTTAATAATTCATTTCCTCAGAACTTTGAAATAAATTTTCATGCATATAAATTTACTGATTCTACTTACTTCAAACAGATCTACTAACCCAATATCGATATTAAATTTTTTTGGTATAAATTTCTAAGGTATTATCTATCCAAAGAGCCTCAAATAGTTTCATCCAAGAGATTTAAGCGTGTCATTTAAAATACACAATTAAAAATGAATAAAACAGGTTTTTTACTCTAATTTTGAAGCTCCTGTTTGAGATATTCAAGAAAAATTAGCAAACTCGATTTCACGAAATTCTAGGAATCCTGATTTATTGTCACGTGTCGAATACATGCGTTGCTCGATTTATTCATTCAAAAGTATTCGTGAAATATAAAGTCCACAGTTTTTAACATTTTTTTATAAAAAAGAATCCACATTGTAGGAAATTTAGTAGTGTAAGCCAATAGAAGGAATTTTAATAAGAAATTTAAGTGTAGTTTCCTCGGAACTATGAAATAAAATGTCATGCATATAAATTCCCTAATTTTACTACAAACAGATCTACTAACATCTACGAAGAGCCTCAAATAGATTCAAAAAAGAGAATTAAGAGTGTCATTTAAAATGCTTGATAACGCTTGAATAATGATTGATAAATGCTTGAAATTTTATTGTTCATAAAATTTTTTAAAAATCTAGGGGTTTTCCCAAGTTTTTAACACTTTTTTACAAAAACAATCAGTATTAAAGGAAATTTAATAAGTAGAATTTATTTTCTCGGAACTATCAAATAAATTTTCCTCCATATAAATTCTCCGATTCTACTTTCTTCAAACAGATCTATTAACCCAAATCGAGATACTGAATTCTTTGATATAAATTTCCCATATATAATCTATCCGAAAAGCTTCAAATAGTTTCAATCAAGAGATTAAAGCGTGTCATTTAAAATGTTTGATAAAGAATGAACAAAACTGATTTTTTGTACTCTAATTCTTAGCTCATATTTGCGATATTCCAGGAAAATTAGAAAACTTAATTTAACAAAATTTTAAGTTCCCTTTTTTATTGTAGAATCAAATTCATATCGAACCCGTGTATTGCTCGATTTATTCATTCAAAGGTGTTCATGAAACATAAAAAAAGTCTGGATGTTCATAACATTTCTATTGCAAAAAAGAATCAGTATTATAGGAAATTTAATAAATATGTAATTCATTTTCCTCAGAAGTACCAAATAAATTTTCCTATAAATAAATTCTATTCTACTGCTTTCAATACAGATCTACTAACCCTAATCGAGATATTGAAATCTTCGGTATAAATTTCCCCGATATTATCTATACGAAGAGCCTCAAATACTTTCACTCAAGATATTTGAGCGTGTCATTTAAAACGATTGATAACACTTTAATATTGATTGATAAACGCTTGAACTTTTATTGTTCATGAATTAAAAAAGACTAGGAGTTTTCCACAAGTTTTTAACACATCTTTGCCAAAAAATCAGTATTATAGGAAATTTAATAAGAGTAATTAATTTTCTCAGAACTATGAAATAAATTTTCCTGCATGTAAATTCTCTAATTCTACTTACTTCAAACAGATCTACTAGCCTCAATCGAGATATTAATTTCCCACATATCTATATATATAAAACAGTT
Source organism: Dolomedes plantarius (assembly GCA_907164885.2). Classification (NCBI taxonomy): domain Eukaryota; kingdom Metazoa; phylum Arthropoda; class Arachnida; order Araneae; family Dolomedidae; genus Dolomedes; species Dolomedes plantarius. The sequence continues at coordinate 111,361,476 of OU015498.1, forward strand.
TCGTAACTGACTGACTGAAAGATGACGCAAAGATCAAACCGCTGCACTTAAAGGGCTGAAATTTTGCATGGTGATTCTTCTTAGTGTAGGGGTGCACTTAAAAAGTTTTTTGAAAAATTCTTCTTGGATTTTTTAATTAAATTTTTAAGCTGTTTATGTAATTTTTTTAAGTTTGCATTTAAAATAATAATCTTAGGATTATAAAATTTATATCACCAGAAAGATCATAAAAATTCCTTTTAAATGAAATCTTTTTCGAATCTTTACCTCGATTTTCTGCCTTCCATTGATCATGCGTCCAGTGGACATGTTGACGTGCCCACTGCAAACGTTCCCGCCTATGGCGTGACGTAAGCGGGACGCAAATGGCTGGTTTCCTCGCAAAAAGACAGCCTTTGTGAAGCCTTCTACGCACGGTTGACGTTGATACCAACCTTCCGGAGCTTGCAGTGAGGGAGGTTCTGTTCAGACGGAGTTGCGGTTCTATTCCTTCGTGCGCATAATGACAAATATCGGTCATTGCACTCGTCGTATAGTATGGCCGTCCTTGGCTGAACTTCCTAGATGCAGAATCCGTGGTTAGAAATTGTTGCCAAAGTCTGTGAACCACAGACAGAATCACATTTAGCCATCTGTCCACTTCTGTCTAACTTTGTCCTGCCTATAGTCTCCCAATAGCTCGCTATCGCAGTTCTTCGGTCAAATGATGCCTGGAGGTCATTGTTACAATTTAGCTATGCCAGATGTCTAATCTCAGCCTCGCAGCGACAATTGCCGCCTTGCTCTGAGACATGCACTTTTATGCTCCTCGCAAATTATGTATTCGACTGCAGCACCACTCTTTTGCATAATGTAGTATTGTTCAGCACCTTTTACTGAACAACATATTCAAATCTTAAACAGATTGGCCTAGTTTTGAACGTCTTATCCCTATTTTTGTGATTTTTCTTTAATTTTTGATAATTAGTGTAGTTTCAATCAAGATATTAAAGCGTGTCATTTAAAATGCTTGATTGAAAAAAGAGGACAAAACAGATTATTTTTACTCTACTTTTCATGTTTGCTATATTCAACCAAAATTGGAAAACTCAATTTTAAGAATATCAAAATTTTAAGAATCCTTATTTATTGAAGTCTTATCGAACCCATGCATTGCTCGATTTATTTATTCAAAAGTGTTCATAAAACATGAAAAAATGTCTGGAAGTTTATAACATTTCTTTTGGAAAAAAAAAATTCCACTGTTATAGGAAATTTAATAAATGTAATTCATTTCCTCAGAACTACGAAATAAATTTTCATGCATAATAAATTTTCTAATTCTACTTACTTCAAACAGATCTACTAACCTCAATCGAGATATTGAATTCTTCGGTATAAATTTCCCCGATATTATCTATCCGAAGAGCCTCAAATAGTTTCAATCAAGAGATTTAAGCGTGTCATTTAAAATGCTTGATAAAAAAAGAACAAGGAAAGAAAGAAACGTGATCTCTGAAAAGAACACGCCAAGTGCAGCCAATAAAAACCGAAAACTGGAAGCGAGCCAAACGGCAATGCGTTGCACTTTTTTTGTTTCTCAATAATGTAACGTTCACGCGGTTTTTAAACAATTTATTCCCAAGTTGTTTCTCTGACTTAATTCTCTGCAAAGAATATAGAAGCGGAGTTTGGATACCGTATTACGTGACTTAATAAAACGCTCGTTTTTATAATGGGTTATTCCGGTCTATATATTTTTTCTTGCAAAAACATTGATCAGAGTTTCTTTGGAGCACATCATATATTTATGTGTACGTAAACAACTTCCATTTTAAAAAAATGACGAGAATATAACCATCACTTGACTATACTAATCTATAATTACTATTTCATGAAAATATATAGTAAACTATTTCTGTATAATAAACTAGAAAGTTGCTTAAATTTCAATTTTAACTCTAAGTTTAGCTGCAATATATTTAATTTTGATTTTTTAATCTTATTTATATTTTCCCTTGAAGATCATTTTCTGTAATGAAAAGAAATCACTGAAGTGTACAAACTACAACCACATTCTATCACAAAAATACTGATTTTTTTTCTATTAAATAATATTATAATTATGATAAATCTGTGCTCAGATGGCAAAATGTTAAAAAGAAACTTTTCTTTAAAAAATTTGAGTTTTTCACATTCCAGATTCTTGTTCGTCGATATTTTCTATTTACTGTAACTACTGTAACTAATAGCCAGCTATTTTTCTGAAACATTGGTACTACGTTTGCTCATTTAAAACAAATTATTGATTTTCTATGAAATCTTAAATCTTAGAATTGCTGTCATGCAAATTTCTTATAACATTTTGCCATCTGAGCACAGAAATTACATTGAATAGAAATTTAAACTAAATGTTATCATTATTATTTGCAAATACATTTGCATTTGGCACTTAAGAAACTAGCCTTAAAAAATATATATGCACATCCAATATGTAAAATATAATGTTTTCAGTTTACATTTATCAAAGTATCAGATAAAATAATTTCTATCTTGCAGTCTGTAGCATTCTCAGAAATGTTTTAAAGTTGCTAAACACAAAACTTCGTTACAAACCCACATATGCAGTAAATTCTTTCGATGAGACAATTTTAAGAGAATCCATTCCTTACTAGGCTAGCAAAAGGAAACGTTTCATTTAATTGCCTCGAAGTGCAACGCAGAAATGTGCGCTATAAAAGAGAGTGCAGGAAAGTGAGAACATTAGAAAGCTTAAAGAGTAACATGTTTTTCAGTTTGCAAAGGAAACACTGGAGACAGCCATCTTGGGAAATACTACTTATTATTAATAAATAAATAATAAAATAATCTCCCTCTTGAGTTATACGACTCATTTTATCTTGTTTAAAGGACTTTAATAGGGTACGAATGTAAAAAATACACTCGACATATTGTTTTAAATGTCGACAAATAAACGTAAATGAAACGAATGCATAAACATAAATGCTAAAATGAATGGACCCGAGATAGTCTAATGGTAGCTCGTTGGGATTCGGACTGAGATTGTTTGGTTCAAATCCCAACGATGACATTAAATACATTTGTGTCTAGGCTGGATATGAGCATGTTAACCGGAAAGTTCTGTAGACCGGAAAGTCCTACGAAGTCAGAGAGGGTAAGGGAAGGTAAGAAGCCCATCAGATGTCGCCCCTGAAGGGGGGGGGGGGGGGGGAGGTCTAATTTTCGCTTGCAGCCTATTCTCCGGCAAGGTTTAAATCACAGAAGGCCTCAGATGCCATGTCGGACCTTGCCTGGTGTCGAAATTTGAAATTCTAAAATAATGGATTTAAAGAAGTCTGCAGAAATAAGGTTATATATTATAGAAAATTAGAATAAATGCCACCCACATCGTACAGTGGTTAGCGTCTCTTGCTTCAACGGAGTGGGCTCGGGTTCGAATCTCAACCGAGGCATGGGTAATCATGCCCTGTCCGCTCACAGGGAGCAATCACCTATATACTGCTCCCATAATAAAGTAGGCTAAAACAAAATCGCAGTGGGTGGGCGAATATCGTCTAGACAAATAAATGTATGCCACGCTTGAAAAATAAAGAATAGAATAAATAAACGGTTTTACAAAGCTGTTATAAACCGAAATGGGTCCATGCCAAGAAAATATGTAAAAATAAGCAATACTACTTCAAAAATACGCAATGCATCACAAAATAATGCAAAACAAAAACAAAAAAAAAAACAAATATATATATATATATATATATATATATATATATATATATATAGATATATGAAATTAAACAGAAAATTTTAAAAAATTAAAATTGCGTCTGGATAGCTTTATCTTTAAAAATAGCGTTAAAAATTTTTAAATTCCAATAGGAGATAAAAATTAAGATAAATTGAAGGGATAGGAAAGTGCAGAAAAACACACGCAATGCATCAAATTTCATAAATATTTATGAATGATTTCCAGTTTAGTGAACAGTTAATATGGAATACAGAAACCGATAAAAAAGGAGTATAATAATAAAAAATTTCATTTTTGAACTATCAAAGAACAGGAACACAGCAAGGACATTCATGACTAAATAAAAAGCAGATTACAAATACAAATACAGCTTTCATCTAAATAGCTTAAGGTGGACAACATAAAAGACAAACTACATATACTATGTGTGTAATTTATCAGAATAATTCATAGATAATTTCTTATGGTAAATTCTTAATGTACATTACCCTCTTTGTTCATTGATACAGTAGGCGTTTCTCGATGGTAGACAACAGTAATACGCCTCTCTAGGTTTTATTTCAATTATCTATTAAACATATCATTGTTCACTCTTTTACTTTTCGAGACTTCTTACTTTATTTTTCAAGAACTTAACGAGCAAATATGGAAACGTTATTGACAAAATTGGTAAGAATAGCAATGTTTTCAAAGTTATCTATCATAATTTGACTACGCATGATGGACAGATTTAGAGCAAAATATTGAATTTAAATTTAATAGAACATACTAAAGAATATAGTACAGTTAATATATTACAGTTTGAGGAGCATTTCTTTTACTGTATTTTAATGGTTTTTTTTGGATAATGTTCAATCGTCTGCCGCATTAGAAAGAAAAACAATTGTCAATTTATTCCGTTGTTATTCACGTTACGCAAAATTAATTTAAAGTGTCATTAAAATAAAAGAAACCACGTGATCAGCATTTAATAAATTAAATTATAAAAATTAGTCTTTAAAAATTACCCAAAACTCGGAAAGGAAGGTAAAGATTCGAAAAAGATTTCATTTTAAAGGAATTTTTATGATCTTTCTCGTGATGTAAATTTTATAACCCTCAGATTATTATTTTAAATGCAAACTTTAAAGAATGTTACAAAAACAGCTTAAAAATTGAATTTTAAAAAATCTAAGAAGAATTTTTCAAAAAAATTTCTTAGTGCACCCCTACACTATGAGAAGAATCGCCATGCAAAATTTCAACCCTTTAGGTCCAGCGGTTTGGTCAGTGCGTTATCTGTCAGTTAGTCAGTCAGTCAGTCAGTTACGGAACTGTTTTATATACACTGAAGTGCCACTGAATTAGGGATAGCAAAGCCTATGCAAATTGTGTAGCGTTGCGCATCATGTATGCGCAAGTGAGGGCGCTATGGTAACTGCATATATAGCGCGTACTGTGGTTGTTCTGAATTAGTTGTTGGAATTGCCAGTATGGGTAAACTGCCTGATTTGGACGCTTTGATCGCGGACAAATCGTAGGTGCCCGACGCATGGGCCATTCAATTTCCGAAATCGTCAGACAGCTAGGATTTTCAAGGTCGACAGTGTCAAGAGTATACCAAGAATAGATGGATGGTGGAAAAAAACTAGCGATCGGACAAACTGCAAAGGACAATTAGCCTTGACAGTGCGTGGTGAGAGACGGCTCAGGCGTATTGTACGTAGCCAGCGAAGCCAAACATTAGCTCAAATTACCACCCAGTTTAATGACGGTGCCAGTCGTACAGTCAGTAAACGGACTGTGCAACGCTCGCTTCACCGTATGGGTTTCGGGAGCCGTCGACCTACGAGAGTACCATTGCTCTATACTCGCCATCGGGCTGCACGTCTTGCCTGGGCAAGAGAGCACAGAGACTGGAGTGTAGAGGACTGGAAACGAGTAGCATGGAGTGATGAGTCTCGATTTCGACTACTTAACGCCGACGGGAGGCTGAGAATATGGCGTCAGGATCATGAAGCCATGGATCCTGCATGCCTGGCTGGAACTGTACAAGGGCATGGTGGCTCAATCATGGTCTGGGGTGTTTTTAAGTGGCACAGTTTGGGATCTTTGGTGCGTGTACCAACCTCCCTCAATGCAATTCGGTACGTAGAGTTGCTGGGTGATCACCTCCATCCGTTTATGCTGTTCTGTTATCCGCACGGTAATGGAGTTTTCCAGAAAGACAACTGTACCTCTCACAAGTCCCGGTTGGCTACTGGCTGGTTGGATGAGCATTCCTCTGACTTCTCTGTCATGAATTGGCCACCTAGAAGCCCAGACTTAAATCCTATTGAGCATCTTTGGGATGTTTTGGAACAAGGAGTGAAAGGCCATCACACAGCACCAAAGAACCTTACTGAATTATGGACAGCTTTAGCCAATATTTGGCAAGCCATTCCGGTGGAACGTTTCCAGAAACTTGTTGAATCTATGCCTCGTCGTGTGGCAGCCGTTATGAAGGCCAGAGGAGGCCCAGCTCGTTACTAGGTAGGTATCTCTAATTCAGTGGCACTTCAGTGTATATAGATTATACGTATTGTAGCATGTTAAGAAGCTTTAATCGTTTGTTCATGAACCAATAAAAGAAAACTTATCTATCATGGCAGGGAAAACAGCGGATGGAAAGCAGATAATAACCAGACAATCACCACACGTTAGCACTTAATATTCATTACAATGAAACTCGTGCGTGAATAACTTTTTCACAGATATGCACTTTTATTGTCACATCATTTCAAACAACATATCCGTTAATAAATTGTGTCCCGCCTTATTCTATTTTATGTGATGTATTATTGCTGTTATACATCTTCATTTGGTATAATGTTAAAAGGTCAAATTTTAAACGCTGGAATAGAATAAAAAAGTAATCCATCTAAAATCATTGACATTTTACTTTTCCTACTTCTTGACATTGTAAATTGATTTAAAAATTGAAAAGAGCAAAGATTTTTCTAGATAATTTACGTTTTGTAAGGATGTACCATTATTGACATTTTTTCCCAATTTTACGCATGATGTCTCTTGAGAGAAAAATAAGCGTCTCTTAAATAAAGATTCAGCCAAGTTTTCAAAGCTCCGTCATTAAAACATGTGAAGCAATTCAATAGAAAAAAATTCTGGAAGATCCATCTTATTTAAGAATCAGTTTATGATGATTAGGAATTGGTCCTTTATTTTGAATTCTTGAAAAACAGACGTTTACAACGATTTTCAAATGAGAGTTTCTTGTATTTAGACTGAATTCTTTAAACGAGTTTGTTTCCACTGTGAAAAGAAAGGAAATACGTGCTATTTAGTTAGTTACTTTCAAATCAATAGTATAAATGGATAATTATCAAAATATTTTAAATATTAAAAATGCTTTGTAGGCAGTGATAATCTTTTCTTTAATCCCATTGTACATTAAGGCGACAATGGACCTTCAGATTGACAAAAATATGTTCCAAAAACGTTTTTTTTTTCGTTCAGAAAATGATTCTGAAACTCATCAGCTTTAAATTAAAAAAAAAACTACGTTTATCCGATCATTATTAACCGAATTATAAGTATTGTTTCAAACGTAAACAATGGAAATGTTACGTTAAATTAAAACTTCAAATGTCATTTTCTCAAAACAATTTTCTTGAATTTTTATAAAATTTCATAAAATGATTATTTATATATGTTAGAATAAAACTTAGTAATAAATTCATTATACTATTTTAAAACAACTTAAAATTTTTACAATAAAAATTTTTTTTGATAACATTTTGCATAAAATGACCTATTTCTATCGATTTCTTTTCTAGTTTTTATAAATATGACTGTAAATCAAATATCTCTATTAACTTTTATTATAACTATATAAAGCTAGCTTAAGAAAGAAAATTATATATCTGAGACAAAAATTGATGCGCATGGAGCATTTTTAAATAGAGTTATTAACAAACAGGTTTTAATTAATATCTTAATTAATTACATTCTGATATTTTTTTTATTTTGCATTTTCATCTCTAAACAACACTGTATAAGTATACAAAATTTCATAGCAATTGGTTGATAAATTAAAAAAAAAGTTTGTCATGGTCCATTGTCGCCTTAACACTCAACCATAAAAGAAATAAAAGGTATTTTATGCATGGTAGACCTCCCCATGAGATCAAAGATGACCACAGAGCTAATTGTGTCCGGAGTATAAACAAATGTTTATACTCCAATAAAGAAACACCTTTGCTACTAATGGAACATTTTCCTCATCTCGACAGGAAAAAATACTGAAACACGAACGCAAGTGGTCCAACAACTTTATTAAACTGAAGATTATTTCGAATATTTATTTTGTCAGAGTGATTGCTCGGTTCGAATCCGGACAAGCGTCATTAAATACCGCTGTGTCTAGGCCGAATATGGACACGTTAAATACGTATACTGTAAAGTACTTCTATGATGTCACAGAGGGTGGGAGAAAGTACGATTCCCCCCAAATGTCGCCCCCGGGGATGCTCGGTCAAAATTGAGGTGGCACCTAGCCAGCCGGATTCCGACAATTGTGGTGCTATTGTAAACCGGAACCGCACACCTCAGCCCACCAAAGCCTCTATGGACCTGGTCTCGTACTTCCGGCCAGAGGCCATTAGCAGCAGCAGCATTTTGTCAGAATTATTTTTTCCCTTAGATGGACAACGAATAAGATACCACTGTTCGAAATTATGAGAGTCATTAAAATTTCCCGTTTTTATGCGGAGCACAGAAATATTAAATCAGTCTTCTATAGTACTTAAGATATGTTTTGCACTGATAGCAAATTATGCCAGGCAGACTTATGTCAGCCATAGACTTAATGGTGTCTGGTTTTAAGAATATTCTATGACAGACATTAAGGATGTCACTCATAAAGCAATAGAAATTCGTAACATATTAAGGAAAGACTCTAGTACCAATTCCCTTTGTTCTTTAAACAATAAACTACGTTGTATTCCTTTCAGAAAAGTGGTGTTACAATTTTAATTTTCATAAGAAAAAATACAAAGTTAGATAGAAAAAAAAGTAATTACCTTTTAGAATATATGAAGGTAAGTTGTCAATTTAATACACTACAAAAAATTATATAAGCTTTATAATTTCTGTATGTATCATAGTAACCGCAAAAATATAACCCACATAAATTTAGTTTCTATAATTAAATTTTATTCTTTGCGTTCTATTCTCAGAGGGAAATGAATATAATTCGGTCCTTTCTTTTAAATTCTAGAGAAACAGACGCTTACGAAACTATTCAAATGAGAGTTATTGAAACAGAACTCCTTAAACGAGTTTGTTTTCATTGTCAAAAGAAATAAATTACGTGGTATTCAGTTAATTCACATCAAATGAATGGTATAAATGGGTGATTATCTAAAATTATACAATATTAAAATACAATTTTACGCTGGAGGCAGTGAAAATCTTTAATTTAATCTAATTGCCCATTAACTCTCATCCAGAAAAGAAATTAAAGGTGTTTTACGAATGGTAGACCCCAATAGGAGTCCAAAGATGATCACAGATATTATAGTGTCCTTAAATAAAACAGCAGTGATATAAAAGACGAGCTAAAGAAACGAAAAGTGTAAATGCAGACTTTACTATTAATGGTACATTTTTCCTCATTTTAATATGAGTAAAAAATACTGAAACATGTACACAAGTAGTCCAACAATTTTTTTTATTATTTATTTATTTATTTATTTATTTATTTATTTATACTGAAGACTGTTTTCGGAGATTTATTTTTTTCAGAATTGCCATTGGAAATTTTTAAAAAAAAATCAGAATTAGTTTTGTCCCTAGATGGGCAACGAATGAGATACCACTGTACGATATTATAAAACATTTTAATCAAATTTCTGGTTCTTATGCGGACCACTAAAATTTTAAATCAGTCTTCTGCAATCCTTAAGAAATGTTTTACATTGATAGCAGACTATACCAGGAAAACCTTGTTGATCACAAAGTTAATGGTGTCTGGTTTTAAGAATATTCTAAGGTAGAAATTAAAGATGTCACTCATAAACGAGTGGAAATTCAAAATTAATTACGGAAACTCCCTTGTTATTCAAACTATAAAATATGTTGTATTCCTTTCAGAAAATTAGTGCTGCAATTTAAATTTCCATAAGAAAAAGAAAGTTAAAAAGATACGTAGTAATTACCTTTTAAAATATCTGAAGTGAAACTGTCAAAATAAAACTAGTTTAATACACTACAAAAAATAGTATACGCTTTATCATTTCTGTATATATGATATTAACAGCAACAATAGAACTCACATGAATTTAATCTCGATCTTTGAATTTTATTCATTATGTTTTATTAACTAAGGGAAATAATTGAATTGATTTTTAAAGTAAAATTTTAGTTTTATTAATGAAAGCTACATTTATCTAAGCAGCAAAATTCTCAGATAAAATAGAAAACAATGAAACAAATTGGGCAACATATCTTTTTTACAATCCAAATAAGTGGTAGTATGTGCTTATTGTTACAAATAAATGCCAAGGGGCTGTACCCTACTGATATGCCGTAGGAAAAAAGTATATTTCATTCTTCAAGCTTTCCCAAACGTCTCTAAAATGACTTAACGTCGTAAATCTCGAATAAGGAAATCTCCAAAAGCTAAACATCTTTTTTAGACATCCAGAAAAATGTGAAAGATTTCTTAAACCCACAGAATAAGATATAAAAGTGAACAGAGTGAAATAAATATTTCCTTTTGTGCGTGATACCTTTCATTTGGGATTCAGCACTTAGGGTGACTTCCCAAGCGATGATAGATTTGGACTCACAACTGCAAATACACTTTACATTGAAGTGGCTTTGGATCTCAATAAAGTATCTCACGCAAATCGAGAGAAGTTCTTTTCCTGACAGTAAAAAGAGCAAAACAAAATGTCATAGGGTAAAGGATACTAATTTTGAGTGCAACAAGTGTCTATCTGCTCTATATCTTCTGCTTTCTTGGAGTATCAAGCATTGCAGAGGGATATTCAGTTTGTTTCGATCAGTCAGGAGTTCATGGCTTCATATTAAAGAATGAAAATTATAATATATATATGCCTGCATAAGTCACGCTTTTGGATAATCACGTGACATCATAGTAACAAATAGAAATTTCACGTAATAAATGGAAAATGTATATCAGAAATTCACAAACCTTGTCCCACTTCCAGTACATTTACAGCCTTCAATGGATATTATTGATATTCTGCGCCATGAGTCTTCCGAATTTCATTTCATTTTTTTTCATTTTTTTCCTGTATTATTACTTTGTCATTTTGTCTCAATCAGCTGCACTTAGTTTTTTGTTTATGTACATACACACACACACACACACACACACACATATATATATATATATATATATATATATATATATATATATATATATATATATATATATAGAGAGAGAGAGAGAGAGAGAGATTTATGAAAACTTTCATTGTTTTTTATAAAAATCCCCTGAGTTCTACTTTTTGCTCTTTTTATTAGCATTCCTTGTTTTGTACTTCGTTTGAAATAATTAGCAAAGTCACTGAACCATTAATGTTTGTAATGTGATTTTATAATCCTCACTTTGTGTTCAAACAAAAATGATTGCTTGCAAAGCCTGAAACATTCTGACTTCACGTCATAGATGTGGTATCCAAACATTTTACTATCCATAGAAATAATGAAAATAATCTATGAGATTTTACACCATAGTAATGTAGTTGAGGGGGAGATGGTTTGCATTAAAGGTGCAGAGCCTAACGTCTTGTTTTAAAAAAACTTGAATTTTGCCAAAAAATAGAAAAATTTAATTACCATTGAAGAAATTTTTCTCTAAGCTTATTTTCTGACTAAATTTTTAAGGGATTTATTTTTAAAAAAATACAAACTTTTGTAACATTTTTACTAAAAAAAACTACGAAACAATCCTATAATAAAAGTTGAGAATTAGGGTCAGAATATTAGGATCTGTGTCATATGATCTACTCCGTAAAATTAGATACTAAAAACTACCATCTTATAATATACAGCGCATTAAAGTAGTAACTGTATTGATTCCAACAATGTGAAATTTCAAATTTTACATACTATTAAAATATCGTTGCCGCCCAGTGGCAAAGTGGGCATAGTTGTAAACTGGGGTAAAAGTCAGTTTTCTGGCAGCAAAAGAGGAAGCCCCATCTGAAAATAAGAAGCTGCACCCTCTCTGGTCTATCGCCGGTGTCTTCGTCCGTCAATTGTTCTTCTGAAAGAAAAAGAATGGAAGCACACATTTCGTCTGGCAAGAAATGTATGCTTCCATTCCGTCTGTGGTTCCCAACCTGTGGTCCACGAGAGCCTCGGGAGTGGTCCGGCACCACATATAAAAAAGTTGCCAAATAAATGGGGATTTTGAAAGCAATGTTCATTAAACTAGATGGGCCAAATATATCAAATAATTATCAGGTGTTGAATTAAAATTTCTTAAAAGTTTAACATAATTATTTTATTATAAGAGTATTATACGTTAGAATGTGAGTACGTTATTCCTGTATCCCTTTTGCCTGATGGATATTCTATACCCCCATACCTCCCGGAAGGCCACCCCCCTCAATTTGGGAGGTGGTGGTGGTCCGCCCATGGTATATTTTCTGGCTTAGTGGTCCGCAGACTTCTACAGGTTGGGAATCACTTCTTTACATAAACACTGGACTGGGGTGTCGTTGTGACCCCAGGGACATGAAATAACAACAACAAAATATCGTTAACTACCAATGGAGGGCTTCGTTTGCTTATTTGTATAAATCATATCAGCAAATGGGCATGTAGCTTAAATATGATTAGAGTGGAAATGAAATATATACAAATTTAGTTATCATTAGGTAGTA
>OU015498.1:111379120-111431620 GCA_907164885.2 Dolomedes plantarius
TTTTGGTTATTCCACATATTCTTTATATTTTTCTGTACTCTGAATCTGAAAATGACCTCCGTTTTGTCACAGGACATCACGTTTCCTGACAATTCAAGTAACTATGTTAAATAAGGCAATACTTCAAAATAAATTAAAATAGACTTAGAAAATTAATTTTTAACTATAAATTTTACATTAAAATCATTTTTGAACCGAAATGAGCTCACTAAAACACACTAAAATCGTTTCTTCTTCTCTTTGAGACTTCTCTTGGTACATTTACGCTTGTGAATAGCATCTGGAGTGTCTCTCTGAAGCATCCAACAGTAGTCTGCCATCATTGTAACGCTCCATTCTCCCTGATATCTTCTTTACATATATTTAATGTCCTGGTGGAAACGTTCACCTTGTTCTTTACACACAGATCCCAAATTTTCAGTAAAGTAGTCAATGTGGGATTGGAGGAAATGCACTTTCAAACTCATCAGGCAACCTAAAGCTTGAAATGCTTTCAGCATTCGTCTGACGATCTTTTTGTAGTCAGGATCTTTCTTATTGCCTAAAAATTTCTCTATGACCTTTTTAAATGCAATCTACCCTTCTTTTTTAGAATCCGTCATGGTATTGACAAACTCTTGATAAGCTATAAGCCGTCTAATGTTAGGTCCAAAGAAAACACCTTCCTTCAGTTTTGCCTTCGAGAGACCTGGAATCTTGATGACCAAATATTCGAAGAATTCTCCATCTCTTGGAAGTCATTTCACAAATCACCAATTTTATATGGAGATGGTGGTGGAAGAACTTTATATGGAGGTACCAAAGTTTCTGGGAGGACATTATTTTGACCGACTGGGAGCACCCTCGGCTGCCAGCTCTTCTTGGCTCAGTGATTTTGTCTGTCTCGACTGTTCATAGACACAAAAAACAAGGGTATTTGGTATATCCAGCTTGTTGCCCGAGCAGCATGCACAAGATCTTTAAATCCCTACACACTTGCCAACCATGGTCTTCATATTTAAGGGGGTCCAGGACACAAAATTGTTCGAATTTTCGAAAAAAATTTTATTGCATTAAAAATTTCTGTGTTCTTTTACTCTTAAAATGACGTTCAAATCATGTTTCTATCTTAATGTGAACAGGAGAAATTATTATTTGTTTAGCAATATTCTAATAGTAGCCAAGCGTTGTTTAAACCTGTAAGTACGTTTTTCTGCATGATGGGTTTTTTCCCCATGTCTTGTCTTTTAATTGTTATAAGTCAAGAACCGTTAAAGATAAATGGTTGAAACTTGGAACATGTCTTTTTCAACTATTTTACTTTAATGTTGATTCAGCAAATTTGAAAAAAATATTTACTTTTGAAAATATGGTTTTTTAAAAATAAGTTACATAATTTTTTTTGTAATTTTTAATATAAATATTTTTAATTAAAAAAAATTAATATTTAAAAAAATGTTGAATCAAAATTAAAACTTATATATTTCTGTTTAATTAAATGAAAAAATTTTGAAATTCGACAAATAATATTTAGAGTTATAACAATTTTAAATTACCCCACTTTTTTTTAAATTTTTAAATTTTAAATTTTTTAAAAACATTTTGAGAAGTTTTACGATGGGATTTTGTTTATAAATTATATGGTTAACCATCACAAAAAAATTCAAAATTTTAACTTAATAAATAAAATTTTTTTCAAAATGTGTCCCGGACCCCCTTAAGTTTACGAAGAACCAATTCCAAGTTCTCGTAGGTTTCCTTCAAGTGTAAGGAATGGCCTACATGGTGGGAAGCGTAAAAACCGCTATTGTGAAGCAAAACTGCTTTGAGACTTCTTTTTGAAGAATCTATGAAAAGACGCCATTGCGTTGAATCATTGGATTTTGAATTGACCCATCAAACCTTCGAAATCGATGCAATAAACCGACTTGTCTTCATGGGTAAAGTAAGGAAAGAGCTCCTTTTCACGATGTCTGAACCATGAAAAACACACTCCTGGCAACAACAAATTCCTGCTTTTGAGCCTTGAACCGAATAACTCAGCAGCATCTTTGGGAAGATTCAAGTCTTACCAAATCATTAATCGCCTCCTGGGAAAAAAATTTGGTCTTGTATCATCTTCAAAGTCAGAACTTGTTTCGTCATCTGGTTCAGGCATAACTTCACCTTCATCGGAGCTAGGTATCTCTTCCAAGGTAACAGGGTCTTGGGTACTGGTATATCTTTGCCGTGGGGGATGGGACGAATTGCTGAGTGGAGATTGGGGTATGAAACGGAATGCTTCCATTTGAAATAATACCCTTTCACATCGCATGAATAAAGGTAACAGTCTTCACTATGGTTCTTTTGCTCTCGCCATACCATAGGAATCCCATAACGGAAAGCTTTTTTCTTACCGTTGAACCAATTTCGGAGGTACTCAACACGCCGTTTACACACTTCATGAGACGCCCAAACTTTATCTTTATCTCGAAGTATTAGAACCGGCGACGTCAGTTTGTAACATGTTGATTCTGGTTTCCATTAGCTCACTCTAGAAGTTCTTTTCTTTGAAAGTTATGTTTTTTTGACATTGTATATCTTAAATGATTGAATGGGAATTAATAAATAGTAATTTTGACGTTACATTTAGTTAAAAACCCTAAGATAAAAAATACTAAAAATTGAGAGAAATTTGCCGAATTTCAAGAGAATTTTGCATTTTGTGTTAAATCCTGACGCCTAGGAGATTTTTTTCAAATTTTTGCTCGTATTCAGCACACCAAAATACATAGAAATTGGTTGAAAATAATCAAACAGCTTTTTAGTTGCAGATCTGTGTAATATTTTTCATGAAATAAAACCCTTTTTGTAGAAAAAATGACCAATGAATTGTAATTTTGCTAAACAAAGAAATTCTCTTTGGCATTTACATAGAATGTTGTGTATATTAAGTCTAATATGGTATTTAGTCTAACTAGTTTTAGAAGTGAGTAAAACGAACTTTCGGCGCACAAAAATGTAAAAAACAATACATACTGACATTTTTGGCCTTCAAAATCGAAATAAAAAATTAAAAAATCTAAAATAAAAAAAATTTAAAAATGACTAGTGATCACGAATATTGCTTTTCAACAAAGACACTCGTATTTACTTATTCCTATATCTAGTAGGGGGATCTAGTAGGTCTATCTGTTAGGGTTCTTTGTCAACTCGATCTCTTGCAATGAGAGGGGAGAATAAGGGATGGGGAAGACACACCCTTGGGTCGGATCCGACTCCTGCTGTACCGTTTGAAGGTTAAGTTCTAAACATAGAGTATACCACAAATTAGAATACATGACAAAAGCTTTATGAAACACGGATTATATGCGTCATACGTCTTGGGTATTTCAATTCATTGAATATAACAAATCATATAAACTTTACATATGCATCTAAAAATTTAACATTTATTAATATTTAACTTGTAAGAATAATATAAAATTCAAACTACTCCTATTGAAAATCTTTACATTTACAAAGGTAAATTTCTAAGTTAGTGGGTAAAAAATATCGAGTGTGTATATCGTTTTACCTTCATAGTTTGAAATCATGTAAACTGCGATATTTTATAATCCCTGTTTAGTAGAAGCCTGAATGATCGTACGGTACAAATTGTTGAAATGATGTTTCCAGTAAAATGAAATCTAGAACAGGCTTTACTGCGAAAGTTGTGATACACGTTTTAGATTATTGAATATTACACATCTGTGGCATTACGGCAGATATTGATATGTCATTTTTTCATGTTTTCGAAAAATTAAAAAAGTAACTTTTGTTGTGAATTATAAAATCGCTCAATTAAGTTTTAAATCTAAATATTCTTTAGTTAATACACATATTGAATCTCAAGCATATGGCTGGTCCTCAATGAAAATTTTCAATTAGGGATTAAAATATTCAATTAGGGGCTAAGTATTACCTCTTTTATACATAACAGCCTTTGCCAATACGAATAACTTAATATTATTTCATAATTCCACTATCAGCTTTTGCCACACTAAAGAACCAATTTTAAGTGTGAGATATCAAGTTAAAACATAAAATTAAATTTTTCGTACATATCAACATCTGGCATAACGCCACAGACATATAAGTGAATAAATTTTGTGACTGTATCCAGTGACCAAATACAGTTGTATATATAAAAATGAAAAATAGCAGTTCTAAAATTTTTACATAACTTCTTTTTGGGGGATAAATTCCAGCTATTTTCTTTGCATAATATTATAGTATTTCCTTCGAAAGGATTTAAGTTCCCCCTTTTTTAAAGAAATATTTTGACAGCAGTTTTAGAAACTAAATGATCTTCAAAGATCTTAAAGTCTAAACAACTGATAAATTATCTCCTCTATACAATATTTAATTAAATCTCTGAATCACTAACATCTGACTATCGAAAAAAAATTGAAATCTCGGCGGGTAAAGTCAAATTATAATTGAAAAACTTGCAAAGGATATACAAAACTCTGTGCTCTCAATCACGCAAGAATGAAGATATTATAATCCTATTTATCAATTTAAAGAACTTCTCAATGATCTAAATCTTGTATTTCGTTTGGTATTTTTTGACAATGACATTTTGTACTTCTTTGGTAATTCTAGTAATAACCGTTACGGAAGTAGGTTTTAGGAACCATCGTTCCGCTAAAAATTGTTCATTTCCTTACCGGATTACAAAGAGGGGTATTTTCTTTTTTAAAGGAAAAGGAAAAAAATCTGTTGTTTTGATTAATTACTTATTTTACTTTTGTTTTCAGTTCTCGGGTATAAACTTCAACTTTTTTTTTACAAATTTTTGTAATTAAAATTATTTTTTCCTGTTCAAACGGTAATTGCAGTACACGTTGTATATGTGTATGATGTCATATGATCTAATTTTTGTTTTTGAAGTCGCACTATCTTCCGTTATGAGGAACATAATCATGAATTAAATAGATATATCTTTTTGTAATGAAAATTTAAACGGGATTTTAAAACTTTCGATTGAACTTTTCTAAATCTTTTAATTGATTCTTATTTTAAAACTTTCGATTTACTTAAAATGTCTCCTATCTTCAGACAAATAGTTCATGTGTCAATTTTTTCACGTCAAAAGTGTTAATAAGTTCCCACCTTAACGCTCTGATTGCAAAATGTTAAAATATAATTTTCTGATGGGGACTCTCTGTGGTGAAAGACAAGAACTTAGCATTGATTTAGATGAATTGGAACACAGGACATTAAAAAAAAGAATTTATTTTGTTTGTTATAGCTGTGATTTTCTAAAAAGAGGTAAAAGGATTTATGTCTCCAAAGAGATATTTTCAACAAATCCGTTTATGTTAAACCATAAACACTCACTTTAGTTGTGAAATTTCTGTATTTTGATGCTAAAAATATCTCCTTCCTTGAATAGATACTTCATGTATTATGCTTTGATCGTGTCAAATATAAAAACAAGTAAAAAACGTAATGCATTAAACTGTAATTTTCTTATGTTTACTCTCTATGATGTAATACAAGAGCATAATAAAGAATAAGATGGATTTGAATACAGTATAAAATAAAAGGAATTTTATTGATTTTATATTATATCAGTGTATGTCACCGAAATGGTGTTTTTTATATTCTACAGGCAGTCTTTCGAACAAAGAACCGGCTTTCAGTGACATAACCAAGGAGAGTAATATATAATAAAATAAATTTCAATACAAAAGTACAAAAAGTTTTTAATGAATTATACTAGCGTGTGTCTCTCAAGAGATAAGCCCATTTTTTAAGTATTTTTAAAGATATCTTTTTCAGCACATAAACTTATTTGAAATCAGAAATGCATTATTCAGTTGCCAAAGATAAAAACAAAAGACTAGCCTCTAGCAGAAAAATTCCGTACTATTTATAAATTATTAATCATTATTTTTACCCATGCAGCAACACTGTCGGGCGGACGTTGGAAAATGAAGCCTATCCGCCAACTCCATATCCGTAGTAACAAATGACAAGCAGTACAGAAATACGACGTCTAACTGATCTTTGAATCAATGACGAACCAGCATCGGACCAATATCGTCATTCGTAGCTAAACCGATATCATCTTGCTATAGATTTTTTTTAGTTTCTTGTTTTCAATTTCCAAGGGATGTTACTCGTTTCTCAAAATTGTATAATTTTACCTTAATTATTGTCAGTTTGACAACTTGAAACTAAGAGAAAGGTAATATATCCTTGATTACTTGAAGGTAAACCTTTCTATTACCTTTAATGTGTAGCATTAGAACAAATGAATATTACTACAGCAAGCTGTGTTTATGTATGCAAATTTTCTCAAACATCTCTTTTACGGGAATGAAAATTCTGTATATTTTCCCATCAAATAACAATATAATTCACAGTACTGAGAGAGTCCTGTTAATGAGGTACGATTTACGTGTGCACATCTGTCTCTATAATAAAGTCAATGTTCTTGAACATAACCAAAAAGATTAGTATGACCACTTCATATAACAGGCACTTTCTTACAAGATTTCCTATTTCATATTTTAGACAGACATTATGTGTTATTGTCTAAAATATGAAATTCACTGTACTGAGTCTTGTTAATGAGGTACGACTGACGTGTGTACTTCTGTCTCTATAGTAAAGTTAATGTACTAGAATATAATCAAAATGATTAGTATGACCACTTCATATAACAAGCACTTTCTTACGATATTTCATATTTCATATTTTAGACAGACATGATGTATCACATATGAAATTCACTGTACTGAGTCCTGTTAATGGGGTACGATTTTCGTGTGCACATCTGTCTCTGTAATAATGTACTTGAACATAACCAAAATTATTAGTATGACCACTTCATATAACAGGCACTTTATTACAATGTTTCATATTTTAGACAGACATGATGTATTACTGTCTAAAATATGAAAATCACTGAGTGATGTTAATGAGGTACGATTTACATGTGCACATCTGTCTCTATTATAAAATTAATGCACATGAATATAACCAAAATTATTTGCATGACCACTTCATATAACAGGTACTTTCTTACAAGATTTCATATTTCACATTTTAGACAGACATGATGTATCACTCTTAAGAGTCATTGGAGAGGATGTAGACAGAGTTTACTTAAGCGTCGTTCTTGTATATTTTGTGGGGGAAGGATATAATAATAGCTTCGGTCGAAAAATGCAGAGTTTAGAAACTATCAGAAATTTTTTGTAACTCTGCTTTGTAATTGTAACTGTGTTTTATTCCTTCGAGAGATTTTCATTCTCTTTACCAGATAAGCATCATCTCCTTTGACTGGTGACGCTGAACAAAATCCAAATGGCCCAGGCGCTAATCTTTGAAACGAGATTATTTTGGTTTGATTCCCACGTGAATATAGGTGTCTGGATCGGCTCAGAATCGGCTTTAAGCTATTGATCCAAGGTAATTCAGACCTCATGTTCCAAAAGAAGAATGCAGCGGTTTCAACAGTCAAACTATATGTTGGGACATCAGCAACCTGGCATTGTGATTTATTTCTAGGTTGTATTTTTCTAAAACTAACTTTAGTTTTTATTCTGTCTCAAGACGTCTGTTCGATCCAACTTCGTTTAGAACTTCAGGGCAAGTGTTTGTAAAACTTTATAAACACCTAAGGTCAGAGGGTTATTCTGTTATTTCACACTGCAAATTCCGGTTGCACTGGGTAAGAAGCAAAATTTTCAGGAGTTAGGGAGTTAATCCAAATTACTACATATAAAAACAAGAATATTAGTCAAATAACCTTTCCAATATGCCATTCAGGAAATTGAAAGCAAGATATATTGCTGGTCTTGTTTATTATGAAATATTTAGAAGTTTTCCTCGCCACAGGTATCTTATCACGACTAGCTGTACGTTACGCTGAATCTAATTATACATAAATTATCACACAAAAAAATTTTAATATGCACGCTATAATATTTTTCGAAAATCACTATATTATGGTAATCTTTCACAAGCCACGACAAAAATTCAAAGCCAAATGAAAAAAAGCGCCTAACGCTATCTTCACTTTAGTAATGATCGTAAAAAAAGGACGATGTTAAAATTACGCTTTCGTGTGTATTGTTTTCATTACGCTGTAGCCGTTTCGTAAAGCCTTCAGCGAGAGCGAGGAAGAAATCGATATCTGGATGACGTAACATATGACGTAGAAGAAAGTTCGAAACTGGAAGGAAAAGATTTTGAATGTGCTCTAGCCAGACTCCCCGTCTGCTTCTACAATCGCTGATACCCACGCAAGGCGGATGAGTCATCGAAGCGCGGAGAAAATCTGTTCTGGGCGATGCGGGAAATTTCCAAATGAGCTCTAGTTTCGATCGAAGAACATTAAAAAAGATAGATACTATCGCAATACATCTCTTCTTCATTTCATTCTTGTACAAAGATAGTATTTTAAACTTTTGTTATTGCAACTGAATTGTGTAGTATGAATGAAAACACTGTTTCATGCTTCACTGCATGACGTATTTTCAACAACTTAACGCAACGAGCTTTTAACATACTTATGCAATACTTTTATTAACATTAAAGTAAAAATGAATCAAGAATTAAGAGGAATTTCTAGAAGTTCACTTTTCATGAGCTTCGTTCATTATTTTTCACTTATGTAGTACTAGATTTATTACGCGGCTTCGCTCGGGATTCAGTTTCTGTTATTAATTTTTTTCAATGATTAGCCTCATGTTATGATGTTCTAAAGTTATAACAACTCTTAAACAAATTAATTTCATTTTTTCAGTAATAAAAAATTCATTTATTAACTAATTTGTTGTTATTTTCATACTTGCCAGTGCACAACTTTTTTTTTATCATCTGCGACAATGTATAATTCTGATTGCTTCCTTGCTCTAGACACTCCCACATATAGCTGACCATGCGAAAAACATTCTTCTGTCAGATCCTGTCCAGTGCTCTCTTCTTTTTAGGCATTTTAAAGCATTAATTTTAAGCTAGTCAATAATGTTTGAATGGATTTATTATTACAGAAAAATAATAAATAATGTTTGAATAGATTGAGAACACATTCAATATTAAAACACAGCAAATCTGATAATTATTATAGAAAAAGTATATAGACATATTTCATGCTCGGAATTCTTTCTCAAAACTAAATCGTCTGCTACGTTTCAATGCCCATTTCAGACTTTCTTAATAAGAATATACACGTATTTCATGATTGTAATTATTTCTCAAAACTGAATCGTCTGCTATGTTTCAATGTCACTTCAGTTATCGTTGATACCGCGCAAACCTGTTCTAACATGATTCGGGAATGGAACGTCGTAGCGGGATGAAAATAGTCACATTCATCTTGATTTTCCAAGAATATTAAATTTCATCAAGGTAGGGCTCATGGTTCTTGAGTTTATTGTGACTCACACATACAGGCACGACCCATTTCCCGTTTCTGCTTTATATATAAGATAAAGTGCCTCAACCCTAGAGTTAATCAGATTGCCTGTACGTAAGTGAATAATATAATACATAATAGTATACGTCTGGATCCCCAAAAATCTTTTCACCCATTCTGATACAATTTCAAAACGTAAATACATAAGCGATCTGAATTAAATCTGTTAGCGTAGGATAACGTTCCTCCATAACGGTACTCCGGAAAGGAAAATTTCAGACGCTAAAACCGTTCGTCTGTACCTCGCGAGTTATAATTTTTGCAGCTCGTCAAACCCAGTCTGTATCGATTGGACAAGCAGTAAACAGTTAAACAGAAAATTAGCAAAATGCGTCAAAATTTTGTCATACATATATGTAGATATATACAAACGTATATATATATATACAGAGGCTGTTCGCACATTTTTTAGACGATTTTGGTAAGCGGTAATAAAAAATCGTTTGCTGCAAAAGAAATAATTGCAATTGTACTATGTTTTTAAAAGTCAAAATTATCGTCTACGGCTTGAATGTTTTGTTTTTATTCAAAATGGCGTTTTTAACAAAGCAGTGGTTCGAAGGCTACATTTATGCTCTTTCCGAAGAGAAATATGCATACTCCGTTATCCAAAAACGATGTGAGAGTCATGGTTTTGTGATATCTAAAGCGTCGATAGGTAATATCGTCAACAAAAAAGGAAAAAAACGTCAAATTGGAGCCTCAAGTGGGACAAAAATTCCAAACAAGTATCCAAGGAAAAAACGGACATCTTCGACTATTTCAAAGGTACGTTGTTTAATGTTAAAAGAAAATCCCCCTAGTCAAAGGACAGTTGCAAAATCATTAAAATGCTCGGTGTCCACTGTAAACAAAATGATAAACGTTGATTTAAATCTTAAGAAAGCGAAAAAACGCAATGTGCATCATCTTCTTCCAAATCATATCGCTGAACGCAGGACACGCTGCAGAATTCTATATGAGAAACACTTATCCAAAGAAAAATGGAAAACAATTGCACAGTAGATGAATCATGGGTGGGTGTATTTAAATGATTGCAACAAAAAAAGAGCCATTTATTATCATAAAATGGGAGAAAAAAATTTAAGTACATGGTTCAAAGAATCGAAAGAAAGTTTTTCTAAGGGATTCATGACTGTTGATGGTTTTTCTTATAATGGCAAGTTAAAAATAAAGAGAGTGGAAAAAAAATGTCAAGATTAACTCCAAATACTATCAGGAACATATTTTATCGCCAATTTTTCTGAATGAAATACCATCGCTTTACCCACAGTGCCATCAATCTGTGAGACTCCATCAAGACAAAGCTAGCAGTCACACATCAAAATCCACTGTAAATTTCCTAAAAGAAATGGAACAAAAAACTGGTATCAAGACCCTTCACTGATATCCCTACTAAATCTCCCGATGTATCACCTATGGATTTTTGTGCTTTCGGACTTTTAAAATCTGCATTATCCAAACGTCGTCCCAAAACCCTTACAGGACTCTGGAAAGCTGTTCAGGAGGAATGGGATAGAATACCTCTTCTGACACTTCAAAAGGCATTATTATCCTGGAAATTGCGGTGTCGAAAGATAGTTCAGAATAAGGGACGTCAAATAGAACATTTAAAACACAAGAATTTTATGTAATTTAGTTTTGTGAATACAATATACATCGTCTAAAAAATGTGTGAACAGCCTCTGTAGATACATACATACACAACACATACATACATATATACGTACAAAAGAGGTAAGCAACGACAAGTAATTCTACGTTAATAACCTGCGGTAGTTTCATTAGAAGAGACTACCTGAATTTTTTTAATTAATTTCTTATAATCCCTTTTCTTACCAAAAAATATTTAATAGCAAGCATTTCCATATATGTGAAATGAATCCTATCATTTATTGCTAGAAAATTGTTCACTTAGAAGTGCGCTACCTTTTAAGACTGGAATTTGACCAAATAAACACCATGAATTTCACATATTTGATTTATATAAATATCACGAATATATCATAAAATGTATTAACTTATAACAAAAGATATAAAATTAAAAATTTCAAAATACAAATTTTATAATATGGTACAAAATTTAAATATTATAAGAAAAGCTATGATTACTTTAAACTTTTAAAACTTTAGTAAACAAATTGTAAAACTTCTAAACTTATTGACAAACCCCAGAAAATTAAATCTTCAAACTTTAAAAGCTTAAAGCTTTAATTTTTTTTTTACTTTTATTCAGTTTTTAAGCACGTGTGCTCGTGAATTTGCCATTCTTGACATTGAACTAGGTATAACTAGTTATAACTTTTCTTTGAAATTACTGTTACATATACTATGTGTGAATATATAATGACCACTTATATTAACTTTAATCTTTGGCCTCGTATTTAACTTTTTATCAACTTTTTCTTCTCTTAAAATACAATTATTCATCCCGGAAATTACATAAAGAATCCTCTGCTTTCTTTTATAGAAATTTTGCCCTAAAGTCATTAACCAATGTACTTATCTTCTCTAGTCGACACATACCTGCTGCATAAACTAATAGCAGTTCTCTACTAAATAAGAAACTTATAAATTGAACTTGGAAACTTAAACCTTTCCTTCCATTCTTAAATATGGAAAATCTTAAAACCAATTTGAAATTGAATCGAAACACCAAGCAACAGTAAAGTGTATTATGTTCTTATTTTTTAAAGTTGCAAATAGAAATGATTATTTATTTATACTTCAACCTTTCATAATTAGTGCTGTATCTGATATCCTTTTTAAACCAACATGTCGTAACTCATCTGTTATTGACAATTGCCATTATCATTGAATAATAAGAAAACGGTTTTACTGAGTCATGATATTTTTCAGTTGTAAATGATACTGTCGAACGGCATCTGTTTAAATATTTATTGACTGACGTTACACAGAACGAAATTTTTCATTCCATGGCGTAGTAATAAACAATCTGGCTTCCGCTTCCATCGTCGACTTAGTGAAATGTAACACGTGTATACTTTTAAATGTTATCGATGTCTATCATGCAACTTCCTGGAAAAAGTAACCCGATGGTGATATCGAACCGTCTTTTGTATTACACTACAAGTATGAATTTCATTATTTAAATTTCAAATACTTTACTTCTTAAAATGTAGTAAACTACGTGGTGATGAAACAAACATTACGTGAGTGTGTGTTTGTGTGTATAAATTTCAAGCCTCAAAGAGTATTAGTTAAAAAAATATACGTATAGTAAAATCTGTACCAATTCTCTCTCATACATACAGAAATTTATGTATGTATATGTGTATGTATCCCTTCTCAAAATGATTTTTGTCATTAAATTAACCGATTATCTTTATTTTTCTAGTCAATAAAGAAATTTTCATTTTTAAAGATTCTTAAAAATATTATTATCTGGAATGTTTTATAGAATTGAAAGATCCCCCCTCCTTCATCCGTAATGCTAATTTATTTCCAAGCGTGCAAAGAACCTAAAAATGGCCCTCACAAAGACCGTAAAAAATTAAATTTTGACCTTTGTATTAAATGAACTAAATATAATTGTTAATAGCATTAATTATAATAAGATTGAAACCAACACCAATTTTCAGGGAAGCATATCACTTTCTTTTGTTTTCCTTTCTACTAGACTTTTCTTCGTATTTTAAGATAATTTATATTTTATTTTTAAACTTTCCTTTGCATAGATAGATCAGCTAACGATCACTCGGAATTTCAGTATAATCTATCTATCTATATATAAAACAGATCCATAACTGACTGACAGATAAAGCACAGACAAAGCCGCGGGACCTAAGGGGCTGAAATTTTGCATGGCGATTTTTCTTATAGTGTAGGGGTGCACTAAGAGAGATTTTTGAAAAATTCTTCTTAGATATTTTAAATTAAATTTTAAGCTGTTTTTCTAACATTCTTTAAAGTTTGCACTTAAAATAATAATCTGAGGGTTATAAAATTTATATCACGAGAAAGATCATAAAAATTCCTTTAAAATGAAATCGTTTTCGAATCTTTACCTCCATTTTCTGATTTTCGGTGAATTTTTAAAGATTAATTTTTAGAATTTAATTTATTAAATGCTGATCACGTGATTTCTTTTCTTTTGTAATACTTTAAACTAGTTTTGCTTCACGTGCATATCAACGAAATAAATTGACGAAAAAAATTTTATTTTTCTTTCTAATGCGGCAGACGATTGGACATTATCCAAAAAAATATTAAAATACAGCTTACATAAGGCTCAGTTTAAAAGCAAGTAGAACTCTAAAATTAAAAGTCTGGAAAACGATAAGGGGGGGATATTACATTTACTTACTTAAATACCCCAATGAAATTTCCCTAGAAATATCACGAGAAGGAAAATGGTAGCTTTTTCTCAAGTAAAGTAATCATTTTTTTTTACTTCAGATTATAATTTGTGTTTTCATTTCCAAAGAAAGAAAGGTTTTTTTTTCTCTCTCTGTTCGGAATTTGTATGGTAATTTGAATTTTTGTATGCGTTAAAAAATATATCTGTCATTTCGTTCAAGGATATTTTTAACCTCTAGATGACAGTTTTCCCTCTGTGCCATTTTGTTATGAAATCAAAATTCAGATTTTGGTAATATTTTTCCAACAGTTCAACTTAATATTTAGTAACTTTTACTGTACAGTTGGCTGTTAGTGATTAGAAATTCCAAAAACATTAAGGGGGGAGATTACATTTTCACTTTCAAAAATGCACTGATTTTACTACCAAGCTTAATGTGTTGTCAAGCAATTAATTTGTAATTAATTTAGACTAATTTTTAGTTGAAATTTAGAAAGCTTTATTTATTAAAAACAAAAGCAGAATTTTTGGGAGATTATTATATATTATATTATGTAAAAAAATAATGTTTTATGAATAATGATTGCATTGCGTTCAGATTTTTAAAAAAACTATAAGAGATATATATTAAATTATTTGTATATATTCTATCCATAGGTTATACTTTAATCTACACCTAAAATAATTACCTTATTTCAGACAAAAATATTTTTTTCAGGCAAATGTATTGTAATAATGTACATGAAATACAAAAATTTTTCACAAAAAATTGCTGTAAAAAATTTAACAATATGTACTTACCTAAATTTAGGTAGAAATTGTATAAACATACTAGATATACAAGTATACAAAATTTTAGCAATTTGTGACTATCAGTTTTGAAGAAATAGTGCGCACAAGTTTGAAAATAATAGTTTTTAGAAAAATCCATTTAAAGTTTAAAGTGTCTATAAATTACTGTCCTATTAGCTTTATACATTTAGACATAAAATCGGTTCAAACTGTAGTATCGACTTAATTTTTTTAAATATTCCTTACATTCCATTCTTCGAAATTAAATCATAATAAAAAAATTGAGTTTTTTGAAGGTTTTAAGGTGATCTCATTCCTTAACTTTTTTCTAGAGAGGACCTTGTAACATACTAAGTTTTCAAGTAGCTCTGTTAATTGTCATTTTTAGGAGCATAATTTGATTAAATATTTCTATCAAACAAGGAAAATGCTCATTTGTTTAAAAGCATTTGATTTTAAACTCGTGATAACGTTTTCTTTTTCATTGAACTACGTATGAAAGGATAAGAAAAATTTATAATATTACACAGAAAAGGGAAAAGGGTTTTTTCGTGTATAAAAGTGATGCTGCTAAGCATATTTAGTTGGAAGAAACACTTTTCAAATCAACAAAACTGGGTTATTGAATAAAATAAGCATTTACACTGATTTATAACTACGCGTTTGGGGTGGAGCAATAAGTTCTACAAGGAGGAACAATAACAAAGAAACGCTTAGTACAGGGTACTCTATCCCACGGGAGGGATTATTTAAGTAAAATTATTAAATGGTAAAAGGTCATTCTATTTATTTGCGTGCGAAGGAAACCACAAAATACTTGGCAATTCAGTGTATAATTAACTTGCCATTCTATCATCTTCGTGGTGCAATCTTGCAAGAGATTCACTCTTCCACTTTACAGCACAGCTATCTTGGGCAGTTCTATAAATACTTACAAATGGAAGTTTGAAATTGCAAAACTTAGATTGGTTTCCTTAGCAATTTACAAGTTTGTTTAGTGTTGTTTTGTAATAGAGAACCTCTAGTAATGGGATATGGAATCATCGTTTGATAAAATGATGACAGAAATGCAAAGTAATAGCCCATTAGTACTAATATTCTATTCAGGAAGTAAAATTCTCTACACCAATCTGTCATGCATATATTTTAAAATAATTTTTAAGACTGGTAAATTGTCTGTTGTTTTACTTCCATCTCGGTTGACTTTAACTAACTGCCCTATATTTTTTTCCTTCCAGCCATATCCAAGGAAGAGATCATTCCCGAGTACGCACAAGATAACGAGGTAAGTACTAAAATGTGTCTATAATGTCTCTCTGTTCATCCCAAAGTACTAAGTAACATTGTTCCAAATGACATTCTTTAAAACTTAGACAATCTTTATGCAATCCTTCTATGCTTGTTGATAACCTGATCTAAACTAACTCATCTATGGCTAGACAATAAGAGAAAATCTCTTGGTTCTATAAGAGACCAACTTATAAGGGCCTGTTCATATAGAGTCCGTTAGCTTTAGCGTTACTCGTACTGACATATTTTAAACCAATCACAGACCTTAGAAATTTCGTTGCTAATCGTTTGGACGTTTGTAATTGGTTGAATATATTTCAATACGAGTAATGCTGGCGCTGACGGATTCTATGTGAACAGGCCCTTAGAGAACGATAAATCTGCGCAAATCTAGTCAGGCTCTCTGTTCCACTATTTTTCTACTCCCCGTGCAAGGCGCAATGCCGTGTACAAGGTGCACCCATAAAGTAACAGACCATTCTTTTATAAATAAGAAAAATATTACTCACCTCCTTTCTTGGATTTTGTATCTTTTGATTACAAAGGACTTATTCACCCCGAATTTGTTCCTGAAAGTCAAACAATTAATCAGTATTTTTACAACGAGGTGCTTTTTCGATTAAGAAACATGATAAGGCGAGTTAGGACGTAACTGTTTGATTCTGGGCAATTGTTTGTTTTACACGATAATGCTAGGCCCCATACAGCAATTTCTGTACTAAAATATCTTGCTAAGCATTCAATTACGGTGATAAATAGCCCACCATATTCTCCCGACTTATCGCCAGCTGATTTTTTTCCTTTTTCCGAAGCTTAAGATGGCCATGAAAGGACAGAGATTTGAAAACGTCTCGGATATTAAATCAAATCTTACGCGTATT
The DNA here is from genome assembly GCA_907164885.2 of Dolomedes plantarius. Lineage (NCBI taxonomy): Eukaryota > Metazoa > Arthropoda > Arachnida > Araneae > Dolomedidae > Dolomedes > Dolomedes plantarius. The sequence goes on from OU015498.1 coordinate 111,395,841, forward strand.
TTGCGAACGGTTAGTTCCAACGCCTATAAACAGTGTTTCGATGGCTTGAAGAAACGTTGAAAATTGTATAGACTCCTTTGGCGATTATTTTGAAGGAGATAAATTTATTTGGAGGTGAGAAATATTTTTCTTATTTATGAAAAATTGTCCAGTTACTTTGTGGCCGCACCTTGTATTTACATATTAACCAAATAGACTTTATTGGCTCGATTAGGAATATACGAAAGGTATTTCAGAATGACCTCAGATGTGGTAAGAATAAAATAAAATAAAATATCTCTACTCAGTATAAAAGTACATATCAAGCTATAACAACCGGTATCAAATCTGCTAGCACAGCTTGATTCACTTTTTTCAATTCTTCGTAAAATGTGCACGAATTTTCGCTATTCTGGTTCAATAGTGTCCTCAAAAGATTACTTTACGCTGGTTAGACGAACCGTGTGTTATTAGAAACATTATGATGCGATCGAAAAAATAAACAAACATTACTAGTTACCTCTGAAAAATATGGAAACCACATCCACAACAATGCGAAAAACTAAATGCATGGTAAGTCATGTCTATATTTCAAGACTACGTTTCATAGTATTTTAATCACTAAGGATTGCAATAAAAAGGTTAGTTCAAGTAAACTTACACAAAGTTTCCCTATATACGAGTATAAATACATCGAATTATGTTATTGTTGTTATGTGTTGTGACTGATGCCCCTTGACCGATACTTTGTATCAGTTCAAGTCTATAAAGGCTATTGGGCAGAGTGGTGCGGCTCCGGTTTTAAATAGCACTACAAGGGTTAGAGTCCGACTTGGCAAAAGAACCGGCCCCGTAATTTTGACCCGAGTCAAGTGACGAGACCGGAACACTTAACCCCATACCTCCAGAGGTAAATTTGAGAACTTGGAGGACACTGCAGCCCCGACAGATCTTACGTGCACTGGCCACCATTAGTGAAGACGGCGATGGATTTGTCAGCAACTGGCATCGAACCAGAGACTTTTAGATCACTGGCTCGCTGACATTACCAATTGGGCCACCGCATCCCTACACCGAATTATATCAACTGGTGCTAACAGTAGGGATATAAATGCCAAATTTGCTTAAGTATTTTCAACTTTATTTCTCATTTTGCGACAAACTTCTCCATCGTTACAGTATGATGTATATCATTGTACGTTACACACATTCAACCTGGCAAAAAAAACTAAGTAAATTTAAAAATTCAAGGTTAGTTTCATAAAACACTACTTTTCTCAAAATACAAACTTGAATATTCATATAAAATTTAGCCTTTTATCCTCCCTTGAAATAAGAAAGGTGGGGGGGGGGGGGGTTGTCCAAAGTATTATTTGTTCATGTTACTTATTTAGTCACAGTCATAAATAATTACACCTTTTCAAAAATAAGGCTAAAAAGATTCGCGTTTTGATACATGAAGCATATAGAAAAATCGATGAATGAACCATGAATAAATTCATCTGAAATGCAATGACAAAAACGTAATAAACAAACCTCAAGCTCGTAAAATGTGTCCATTTGACATGTTCGCTGATGCGTTTTTACAATTACACAGATAATAAGTAAGGTCAGTCTCACATATTTCAATTACATGAAACCTAAAATGCTTACCTCCTCTCAAACACATAAAAAAATCCAAGCATAATAGAGTAATACTTAAATTGATTTGGTTATTTTGAAAATGAGTCATCTCCACTTTTCTCCAACTGTTCTGGTGACCTCCTAAGTTAAAAAAAATATTAACAAATTATATTTTTGCATCAGGATTGATGCTTTATAAACATAATAAATACTAAATTTAGTCTAACTAATGATGCATGAAGGCGATTTATAGTTTTTTCCTGAAATTTTTTTAAAAATGGAGATGACTCCTTTTCAAAGTGACCGATTCAATTATTTGCCGTTCTAACTATATATTTTATAAACTAAATCTTAAACTCAGTCGTCTCGCAAAATAAACTAACGTATTCTAACATTAATTGTTCTCTTTAAAAACAGTCAATTTCGATTTTGGGGAGTTGATACTTTGTTATAGCCATTTTGTAAAATAAAAATCCAAAATGAAGCTGCGGGGGAATTAATACCTTAGAATTCGGTATGCATTTTCCACGACTTTAGCGGCAGACTTACCATTAGCGACAGGCATATCAACCATTTTAATTTATTTAATCTGGGCATCACCATTATTCTGTTACACAAAGCTTTATTGGGGGTTTGCTCCGAATAGTTTTCCCATCCTATTCACGCAGCAGATCGATTTCGAAAAATGGAAAAATTCCGATCTCTTATGATTCTCTGTTCCCCCACTAACATTAGGGTCCGAGCAGGTACTGCATATATACAGGCTGTTCCTCCCGGGACGAAGTCATCGAAAATAAGGAATTTCGTCGTTATGCTGATTGTCTGAAAAAATGCTCCTCCGTTGATGTAATGTTCGGTTCCACTGGGGAGCCATCTGGTTGAAATCACAATAACGGTAAATGGATAAGCATCAAACACATAACTCTAGGGAATCCTATATTTTTTTTTTGAATTGATTTTGTTGAGACATTTTATGTTCACTAAATGTTCAACTAAAGGGATCTTTAGTGTCATAACACAATCAATATAAAATTATCAAGTGGGGAATGGTACACTGCCGGCCATTAAAATTGCAGCATAGTAGGAAGAAAGCATGGCATACAGCATAGTAGGAAGAAAGCATGATTAAATTTGTAGGCAATTTGTGGGTATACAGGGTCCAAAATTAGTATACACAGCTGCCGCCTGTGGCAGCTAAAACGGCTCTAACCCGGTTAGGCATCGAGTCGAACTGGGCTTTGATGACTTATACGGGCAAGTCATTCCGTGCTGCTTCAAGTCAATGCCACACTTCATCAATCGTAGTGGCTGGAGAGCGGTGGCGGCCCAGTCTCTCAGCAACCCATGACCAGATGTTTTCAAAGGGTGAGAGATCTGTAGAACGTGCTGGCCAGGGCAACAGTCGAATACTATCTGTGTCGTGGTAGGTCAGGACATGACGGGCAACATGCAGGTTTGCATTATCTTGTTGAAAGATGGCATCTCCAAGGCCTCAAAGATAGGACACAGCCACCGGCCTTAAGATCTGAGAAATGTAACAAAATATAAAAACTGAGAAATATAAACTTATGCATTTTCTTTTAAGGTTTAGCAATGAAACACTACCTTTCGTTATGCATTATCATTGTCCGTGAGGGCTTAATACTTATTATTTTTTAGTACTTAACACTAAAAAGATACATTTTTAACATTCCTTATAATGAAAGTGTTTCAGGAATCCATTGTACTATAATCTTTATATTTAATTTACAAATAACTATAACACTTTTAAAACAAATCTACTCCAGACTAGGAATGAATGCTTTAAAGAAAGGGATTTTTTTCTTAAATGTGCCTGCAGAATAATTACGGAATAATTATTTGGTTTTTAACATAAAGATACAACGCACACATTGCAGCATTTTATCTTATCTCCATGATATAGGGAGTAAAAATCCTAACAGAAGTAATTATTTAAGCAGTATAGAGTAAAAAATATCATCTTTTATCAACTTCACCTTCTTTCTTACCGACTGCTTTAACATAAACATAACAAATATCATTTTGGTAACATATATTTACATTTATCTTTTACGGTTGTTGCAAACATTTTACGGTATTCAGATATGAAAGCAGGAGGTGAGAAAAACTGTAGATAAAATGTATTCATTTCCAGACGTCTGGGAAAATAAATCACACGAACACTCCAAGGATATAGGTGAACATTAATTCTCCCTCCTCGGGCATAAAAAGCATCAAGAAGAAGCGAATCAAAGAGTGACGAATGGAAACGCACTTCCCTGTTTAATCCCTAGAAGAGGAATTCATCAATATTGAGGGACTCTGGTATCATGGCAAAGAACATAAGACGGTACACACGAGGTTAGTTTTGGCATAAATAGGATACTTGGGAGCTCTTTTTAATAAGGATAAGAAATGGAAGAAAAATGGGTGTTTCAAAGTGGTGATATTACGCATTCACAAAGGAGTTGGGGGGCGGGAGTACTTTGATAAGATCTTAATAAGGACTTGGCATGGAAAATACGTATCGTACAATCTTATATTTTATTTTCAACACAAGAACAAGCACTTCCTTTTGGCAGACTGCATGAAGCAAGTGTTATAATTACAACAACGTAAAATGGGTGTTTCAAAGTGGTGATATTACGCATTCACAAAGGAGTTGTGCGGGGCGAGTACTGTAATAGGATTTTAGTAAGGACTTGACATGAAAAATACGTGTTCTTACAATCATGTTTTATTTTAAACATCATAAGAACACGCCCATCATGTTAGCAGTCCGCATGAAGCAAATGTTATTATTACAACAACGTATTTTGATATTTTAGAGACCACTCCTATTAGGATGTTATGCATGCAATTTGGTCATCTTTTATTTATCTAAATTTTTGCCCCTCAAATCATGAAGGGCACTGAGTTTTTTCGTTAAGGGCTGGATTTACAGGAAATTTTCAGTAACTAGTAAGAATGTTTTAATTCTTTTCTTCGAACTGTTTCACCTCCAGCCTATAGGTGTGTTATGCCAGTCTGAGACGTACATAATATGGACGAAACCTGGATCCATGGCTGTTTAAGATGCCTACTGGTGTATAGTCACAGTATTTATATAGTTATGAGATAATAAGTTCTGTAAAGTGTTACATGCTTTATAGCCCATCTAACCTCTGACAATAAACCTCGTATAAATGGACGCTAATAAGAGAGTTGCTGGAACTAACAAACTAAAATCTAGTTTGAAACACTGTTTTCGACGTACCTAAAGAAAAGTTGACTACTTTCAACTCTTTTATTTGCAATAAATCTGTAAGTACAATACCCTGATTACAATTCATAACGCAAAAAGAAAGAACTGATAGCAATAGTGATACTTGGATTGGATAAATATTTGGCTTAAGGTGCAAATCCTTGTAGGAAAGAAATCACTTTTACGTGCATAAAAAACCGTGCTAAAAGTTGTAGAGTTAGCCCATGTAAAAGTCATATTATCTATGATAACGATTACAATAAAAAATAAATTCACTACAAAGTTTTGGGAAACGAAAGGAAAAACACAATATTTAAACTCTTTAAATAGAAATTAATTGAATTCGGATAGTAGTTATAATAAAACACGTTTCATTTTGGTAATTTTGCAGTCACTCTTTCACTTGAAGTCATTAAGCGTTGTCTCTCTAGATTTTGCTCTTTATTCACGAAGGATTTTAGAAACTAGATAGAAATTGTATCGGTAGTGTATCGGTTAGTGTAAGTTATGTATTCCAAACATATCTACTACTTCGCATGATTATACACAACTTGTATTACATCTGTATTCATCATATCCTGATTCGGCAATCCATCGAGTCACGATACCACAGAACAACGAACCTCCGCATCTATAGATCAGTAAACACCTTTCAAATATATTGCATAAATTATTTACTGAAGTTCTTAACTAAATTGGATTGGGAGATAAAGATGTACTGGTAGATCATCAAAATCTTCGAAGTGGTAACTTTTAGACGGTCTTGTCGAACAATAGTTCCTCGTTTCGTGTTTCCTCAAAACGTCAGTGTGAGTGTTCGCCTGCAAGGTGGAATCCACACAAAGAAACGGAGATGAATTTTATCAGGAAAATTTACAGAAAAGTCGCATTTCGTTGACCTTTTCGGGATTAGCATTTAAGTCACTAATAACAAATTTAATGCTTGCATAGTTTCTCTTACTCCTCAATCTCATATGGCCTAATTAGCTCTTCTGAAGTAAAAGTTGACCGCAGCACTGTCAACCAACCAACCATCCTCAATCATATGCATGTAATTAACAATGTTAATGTTCGTATATTCGGCCACACCTCGAGATGATTCTATGCAAACGCCATCTTGTAAACAAGATGTTAGTTAAAGTGTATGACACAGTAGTTCTGGTGGGAAAAATTTTAAGGCACACAGGTGCGTAAAATAAAGAAAGAGAAAGAAGTAAAAGAAAATAAACTATTTAGCAAGATTAGTAAGATATTAGTAAAAATTAGTATTCTTTTGAGACAATATACAGAGGCAGTAGCAAACCCAGGGGGGAAGGGGCCCTCTCCCCCTCCCCAAAGAAATAGAAATTGCATTATGAATATTGATTTTGCATTACAAATATTTTTATCCGTTCATCTCGGCTCACCCATGCATTATAATATATTTATCCGTTCATCTCGCCCCCCCCCAAGAAAAAATCCTGTGTGCGCCACTGTACAGAGGATTATTGAGAGATTAAAAGCGTTTAAAAACGAAGCCAATAATATGACGTCTTATTTTTTGGGTCATAACAATAATATATCTGTCTCCCATATTTTCTTTATTTTCAATAAATGGTTCAGAGGTTTCTTCGTGCCCATTCTTCCGTCTGTTGCCAATAAAGATTGCAAAAGTTATATATAAAGTTTTTCACGTTTCTGTCAGTTCTTTGAAATCTCAGTATTCCTTTGTTTTTAAATTTCTCTTTTCCCCTTATTCCCTTAAAAGTTACTCTTTAATTCGTATATTTCTCACTAGATGGCACCATCCATGAAGCTCAAAAATATATATGTAATCTATGCATTTCACCTCCATTTATAAAATAGTATTAGCTACACTGAAAAGTTGTTACAAATTCTCACCAATGGAAATTATTTTGTTTTGAAAAAAACTTTTATAGATTTTCCTCTTTCAGTATCTTCTAAATGCAATCTATGAAATTTTGTTTCTGGATTTTTAAAACAGATATCCTCTATCTCATTTTTTATAACTCCGAAGGATGTGATTTTCTCTCTTTTAAAAATAAAAACTCATTAAATATTTCAGTGTCTTTACAGACTTATAGTAGTAAAAAAAAATTCAAACGTAACAAATTTTATAAATGTGCGTTTGAATAGTAATAAACTTTATTTGCAATTACTATCAAAATATTAAAACTGTAAAAGCTCCAAAAATTTTACATGATTTTAGTATAATTAAATTTTTGATGGAATTTCCAAACATTAATCACTGGGATGTATTTTTTGTGTTATAATCCTTATGTTTAACAAATATGTGATTCCCCGGCTTTTCATAAATAATATCTATTATTTATTAGATAAATAAATATTATTTATCTAATAAATAATATTTATTAGATAAATTATGCAACAGAGATCGTTTACTGTTTATGGCCATAAGCACCATTTAGATGTTATGTTTGAAAGGTTGAGTCCCTTCGTGCAAGTGTGGTGACAAACGTGTGGCAACCATATCACTTGTGGCACGCCATTCATTTTTGGTGAGAGAAAAAAAGTAATAAAATCTGACTTTGTTGAGTTCAAAAGTTGCTTTATAGGTGTTGTACTGGTGAATTTTCAAAGTTGTTCTCAAATAAGTTGGGATACACACGCAACAATAATTAACTGTTAGTAAAATCAAACATTTCTAACACACTTTAGGTGAAATTAAAAAGGCACTACTTAAAGACTATTACAAATAACTAGTACATATTTATATAAAAAATAAATATATGAAGATTAAAGTATCGTTTTGGCAGTATTTGCCAGTATTACAGTTTCCAAAATTAAGAAACATTGCTCAAATATGTATTTTTTGTTTTGGTACAACTTAGAAATGGTTCAAGCAAAATTTCTTAGTACTAAATATGCTTAAAAACAAGTTTTGGAACCAGCTTACTCATGCATTTTTTTCCAATCTACTACGCCTGGGAACTTCTAATTTACAACCAGAAATTGAAAATTTGGCGATGAAAAAAAATAAAAAAGTCCCATTGATTTTTTATTTGTTGTAAAAGAAATTGTTTTAAATTGTTTTAATAATTTTTTTTCTTTGAACAGAAAATGAATCTATAACTTACCCCAATGAAAATATAATGTATGAATGTATACCTACTGCACTCCACACTTCTACAATATTTTCATTGTGGTACGTTACATTTTCTTGTTGTTTTGATTTGGCAAATACACTAAAAGGGTTGGCCCCCACTGTCGTACAATATATCATAAACATTTGATATATGGTATCAAGGGACTCAACCTTCCTTTGACTCTACAATACAGTGGCTCAGCGCGATATATTTAGGGAATCAAATTAATGATTAATAGAAAAAGAGTAGTTTCAGTGCTCTGCGGTGTAAACGCAGTTTACAAAACTCTGTTCGTCATTATTAACCTCCTCCTATAAATAGATTCGAGTAGCACTAATGCACTAATAGAATCCATTAAAATGGTGTTTTATTACCATTTTTAAATCTTACAGATTGTTGTCTCTAAAAAGGCTTAGAGACTATCTGGTGAAATAAGTATTATATATCACAGGATTAAAGAGTATATGCCTGGCATATATCCTAACACAGACATAACCCAATGCAGTGATCGTTGGCTCAATATTTAATTTCGATTATGCTTAGATTAGATAAACAGTACGATTTTGCTGAATATGAAATATTTTTTTCCCTTTCTTTGGAGAAAAAAAATGCATAAGCAAGAATTTTTAAAGCAATAGGAAAAATAAAGAAATTGTAAATGCTCTGCTAAAATGTTCTCTGCATTACTCCCCTCTATCCTGTTTCAAAAATACTGCTACAGAACTCGACTTTTTTTTTCCACCAGAAACAAATTTGAATTCATCTCGGGAAAAAAAAAACGCTTTCTGAAAAAGTGTTCTTGGAAGGAAAAAGTCAAAATGGAAAAAGGCAAGCGTGGGAGAGGATGACACTGATGTGGTCAATTTATACAACGTGGTGATTTTTTTTTCCTTACCCCCCCCCCCCCTCCAATACTCCTCCCCTATGGCAACTCTCCATCTTGGGAATTTTCAGTCTGAAGTTCTATTCCTTATGCATACACCCATCTGGCAGGAGGAGGTTGTAGAGGTCGTTCAGATGATGGCACTGTAGCCTATTTGCGAGGGGTATTTTTCATCCTAGGTGAGGCGACGGGGATGAGCTGTGAGACGAACAGACAAGCCATATGATCCAAAAGACAAAAATATTTTTGCAGACTGCTCTCAGAACTTGATTACTACGGTGGACTGGAGGCAAAATAAATTGCTTTTCCTCTTAGCTGTCTTACTAAGCCTGATAAATATATTCAAGAGTATATAGGTATCGAAATTTACAGCTAACATTTACTTACTTTTCCAAAATCCCTCAGAGTTTCTTACCAATTCTAAGAATTTAGGATGTCAATTATCTGGGTTCTCCAGATATGTTACCAAACAGAACTTAATCTGGAAAGTGCGTGTAAAATGTAGATATCAGGTTACAATCCCAAAACCGAATATCATAGCAAAGGGAAGGAGCGAAATACTTGTTTTTTTTTTATGTTGATATTTATAGTAGAATTCTGAGAGTACATTTTATGATGGATTCTACAATAAATTTTATCTCCCTTCAGAGGAAAATTATTTACTTGTAATTTTTAATCTATAAAATTTGGGAAAATATATTTTTAAGCTTTACAGATATTAAATTTCATATTTGTTTACAACAAGATTTTGGGTTTTAATTGAAATGCAAGTCTTGAAAACTGCAAATGTAAAGAGCAAATGTTCCTTTATTTTATTTTTGGGAAACAATGCAATACCTTTATGCAATAACCAATATTTGTTGTTTGCCTTCTCTCACAGGACATAATTGACTTTAAAAAGTTTTAAATTTAGAAAAGTTACATTTTCTCAGTAAAATATTCATCTTTTCGGAAAGAATTATATTACTATTATTATCCCTAAGGAAAATATTCATTAAAATGAAGTTATTAATATAACAATTAAATAAAAATATTCTCACCTAATCAAAAAAATATTTCAGGTAGTCTTATCTAACAAACTACCTGGGGTTATTAACGTAGGATTACTTATCGTTGCTTACATCTTTTGTATATATATATGTATGTATGTGTATCTATATACACAGTGCGTCAAATAAGTTTTAAGACTGGGTCTGTAAAAAGAAATGGAAACAAGAAATTAATACCTGTTTTGGTTTTTTATTCAAAATAGGACCCTCCGGCTTCAATGCACTTTTTACAGCGATTTAATAATGAATCGAAAGCCTGTTGTAAATCACTTTGTGGAATGGCCTGCAAAGCACGCGTCGAAGCTTCTTGTATGGTCGAAATATCCTCAAAATACCACACTTTTAACTTCATTTTAAGTTTTGGGAATAAGGAGTAGTCACAGGTTGCTAAATCAGGTGAATACGGTTGATGGTTCAACACACAGACAATATTTTTTGCCAAAAATCGACTAACAATAAGGCAGGTGTGACTGGGTGCATTGTCGTGTAACAAACACCAACTGCTTTCAGTCCTTGTGTAGCCATCTTTCTGGCCATCAAATGCTTTAAAACAGCTAAGTAGTATTAACCTGTAATTGTTTGTCCAGTTGGAACAAATTCTTTGTGGATAATACCTTTAATATCGAAGAATGTAATGACATTGCTTTGATTTGGGATGGAACTTTTCTTGATTTTTTGGCTTCCGTTGAATTTGGTGACTTCCATTCCGCACTCTGCCGCTTTGTTTCAGGATTATATTGGAAACACCAGGTTTCATCACCTGTAACAATGGACTTCAAGAAGTTTGGATCGTTTTCAGCGGCTGAAACGATGTCTCTGCAATGTGCACTTCTCATTGCTTTTTTTTTCAGGGGTTAAAGTGTGTGGAACAAATTTAGCACACACTTTTTGTTTTGCCCAAATATTCATGCAGGATGGTTCGAATTGTTTCTTTGTTGATGTTTAAAGAGTCTTCCATCATTCTCAATCATGCACAGCGATCGTTTGTTACGAAATTTCGTACTTTCTCAATAACTTCAGGTGTCCTAGATGAAATCGGTCTTCCACTACGCTGATCATCTTCTACCGTATCTCTTCGGTCCAAAAAAACGTTTGTGTCACACAAAAACATTTGATTTACTTAAATAATAGTCACCGTAAACTTGTTTCATGAGTTGATATGTTTCCGAAGCACTTTTACCAAGTTTTGCGTTAAATTTAATTACAGCTCTTTGCTCCATCTTAAAAAATCAACATGAAAAAAATTCACTTCTGCAATAAATGCTCGCCTTCTCTCAATTACTTAACGAAATGCGCTCAACTTGTTGACAGTGTACCAGAAGACGATGGACATTATGACACATGCACATTTACACTCACAGCACCATTACAACCTGCGCTGTGAGACCAGTCTTAAAACTTATTTGACGCACTGTGTATATGTATATCTATATATGTACGTATGTGTGTATATATATGTGTGTGTGTGTGTGTGTGTGTCTATGTATGTCAAAAGTATCACGCATTTTGGTACTTTTCTGTTTAACTGTTTACTGCTTGTCCAAGCGATACAGATTGGGTTTGTCGCGCTGCCAAAATTATAACTTTCGACTCAGGAGATCTGAAATTTTGCTTTCCGGAAGACCGTAATGGAGGAACGTAATCCTACGTTAAAATCTTCACCTTAAAAATGAAATTCAAATTTGATTGGATGATTTCAATTAGCAATGTAAATAAGGTACGCAACCTCTGACAGCACTTAACCTTTTTCAATAATTCTCCCATTAAAGAGGGGCATTGCTGGCAGTACTCGCCCAGTATAGAAAAGTGAAGTGACCTAACAACTCGCCAAGACAGGGTCTGTTTGGAACTTTTTTTTCAAAAAAAGAGATGAACGATCTTAAATAAGCCAAAAATAACAAATCTATATTAATATAGCAAGGTCCGGGTCTGTCTGTCGGTCACACTCTCCGGGTGTACCGCTTCAATGTGTGCGTGTGTGCGGCCTATGAAACTTACAGCCTTTAAATTTGGCACACGGGTAGTGCAGACTATGGAAAAGTGCACCTCGAAGCCCGAATTTTAAATTTTATTCTAGAAAATTTTTTATTTTATGTTTTGTGGGATATTTTATGTTTTTTTAACTGCCGATTACGATATCTCGCAAAAAATGATCGTAGAATTTTGATCTTTTTACAATCTAAGACTACAGACATTTCTCCTTCAAACAAGACCTCATTTGTTTAAAAATAATTTAAAACAGACTAATATTTTCATCAAAATATTAAATCCACTTTTTCGAGAAATTTACGCACTTTTGAGGATCTACGGTCGATGCTCTTCGAGTTTTTATCTTACAAAGAAAATATTTACATCATCTGGAAGATGAAAGCTTTCTCATTCATATAAACCTCATTTCAAGTCTCTATCTTAAAATTTCGATTTTTAATTGAATTTTAAAGAACGATACTTAACACAAATTTTCTATCGGTTCTTCAAACGCGAAGAACGGCAAATTCTCCCCTTGGGTTGTAAACAACGATTGAGTCATTCATTCACTTGATTCATTCATCGTCTTCCTTTGATGGCTTGAGCGTAGCTGGGCGAAGCCCGAGCATAGCCGGGCTAAGCCCGGCTAGTAAATAATAAATGCAATTAATTAAATACAATCTTTTTTACCATCAGGTATTAAATTCTAGCAGTTCAATGACGCTGAATTTGGATTGAAATTAGCATCATCCATAAAATCCGTGAAGCCTTCGTTACACAGAATTAAAATGGTATATATTTTGAAGTTCTTACCTTTCTTTCATGAGTCTTCAGTCGATACTCACGGCAGATCTTTGTGCGACTTTTGGCCTCTATCTCTTTCTCCGCTTCCGAGTTGCTATATCTCACGAATTATCCATTTCGCCAGTGATACTCCGAGTATAAAAGAAAGAGAACATAAAAACAAACTGACTACTTACCAAATAAACATAAAGCTGAGGTACCCAGTATTTATTTGGAACTATCTCCTAGCATTCTCGACTCGATGCAGTATTGGTGCAAAATATTATACTACGTATTCGAAACATTAAACTTTACAGAATGGCATATTCCTCTTCTTTAACTCTCTATAGAATTATTGCAGTGTAAAATAAATAACGAGAGAGTATTTTAGTGGAAATTATTAAATGTATTAGAGAGTATTTTAGTACTGTAACGACTCCTGTACAATAGCGATTTTTTTTGCGCGGGGAAATTTCATTAAGACCAATCAACGTGCGGTTTGTGCACATAATTGATTTGGATGGTTACAGGCAGACAGTCGTCTGGCGACATAATGGACGGAAGTGCTTCCGACAGCTCACAGAACAGTTCGTCAGCTACAAAAAAGAAGTTGCCGACCGGAGGAGCCTAGTCGTCTGGGAATGTAACTGAATAATGAAAGGTGGCGTTTTCAAGATCTTTAGAGAACGTTCAGCAGTGGTATATAAAGTCGCTGAACGTGGATTCGTTGTTCCTGAGATTCAGAGATTCAGAGACGAAGTTAGAGTGACGCTGGAGCCGAAGACAAGGAGATATTGCCGGGCCTAGATAGACTTGAATGAGCGTAACGACAACTCAAGTCTGACCTTCCTCGTCGATGCCGTGAAACCAAGAATTTAATTATATATATATATATATATATATATATATATATATATATATATATATATATATGTGTGTGTGTGTGTGTGTGTGTGTGTGTGTATACTGTAAATAGCCTGTTTTTAGTCGAAAAATGCAATTAAAACATTAAATACAAAAAGGCTGGCAGTCTTTTATTTAAGGCAAAGTCCTTACAGTATGAATACTGTATTTTTCCATTGTTTTTGAAAAAAATTAACTCTCTGTTACAAAGCATGTAGAATCCTGATTTCCTAGTATTTTTCTCGGTTGATTTTTCAAATAACTGATTTCCAATTAACCATTTTACTACTTGACAAGTTCATTATTAAAAATATAATGCGATGATAAAAAAAAATTTTTCAAAGGATGGGAATTCTCATAAGGGTACCATTCTACATAAGTACCAGTATATTAGTAGATATTATTTTTAGCTTTATATTTATTCAGAAAAATATATCAGTCAAGAAATTGTTTACTTTGATGTAACAGAAGTCATACGTCGTTTTTATATGGACTAAAAAATATTACAGTGCTCTGCACTAGATTCCAAAATATTTTTATAAGAATGCAAAAATATCTAGAGATGTGTTTAGAATTTCCCTCCCATTCTCTCTGGATAGAATTGAGAACCAGATGTGCCCACATGTGACCGTTCCATCTGACATGTCCATTTGGACAGAAAGTTCGAAATTGTCCGTAACTTTTTCTTTCTGTGAACCTTCGCATAAAATATTTGGTGCTGTCTTATTTTTTAGAATGAAATGGGTATAATCTAGAAAATATGTGACATATTTGACATTTACTATGTACGGAATTGCAACGTATTTAATAAATTTAAATGGTTATCTATTGCACGACCGAATTTCATATAAAATCGGCCTTCAAATTTCCTGTTATACTTAGATTTTCTTTCTTATTTTCCAAATTTCCTTTCTGCAGATGATAAGAGATCTTATCATTCTTAATGGGCAATCGTTGTTTCTTTTCCGGAAATTACACTTCACTTGAGTCTAGTCTATGATATATACACTGGAGACTAGTCTCTGATATAACATATTTTATCTAATAAAACAGCGATATACAAAGCTATAAAATTAAAACATACAATAATCACGCAGTTTACTCTTTTTTCACCTAACTATTATTTCAATAAGGAAAACCACTTCCTGTAATCAAAATATAATTTTAAAAAGTCTTATAGAGATGTAAATCTTAAAAAATTAGAAAATAGTGTTTTCTAGATTATATATAACTATATAATGCTGCAAATATTTATAATTCCTGAATCTTAATCTAGTATCATAATAATTTTGTAGCTTGAATCACATTTTTTTTAATATTATTTAGCAAACTTAATATCACACATGTCTAATAAATATATATTCTTCCATTCAAGTTTGTTTACTTTATAAACAGGCAATAACGAAGCTTTATCCTCTAAAAAATGCTAGCTCTATTTAAATAACACTTTAGAGTTATAACACTTCGGCAACCTCTATAACAAATATTTTTATTTAAAACATATCCTGGTTTTTTAAGTAAAAAAGTCACGATTAATTTTCTCCTTAAATGATTTTTTTTAGTCTCCTTGAATCTTAACATTTCTTATAATGTTTTAATTTCTGCCAAATCTTTCACAGTTGTTAAATAAATTTTCTACAAATAAATTTTCTAATCATTGAAAAAAGGGGATATAATTTACAGAGCTTATATTTTGAGAAATTTATTACTTTATCATTGAATTGATGCAGATAATGGATAGTATTTTGATTGCAAAATGTCGTTTATGAAATCTATTATGCGTATTTAACACTGTATATAAATTTTAACAGTATTTCTGCAAGAATGTTATATTGTTAATCTTTTGCTATTAATATACAATAGGCATTCCAAATTAGTGTTATTGCATTCATAAACTATTGACCTCTTTAATTTTTGTTCCTGGGATATTTCATGAGGCTAAAATTAAGCTTTTTGGGAAGTTATTGAACATAACACCCACACACACGCGTATATATATATATATATATATATATATATATAATGTTCTTCTTTTGTCTCATAGAAGAACTCTTTCTTTTGTTACATAGAAGGTAAACCGATAGCCCTCCCTTACACCAGTTGGTGTAAAATTCATTCAACTTAAAAAGTGTTTAAATGAATCAACGTAAATGAATTAATTACAAATAGTTAGAAGATTTCAAGAATGCATCAGTGGTCACTGTATGAAAAGCAAAAATTCGCTTGAAAAGCAAAAATTCGCTTTGATCAACTATAGGTTTGATGGACTTTTATCCTTGTATACTCATCAATTCACCCCTCCACCAACAACTTATAAGAAGCATTTCAAAATCCGAAATTTAGAAAATTAGGAAAGCTTATGGTTCATGCGTCACATCCCCTTCGTGTTACATGTACGAAATTTAACTTATTCAGTTTGAAAACTTGAACAAGGTTAAGACAAGGTTAATAAAAAATGCAATTTAAAATGCAGCCCGATGGTAGATAGGAAAAATATGCAAATATAAAAATTCTCAAATACAGCAAGCCTATTTTTTTTAAAATCGCTGCGTCGTTGCAGCATGTCGCGAACGTCACATAACAATAGAGATGTCACTGTAAATCTATCACACACTAAAAAATTGATTTCATTTCCGTAATGTTGAAGCGTTGTTTAGACGAGGTACAATAACGGAAAAGATTTGTATAAAATTTGACGTCTTGTGATATTTTGAATAGTTTGATTTTTTAACTTAGCTCAGACTAATAAACACAATATTATGTTTGTTCAATTTAAAGATGGATAATATCTCACCTCTGCTAGAAGATTGTTACATATCCGAAATTTTCGATTTTGAGATAATTACACCGCAATGCTCTATAAGAAGTGCTTCTCATTCTTGATTAATGTTATAAGCCTAGTACCAACACAATCTCCTAGATGGCGCCTATTATCCTCTTCCACAACTAGGAGGAAGAACTAGCTCATGCACGAAGAATGAAAATAAGGATTTTTGTCAGTGCCTAATGTTGTTGTATTAAAATGTTCCTGTAGTAAAAATATTCATTAAATTTTATTTGGAAAATAAATAGGGTTTTTTTGGAAAATAAATGGAATTTTTTTTTTTTTTTGAAAATAAATTTGTAATTTTTTCTAACCTGCTGTTCATGTTATCAAGGTTTTTTCTTTGTATTGTGAAAAGATTTAATAGATTGTGCATTAGCATAGAGATATGACAAGGTTAAGAAAAAGTACCTTGATATAAAAATGTGTTGAAAAACTTTTCATGGACTTAAAAGTCCCTCAAACTTTTAAGTCCATGTTGAACATATGAGGTTACTAGAAGAGGGTTATATCTTCTAATTAAAATTCAAAATCATGCTTTAAAAATTTAAAACAACTTTAACAGCATATAGTTTTGCCATCTGAAGTGATTCGAACAATAATTTTTCCCAAAATTATCATAAGCATTCATAAAACAAGAAATAAAATTTCGACTTATGTCTTCTTTAGCTCTTCCTGAAAATATGGCTATTTTGAGATGTAACACTCTTCTAGCACAGGTGCGATATATCCCTTTCATTAGCTTAATTAATTTTTATCTTGTCAGTCGAATATCAGAAATAAGGAGGTCGGTATACAGGATAACAATAATAAGATATTTTTCACTGGAGAGGAGAGCTCTGATATTTCATTCTTTCTAAAAAACTTCTCCGCAAAAGAAGTCCTGCGGCAAAATGTGTACCAAGGAAGATTTAAGGGCAGGGGAGAAATCTGGAGTGCCAGAGAACACATAAAAAATCCAATGCATGAACATACTTCGTAACATGGGGAGAGCTGTGTCTAACATTAATCCTTAGTAAAAATCCCTATTCATATTTATGAGCGCTTTTTCCGGGAATTTGGGGGATTCGGTTTCAGCCTTGTTACGAGTGGAGAACAGGATTCAAGGGACATGATCATTCGATGTTACTCATCCTCGCCACATCGAATTATCGAAAGAAGAAAAATCTCATGCCAATGGAAAATATTCAAGATATTTTTTTTCATAATTTTTGGAGCAATTGCTATTAGTTTTGTGATGTACGAGTATATTTTTCCGTTTTTCCTGGGTTCGTTAGGATTGAATAAAATCTCTTCAGAAATTGTACACAAAATAAAATTTATTATTTTGTAAATTCTTCAGGCGCATACATAAATTCAAACAGAAAACACGTAACAACTGTATTTCATACAGCAAAAAACTCTAATAACACAAGTCAGGATACCAGAGTCTTCAATACAATACAATAAACGCCTAACGCGCTTTCAACACATTAAATTGTAAGTAGAAAAGAACTGAGTTCCACTGTCAATGTCAGATATATTTATAGACTTCCAAACCGCCCCCTATCGGTCAGTCAGCTAGATATCTCTAGAAGCTTCCAGAAAAGTCTAGACGGCAAGTTGGCGACCATTTGACGCAATATCGTCAAATGCGGCGAAATATCGCCAAATTTGGCGACCAAAATAAGTCACCAAATCCATCGCTAATTTGGCGATAACTCTCATATTTGTCTAGATTACCATAGACTCGTAACATTCGTAACAATATAATTTGAAATCCAGGTGTAATAAATAGCTGTAAAAAATGTGTGTGAAGTGTTGTAATGAGTAGTGGAAATCGGAAGATACGATTTTCTTAAATCTCGAGTAAGACCGTGGGGTAAAATATTGACCTCGAGAGTGAGTCACCGGTAAGGATACCGTTAAGGACAAACGGTCGTTACAGTGTTGCCCAATCATTAGAAAGAACCTTGAGGATCGTCAAAATGAATATCTCGAACATTCGCGGTAGAAAAAAAAATCAGCATAATCTGAGGGGCATATAAATGTATCTATAAACTAATGGGTAAAATGGGTAATGGCCAAAAAAAGAGTTTCTCACATTACTGAGAAAGTGCCGTTGGCAGAATACTGTCCTCTATGTCAAGGGATTCGGATTCAAATCCTAGTCTTAGCAGATGGTTGTCACAATGAAATTAAAGCAATATTTTATAATTTTGTGATATTTTTTAGAAAGCATCATGACATGGCCTTGTCGTGCAATAGTTCAGCCCTTTTGCTGTAACCTTATAACAGTATACGGTAACATGGCTGGTATAAGCTGTTACCGTATTATTCTTAAACATTCGACTAAATTAACTAGAGTTAAAAAATTAACTAAGTAGAGTTTTACTCGGCATAATTTGTCTTCTTTGGCTATCCCAATCTCCTAGACATAACCTCTACATAGTTTCCAAGCCCAGAATACATATAGTAAAATTTGGATGAATGATTTTTTCAGGTATTGTTCCACATATCCCTGATGATGACCGAATTAAATTCTCCTCTAACTTTTCTAACCCAGATATTAACAGATGCGATGTATAAAGGTAGACTGCGTATTTAAAATTCGAGTAATGAGTAACACGAACGAATGATATAGCGTTATGTGGTCTATGGGAAGAAAGTTGAAAGCAGTTTCTCTAAGCTGCTTTTGACTTTTGAATACCTTTGTCCTGATACAGGGTATCAGGACAAAGGTATCCAAAAGTCATGGCTTATTTTTGCGGAAATACCCATTAGAATTTTTTTTAATTATTTAAATAGGAAGAACATGTCACCAAGTTTTAATATCAATCATATATTTCTATCATAGTATCATAGATTTCGATGTGTGCACCTTTTGTAGCACGGCTAACGTCTAAATGGTAATCCAGTTCTCTCCAAGTGTTTCGTAGAATATCAGGCGTTATTAAACTTTTTTGCTTGGGGATTCATAAAACCCGTTGTGTATAAACAAATAATTACAAGATAGAAAGAACTTTGTATATACCATGTTTTTAAATTTTCTGTTGAATCATATAAAATTGACAATTCTATGTATTAATAAATACTTTTTAAAAAATTTCTTTGATGAATTATTCCATCAATTTGAAGGAAAATGAAGTTAATTGGAAGTTAACTTGCGTTTAACTTTTCGTTCCCATCCCGGCCGACAGATGGCTGCAGCAGTCTACAAGACAAAATTAACTGAAAATAATAAAAACATGGTAAAAATCTGCTTAAAGATGGCTAAAAGTATCAAAAGAATGCATTATCATCCTGTTCTGAACTATTCTAAAAGTTTCAAGTGTCTAGCTAGTCGGGAAATTAGTTAAAAATCGATTGCAAGATTTGTACTGGACAAACACACAAACACACACCCAAACAAGAAAGCAAGTTAATAAAAACATGGTAAAAATTGAAATTGTGGGTGAGTGGAAGAAGCGTATCATTCAAACAATTCGTGTAATAATTCCTGATATGCTACGAAACACTTCGAGAGAACAGGATTACCATTTAGACGTTTGTTGTACTACAAAAGGTGCACATAACGAAATCTATGATACTTTGATCGAAGTCTATGATTGATATTAAAACTTGGTGAGAAGTTCTTTCTATTTAAATATTTTTCTTTAAATTCTAATGGGTAGTTTTGTAAAAATAAGTCATGACTTTTGGATACCTTTAGCCCGGACACCCTGTATATAGAATTATATCTATCGGAAATATTTCCACATACCAGTTTTATTCATTCTACGATCCAAACATGATGTATTTCTTCTAGAGAAGAGAGAAGGGATGAGGACGTTGTACCACGAACATTTTTCTTTCGTCTCGACCCCTCTTTTATTTTGAAAAACCTGAGAAGTGGGGGAAGAGGGAAAAAAGGTGAATTAATTTTCTGCTAGCCATAGGAATCTCTCAGAGAGTCCGACACGAGGGGAATAGAGTTTTGGAAAGAGAGAGCGGGGGGGGGGGGGGGAGAGACTGGAAATCGAAGCTAGAGATAAATGTGTTTCATGTTCAAATATATTTTCCTTCGCTTTTCAAATATTTTCACCCCTTGTAGTATTTTACGGACACGTACATAAAGTACACAAGTGCATTTGTTCTCGTATTTTGTGAGAATTTGAAGTACTGGTGATAAACCGTGGACTTTGACCCACGCATTTCCGGCTTCCTTTCAGTGTGTTAGCGTAATCGTATTTAAAAGAGGGGAAAAGATACTCAAAAGGAAAGAAAAAGTCGTTTTGAGTAGATATTAAATTCACCATTGCTGAACTTTATGTTCATAACCGTAACTGATATATTTAGTGTAACAGCGCATTGAAGTAGAGAGGTTAAAAATACGTTATCAAATATGAATGAATGATGTGTTAAGAATTTATGAATGGTTAGTTTAAGTTAAACTCAATTTCTATGTTATTTTAAGAAAACCTCTCGATTAGTTTTGTTCCAGAAATTATTAAATGCTCTTCTAAAAGAGAAATTCTTTAAAAAAATTTTAAAACTCCATTATGTAGATATTAAAACTAGAAAATATAATTTTTTTTAAATATTTGCATGCTTTTTTTTAATATTATATACCAGGCTTGCTCATGCAAATGTTATTTAATTAAAGCACAAAAGCTTTAGTCAAATTACATTAATGTAAAAACGTGCTTTGTCGGAAAATAACTGTATAGTGCCATCGACTCATTAAACTAATAGACCAGGTCAACACTTTTATGGGCTCTCCTTAGTTTGATATAACCCATGAACACTCCGGGAGCAATATTACGGGATTTACAGACTATGTACCCTGCTCAGGAGTACAGGATCCATAAATCCTGACATACGATGGTAATATTTCGTGTTTAGTTATAACAATCTGATTCAGCTGCTTTTGCTTCAGTTTAATGTTTTAACTTTTTGTGATACCTTTATTTCCTATCGTAATAATAAAATGCAGTTAACGGAAACACATTAGAAAACCATTAACTTTTTTTCGTGAAGTTCATCTTTTCATGTTCAAGCAGTTATTAATGGTAAACTTGTCTTACCATTAATAACTGCTTGAACCGCTTAAAAAGCGATCCCATTAGAAAATGTTTTAAAATTACAAAACCATATCATTTAGTTCTCTATTCTTTCTTCGAGTATTTCACAAACAACCGTTGGTAAGAAAAGTGTTATTTTGATAAAATGCTTGTGAAATGCATTGCATTAACTGGTTAATTTTGTACATGATGTGTATTTACAAAAACCATATTTTTGTGTCTCTCATCCATCGTAAAATAATTTACAATGTGTTGATAACTATAATTTTGTAGTAACAAATGATTCCAATGCTTTTATTAAGGAAGGCTTATTCCAATTTCTGTTGGTTTTTCCTCTGTAATTTTGTCTTTGAAATGATTCTATCGAGATTGGTTTATTTAATAAACTGTACTAACTTTTTTCTATAGTAAGTGACAGAAAATTCACTATCAAAAATTTTTTTATTTTTTAAATTTTCCTTTACTTTATTGTCTTAACCGTTTAATTTAAAGGAACAGCAGAAAATACATTTTTCCAGCAAAGGTTTTTCTTGGTTTCTGTATTTTTTTTCATTATAAGGCCTTGTATAGTTCTTCATCCTTGGAATAAAAAAATCGCTTGCGACAAAAATTAGGTTTGTTCATTTAATCAGTGTTTTCCTAATAAAACAATTTCTTGCAAAACTACTAGTTTTATTAATTCACTTTTGCTTAAAAAATCTTATTTGACCCACCTACTCATGACTTTTTGAGTGAATTTTGACTTATCCTATTATTTATTGACTGAAGATACATTACTTGCACTCGAATATCAATAAATTTTTTATTTCTTCCACTTTCATTCATTTTTGATTTCGTATCTTAGATGATGATTTCGTTTGACATTAGCAATTTTTTTCGTTAAAACTCTAAATAATTAATCACTAGGTAACCTGTATATTAAAAGGATTGTTTATGTTTCATACCTGAGGATTGCGTCCAATTTATTCATCATTGATTAGAGCATTTCTGCACCTTGAAAAATTATGATTACTGAAATACAGGATTTAAAGCTGCTGTGTACTAACCCTATTGGATTCATTCACCACAATGTTAACCTATGGAGAAAATTTGTTTTCTATTTACAGATACATAAATGCTTATAATCAAACAGAAATGGTAGTTTCAGATAGCTTGAACATTTTTGCACCTTGCAACAGGATTCATTATATAAAATTCGTCCCCCAAAGGAATTTAGGAGCGTTTAATACACACTAAACCAAATTTTTTCCCTGAATAATTCAAATTTTAAAATACTATTTACATTTTTTTTTTTAAAAAAAGACGAAAAATGTCTCAAGGTGTAATTTTTTTTTCTCTATTACGGAGTACAACTGCAAATCCAAGTCGGCAATCCTTGGACAAATTTTCTCCATAAGTTAACATTGATGTGAGCTAATCCAACAGTTAAGTAGTTATCCTTAAGTAGTTTTAAAAACTTACCATTTACACTGCCTGAAATGCATCGACGAGCACACCTTCTCCATTTAAGGACATGCAACAAACATTTTCCGTCTACACCATTTTTCTCGTGCATTTATCCCCAGAAACAAGCTTTTCACGCCTCAGTAAGAGTTAATTTCCCCTGGGACTATGGGGTATGATCCCATATTCATTACTTCTCTAAAATATGCACGCTTCCTTTGATAAAAGACAATAGAAGAAACGAGTAAATTTATTTGGAAGTTCCTTGTTGCAGAAAAGAAACACTTGAGGGATTTTTTTAAGTGGTACTTTATTCAAAAAACAAACTTTCAGAAAACTGTCACGATTTTACTGCTATGCAAACAGATTTATTTCAGAAAAGTTTACAATCAAGCATAATGAAACTTTTAGAATCGTAAAAATACCTTTGAAAATACGTCAAGTGGATTTTGGCATTCTTATCTTTGAAAACACTAAAAAGAAAGTCTTGCGATGTTATCAATTCTTCAATATTTTCAGATATATTTAGCTTCTATTTATATAGTCTTATAAGCGCACATTTACTAAATTAGGTTTTTGCCAAAGAGAGGTGTGTTTAATATTTCTGAAAAAAATTGAACATTTCTCCGTATTTTGAAGGAAATTAATGCTTTTAACCCAGAAAATTGCAACTTTCCTTTAAATTCCTATTAGAAAACCGTGAAATGAAAATTTAATTAATAGATCGTGCAAAATATGAATAACATTTTTTTTATATTTAAACTTTCACTCTCAGGTATTTTTTAATCATTGTAAAAACCGTATTAAAGTGTGAAGATATTACTATCTCCATCAAATTTTGTCTCCCACCATAGGCATGATGAAATGCTTATAAGAACGGAATATTTCCGAGTTCATGAAGATTTTTATTGAACTTTTTACGTCAATTTAGATTTTTACGTGCAAGAGCAAAAGTAAAGCCTTCGTATTTTTTGTTGATTTTTCAGTGTAATTAACTTCACATGTCTCCAGTCATTTATCTAATTTAACGTGATATATTGCTGAATATTTTTGCCTGTTCTTAATTTAATATGCTTTAAAGAATACTTATAAGCTCAAAGATAAATTAGCTTTGAAATAAAGCTTATTTCAAAGCTTATTTTTGGGGGGGGTTTATAAGTTCAATTACGGAATACTGTAAGATATCAAATTCCTAGGTTTTTTTCTGAAGTAATATAAGTCAGTGCTATAGCTAATTTATTTTATATTTTTGTTAAGCTTCTTAACGTTTACGTTGCCTGACAATAAAGGTAGGATTATCAAAAATCACACTTGAAAATGTGCACATAAAACGCATTTGCGAAACTCTAAACAACTTCCAATTCTATAATTCTATATACAATAAAAAGTTACAAATTTTAAGTCTTACTTCAAAGTGAAATGTCTGAAAAAAAACCTTTTTTCTATACATTAAAAGGAAACAAAATTACCTAAGCCTATCATGCACAGATTTAAATAAATTTAGAGATTTTTCTCCTTAAAAAGGTCATTAAAATCATGAATGAAAACAATGATATGTATTCAGAAAATAAAAGAAATATTTTTGCTTTCCGCCGAAGTTACACTTTAAAGAACCTGGAGGCAAGAATTAAATTAAAACATATTGTTTGTGTTAACGTCGTAAGGGCCAGCGTCTCCCTATTGAAACTTAACAAACTCATTTAGTTTTTGCTTTTCTATCCCTCGAGCTGTCTTAAATGTAAAAATTGCCTAGTCACAATAAAAGGAAGATTCTTTCAGCGAAAGTAATTAGCTAAGTGTTACTAACCTAAGGGCAAGAAATATTTTGCTTTCAACAGGCTTTTAACGTATCAACCACTTCAATTTGATCCGCTGATGACTTTCATAACAAATTTTACAGAATATTTCGTTTTCTCCCCAGCCAAAATGTTAAAATCCTAGCATATTAATCTCACGTATATGCTGATACCAGGGATCTGGAAAATTGTTTCTTGCCATTGGGGGATTACTCCGCCATGCTATCCATCCAATCTTGAATCCTCACAAAGGGGGAGGGAATCCCCTCCATATTTATAAACACGTGTTCCAGGGGATTAGGGGAATCCAACCTAGCAAGCAGAGGGGAGCGTCTGTATTTCTCCAGTCCATATTTCTTCTTATCACTTTACATCCCCCTCCTTATAGCGAAAGAGAGGTGTTGAAGCCACAGAACAATATCCATGGATGCAACCCAGAAAGTTCGTAACAAACATAACTCACAATGAAATGTGCTGTATACACTTGCACAAGGCTTGTGGCTGCGAAATATCAACATGATATATTGAATTAGGCAATGTCCCTTTCATAACAATCTGATAGATATTTTAATGTATTCAAAATGGAAATAATAATAAATCATTCAAGCCTTTTTGCAAATATAATCTTGGCTGTTGCCCTACATCTGAAGGAACAGTCGTTTTTGTCTTTACGGGATAAATACACACTGAAATATACTTCGAGAAAGCAATCATAATCGTTTTAAACTCCTCCGATTAAACATGATTATATCTAGACTTTCCAATATCCTCGAAATTCTGAGAGCAGATTAAACAGCCATGATCACATCATTTTTCTAAGGTGATATTTCCATTTCGTATGCCCACGACTTACACAATATAATTCGGTACGTTTCACAATATAATTCAGTACGTTTACACTGACTGATGTAATCAATCTAATCAGTGCATTTCTGTAAGCATTTAAATTTTATTTATTATTTTTTTACTTATTTTTGTCACTAATGAATGATTCTTAGACTGTTTAAATTCTTAGCTGTCGATGCCTTAAGAAAGTAAGCAAACTAAATTCAGTTTCTTTTCTTTCATTTTAATAAAACCATCCATCGATAAATACAAACAAGCAAATTTAAAAGGTTTTTTTTTTACAATAATCAATTTAAATAGCTCATACAGGCCAAAAGGGTTAAAAACCTAATAAATAAACCTAAATTCAGTTTCTTTTCTTTCATTTTGATAAAACCATCCATCGATAAATACAAACAAACAAATTTAAAAGGGTTTTTTTTACAATAATCAATTTAAATAGCCCATACAGGCCAAAAGGGTTAAAAACCTAATAAAAAAATATTTTTCAATGAAAAAGTTTCTATGCATAGTGTTTTTAGAACTGTTTTTTGGTGCCCACTCAGCATCTTTTTTTTTTTCTCTTATCGTAGAACCTCGATGCACTTGTGCTGACAAGTAGCAGATCAGAGGTATTGGTGGAGCCCGTTGATAACCTTCGGCAACTGCTTGAGCCTAATGGAAACGTAGTTGGACTACATCCCAACACCTTCGTCAGACCTTTCCTGCCTAGGACCAGCTCTAGTCATAGTCACCTTGACAAGTACCTCAAAAAGTTTGGCAAGTCCGGTAAGTTCTGACTTTGAAATTCGATATCTATGATTCAAGATCTTTACCCATATTTTGCTATATGTCATGTTAATTACTCTCTTTTCACAGCTGAGGCTGACACCTCAACCTAAATTTATCAGTCAGGGGATCAAAAAAAATTGGTTAGCACAGTAGAAAAATATCACTTAAAAAGGGAAAAATATTTTTGTCAAAGAGAATCATCATTAGACACGACTGTTTCATGATATGCTAAAAAGTTTCTTCATGAATATGCTACCAGCATGATATTTTTCATTATAACTATAATTTATATTGTTGTCGACTACACAGATAAATCGGTAAGGATATGTCTCGTTCAAGGAAATTTCCACTAGTAACGAGATTTAGTTCCCATTGTCTTTTTCAGAGTGAGTCGTACCAGTTACGATAGGCTTCCGTTTGAATGGGAATTCTTATTCAAACTGGTTAATATGAAAAACAAAATGGTAATTTAGGAAGAACAACGCCAATGTCCAAACAAAATATCTCTAAATTATCCAAGAACTAACTCAGAAAATTAAAACTTAGCCCAGCTTTTGCAATGCAGTTACCCTGCCTAGCTGACTAACTTTCATGTTTAGAAGTTATGCATTTTATTAAAAGAAACATTATAATACTGCCGCTCTTGCAACAGTAATAGTCAAGCATATTGAATTTTTGATGTTCTCTTCTCGTTCGGACAGTGGGTGGACTCCGGTCTCCAGTCAAACGTCAATGGTCGGCAGGCGAATCCAACCTATCCCGTGACCTCTCTCGTGACCTTTCCAGAACGAGCGACTTGGACGTTCGGCCACGGTTACCTCCCAGACCAAAATCCGAATTCTTCAATGTCGGCGATCCCAACAAATGTAGTAAAAGCTCAACCTACGAGGTAAGTGAAGAAAGGCAAATGTCAACAGTTACAACATAAAGTTAACCAAACAAATCTGAAAACATTAAGCTTTATAATCCTATAAAAGCGATCTGAAAAGGAGTATCTTAGATTTTGAAATAATTGAATAAAAATTCATGTTGAAAGACAGGACTGCAAATCTAGGCCCTGGAAGGAAAAATCTCCTAGATAATACACTGCTGGCCACCCAAATTGCAACACCAAGAAAGACAAGAGACATCACAACAAAATTTATTTTGTAGATAACATGTAGACCAAGTATCAAATGATTAAATTTATAGACTTCTGTGAAGTGTGGTTCCTGCCAAAATCAGTAGCCAGAGTAGCCGCCATTGTTGGAGATCACCGCTGCCACACGCCTCGGCATTGATTCAAAGAGACTTTGGATGAGTTCTTGGGGTACAGCAGACCAAGCAGCTTCCACACGTTGCCAAAGTTTATCTGCTGTGGCAGCTGGGGATAGAATCTGGGTCAATCGTAGAGCAACCATGGACCACATGTTTTCTATCGGCGAAAGATCCGGAGAGCGAGGCGGCCAGAGAAGCAATTCAATCTGGCGATTGACGATAAACCGTTGGACAATGCGTGCCACGTGTGGTCGCGCATTATCCTGTTGAAATATGGCTGTTGGCAAGCCCTGAAGGTAAGGAAGGACAACTGGCTCCAACACCTCGGAGATGTAGCGCTGGCTGTTTAAAGTACCGGCAATGCGTACTAGAGGTGTGCGAGAGTGATATCCAATACCGCCCCATACCATAATACCCGGTGCAGGACCAGTGTGGCGGTGCATAACGCAGCTGTTCAGAATCCTCTCTTCACGGTGTCTCCACACTGGAATGCGACCATCGTGGTGTTGCAGACAGAAGCGTGACTCGTCAGTAAAGACAATTTCATTCCATTCTGCCGTCCACATCCTTCTGTCATCGCACCATTGGCGGCGGAGACGTCTGTGGTTCTGCGTCAAGGGTAGACAAAGCAATGGACGTCTTGCGGACAGACCACTCTGCTGTAAACGGCGTCGAATGGTACGGGCAGACACTGGATGATGCGTTACAGACTGCATGTGCTGTGTTATTGTTCGTGATGTGACTGAGCAATCCGTCACTGCCATGCGCACAATTTGCCTGTCATCACGTGAAGTGGTGCGCTGAGGTGGATGCGATCGAACACGCCGGTACGTCGTACCCTCCTGCATCCAACGATCATATATCCGCATTACAGTTGTTTGGTTTCGTCCAACACGACTATCGATTTCCCTGAAAGATAATCCACAATCTCGGTAGGCCACTATCCTTCCTCTGTCGAACTCGGATACTTGATGATCGCTGTTTTCGACGAGGCATAATTGATCGTTTTTTTTGAAAAAACACAAGAAAAACACAATTGCCGAACTTGAAATCGTCGAAATCTCCAAGCCTTAAATAGCGCTTTGAAGTGACGCCACAGGCGCGCGTGATGTGCGTCTGCGCTGAAATTCTAATCATTTGCATATCTCACCTCCGCTAATGAATGTTGTAAATTTCATGTTATTTGCATGTTTCCTTCAGGGTGTTGCATTTACAGTGGCCAGCAGTGGATACTGCACCTTATAACCTTTTAAACACAACTCATTACATTACCGTCTGAAATATAGAGAGGTTTAGGAAGTAAGTCTTTTGGTGAAAGTTACTTTATTGAGTGAATACACAAGGCTTGAGCCCGCAAGAATTATGCAAAGAAGTTGATTGAAATTTTAATAACTCATTTCCAAAATATGAAAATCAGTTACTGTTGCTTGCTAAGCAATCAGATTAAAGTCATCTCCAGCCAGGATTAACGATATCTAGGAAATGTTAAGTGCCTTTAAATTTCCCAGTAAAAGGCTATTAGAGATATATACTAATTTAATAAAGATATATATATATATATATATAATTATTGGGGATTTTCCGGAGCTTTGTGTTTTTCTTTTGCGTATTCCACAAGTTTCATGTAAACAATGATGACAATGATATTACAAAATGACGAATAAAATACATTTTTTTTCAGATTTAAAGTACAAACCACTCAATTCTGATACAAACATATTCATTGTCATCTATTAACTGCAAACTTAGCATGAATTTAAGGGGATAGTGGACCTTTCATAGCGATTTTTGAAAATTTTACCTCAGAGATATGAAATTTTGCATATATATTCATTAAAGTATGACGATGTTAAACCCCTTATAAAATTTTATAAATTTATTTTTTTTAAATTTATAATCAAAAAATTTAAATTAAATGACTTTTTTTAAATGCTCCTTACGACTCAGTTTTTAATTTTCCCCCTTAATTTTGCATTTATATTACTTATAAATACAATTTTAACAAAGTTATGTATTATTTTGTACTTTCGTTGAATAGTTCATTTTTATGAAATATTTTTATGATTGTACTCTGAATTTTCGTGAAATTTTTGGACTTTTCTACACTTAAGTTAAATTTTGATAACCTTTTTTTATATGAAAAATTAGCAATACTTTTGCTGTTCAAATGATTACTTTTAAATATTTTGGTTGTTCTGAAGTGAAATATCTCAACTCCCTTTTTTAACACAAAATTCCCATTCTATTGCATTTATCTAAACTTAGAGCTCATAGAAAATATTATGATTGTAAAATCATTAAATGCGCCTAATTTTTAGGCTAGGATTATTGACGCAAAAAATTCTTGAGGGCCCATCTGTATACACCATCGAGACATTAATTTCCTATTTTCTGTTCATTGAACCGTATCCTTGGGCTAAAGATGACATCCCATTGTTTAAGATGCAGTCTCCAAGGCAACAGGTTGCTCCTCTTTTGTCTACAGTACATCCCTTGACGCTGTCTTTGTTCGAACACACGAATGTTCATTTCTATAGCAAGAAATATGAGTAAGACATATTGTCAATATATAGTAGCCATCTAATAGGCAGCAGTGTTTTGCGTGACTTTTAAAATGTTATTTACTAAATTGAATAGCGTTTGCAGCCTTGGAAAATAAACCTCTTGGCTTTGATATCCTGAAAAAAATTATGTTTTCTTGACTGCTTTTAAAAATATAAAATAGCTCCTGTAAATTTACTTTTAAAATTGCTCCGAATAATTTTCTGAAAATTTTATCCGTATGTTTTATAAAATGTGTCACAAAGCAATATTTCCTGTCGTAAATTCGGAAGCTTATTATGCATGTTCAAAGATATTTTCAAAGATCCTCCTTGTGAAGTGAATTTTCGGCACTCGCATTCAGCTATCAATAGAAATAAATATATTTAAATAAAAAGCGTATGTCCATTCTGTTCGAAGAATTTAGTATATCGGCTGGAGAAAATAAATAAAATATATACATTTAAATAATGTGTAGAACAGAGAAACTGTCTTCCAGAACAAACACCATTGAAAAACGTGACGGAAGGTAGAGATTCAAAAGAGAGAGAAAGCAATGTGATTTTCAAGTTTTCGCTCTGACCTTTATTTCTCTTTGGCTTATTTATTATTAACAGGGTTTAACATTAAATTGCTTCTTCTAACCATATGGTAACTCTGAATTCGTTTGTATGTAATTAAAAACGGCAAAAATCAGGTGCACAATAACACTCTACTTGTAATAATGTGGTACCCTAATAAAACAAGAATAAAACAAGTTTCTTGAAAATCTCTCGAAAAGTTACCCATTTATATGTTTTCTTAATAACATTTTATAATATAAGTCCTCATTAAGTTTAGAGGTATGATAGCGGATTCATTAAAGCTTTTACCGCTGCCATCTGCTGGGTAAAAGAGGAATCTTTTATTTAAGAGGAAGTTAATTTATTTAGAGATAAACTGCACTAACCCAGTAATGTTGCTTTAAGGTTGAAGATAAAAAAAAGTTTGAATAATTCGCAAAAAAAGGGAAATCAACCACAAATATTTTATTGACAAAAATACTTTGAATAAAGTTTCTTCTCAAAAAAATGAAGAATAATTAGTTATGAGTTTTGAATTTTGAATAACGTAAGCTGGTTGGAATATTGAATAATCTTATCCTTGATAAAAACAAGTACCAACATTCTTTTCCTCCATTCTCACATGGTGGACTCTAAATCAATAACTTTTCAGTGGATCCCGTAACATGTGGGCTTGTCCGGCAACGATCAGGCCGACCTACTAGCAAATGAGGGTTGTTTAGAGGATTCTCCCCTGTTTGAAGTCCTAACTACATCGGAGGCTCAATCCGTTTTTAAGACCAGGGTATACAGTGTTTGGAGAGATACATCTGCTCATCATTGGTACCCGGCAAAGTGCCCTGGTCTTGCCTTGCTGTTTAGAGGTCCGGGACCAATAAACTCTGCCTTGGCTTTTTTTCGGAGTGGCCTTTTCGAGAACCCCCTGCTCATCACTGGTATCCGGCCAAGCTTCCTGGTCCGGCCTGAACAGGATACCGTTGCCTCCCATTTGCTCACACGACAGAGCCAAAAGGACCTGGTATAGCATTTTCTAGTCCAGGGGGCTTAGCAACAACAGCCTAGCAACAACAAAATTGAATCAAATTCCTTGTTTTATTTCAAAGTTTTAATCAACTTGATATTCATAATAGTGTTAAAATCTCGGCATGCTATATGGGTAAACTAAATACTGGAAAAACGTTTCGCATATTTGTGAGAATATAAACAAAATATTTGAAATAAGGCAGTTTTCTTTAATCAAGTAGAAATAGAATACAAGAAATTTCGTGAAATCGAGGCCGGGGTTACCGAATTATCAGTACCAAAAACTTTTATCTTTTAAAGCTATTGATTCAATAACCTACCGTCTTACGATTGTTAAGGTTGTACTAATTATTACCAAAATTCCGATAAAAAGATATCAATTAATTATTTTCAAAACGAAAGTAACTTTAAAGGCTTCCAAATTTAGCAACAATTAACCTCAAAAAGGGTTTAAAACATAAAAGTAGTAGATCAGAGCTCTAAACATTCTTAACCGCGTATCATAGTAAACTGATATAGTATATATATATATAAATATCAAAATTTCATATATCAGTGCTGTCATCTATAGGTTGGTAAAAGGTTCTTTACTATATCGCAAAACTATTTTATTTTAAGAAAAATGGCTCCAGCTGTGTAATTGTGACTCTGAGCCGAGGAAAAAGGAAGGAAAATTTTGGGGTACTTTTAAACAAAGAAAAATTGACCAAAAATGTCGTCAAAAACACTCTTTTTCAAGCGCAGACAAGTTACTTTTCAAAATAATGACGAATAAATAATTCCGGTTCTCATGGCAAAGAACTTGAATAAATTGAAATACTTCCTTAAATTGTTTCAAAATAAATCTCTCCGTGCAAAACCGTAATTAGTATGAATTCTTTATAACCTAAGAATATTAGATGATTCTAAGGATGAAACATCTCGTTAAGGGTGTCTAGTTGTCCCTAAAGCTCAAGTTTTGTAGACATACTTCAAAAAATTTTGTATGATTCTGAATTTTAATATTTCTCTGAATGGCTTTGAGTCCTATTTGGTTCTTGATGAACACTGGAAGTATAATCAGTCTAATCTCCTAATCCGTAATGCTCAAAATTCTCTGATACTCTGAAACCTGAAACCTGGAAATGCTAATGAGACTAATTTAATTTTTAACAGGCATCGATCCGTTTCTATTCTCTAATTTTATCGACATGAGGCTGTTGAATCTACCATGACAGTAACATTTTAGAGAGTTCCAGACATGTAATTTCCGTTGATTGTCAATAAAAAAATCTTCCGGGTACTGTAAAATCTACGGAAACGGAAGATATTTCTTAATGGGCCTCTTACTGCCTCTATGAATTTTCTTTGAAAAGAACCTTCACTGAATCATTTTTTGTTGTATAAAAATGCCGCGAACTCTAGCTACAGTATTTGTATAGTGTTGTCTAATTCAGGGCCTCTAATCAATGAGAAGTTGGCGGCCTGAGCTATCCGGATTCCTTATTATTAACAATCAATATTACATAAAAGGGGATAATAACGAAGGCTTGATGGACGTTTGTTCGATATATTGACGTGCTTTATTATAATACAGAATCAATTAAATTAAATGTTAAAATATCAAGCCGAGATAGCAACGTTTGTATATCATTAAACATTATGATTCATTCATAATCCAATGCATGAATAATATGACAAAGGTAATTATAAATACATAGGCTGTAGTATTAAAATTTTCTGGCATTTTTATACATAGTTTCCCATCTTCTGAAAATATAGTTGTCTATCCCCTACTAATCAAAATTACTAATCGGGTTACTGCAAGGATACGTTTAACCAGTAAAATAAACTTGTAGTCGAGAGGCACCCGAAGTTTTTAACTTTTCTAATCAGATTGGCAACGTAAAACTTTTAAAGGCAATCAATCTCCGGGAAATGAAATCTAGGACTTCCTAAATGGCATGTCAACGGGGTAACTACTAAAGCAATATAAATTTACTGGAAAAAATTTTAATCCAGTTAGAAATGGGAAAGAAAAGTTATTTGGAAAAAGAAATCGTAGTAAGAAGTTTTTCTTGCAGAAAACTTCGAGGAACCTATCTAACATTTAAGAAAACTGAAATCGATGTTCCAGTACACTAATTTCTCGTTCTTCGGTTCGCTGAAACGGGTCTCTGATGTCCAAGAGATGATGTACCATTGTTTGGACGCTGTTCCCATGGCAACCTCTGCCTCGCCTTTCATTCATGTGCTCCATCTTCCCAGTTGCGCCTTTTGTTGTGGGCTGATATGACCGTTTCCTCCCTTTCAAGAAGATAAAACTGTCTTCCAGGCAAAATGATGGAGGCAAACAATTATTGCATAAGCTCTACTCGTCTGAAGTTTCGTCTGACGGTCCTTTAAGGGAGAGGGGGGTGGAATCTTCGTGCTGTATAAAAAGAAGGTAGGCTGACATCCAGATGACATTAGATTATTTTCTGTGTTAATGCTTGTGTTAACTAGGACAGATTTTCTCCATACAATGAGTATTTCTGTCGTTGTGTGAATTGTTTGAAGCTATATGCTACCGGGAAGTCATAAAGAAATATCTAAATCTTCACCAAGGTTCAATTCCACAGTTATATCAATACGGCTTGAAATGAACTGATTTTTTTTCGTTATCATTTAATATTAGGAGCTCACAAATAAACGAATGATTACAAACGTAGCTAAACGCATGAAAGTTAATAATCGTTTACAAAATTATAGGGATAAACATACTATCGTCACAATCTGAAGATCTCGTGCATTGGTATGAAGTTGACTGGTATTATTATGTAGCACGGTTTTGTAAACAGTCCAATCCACTGACACTAATAAGCAAAGCAAGGTATTTTGGTTTAGGAAAACCTGGTATACACTAAACTTTTAAAATTATAGAAATATTTACGAATAACGCAATAGGGAAAAGAGAAAAGTGTAAATTTTGCTTTACTTCATATGTTTTCCTGTCATTTAACCCTACCAGCAGATTCAGTTGAAAAGCATCTTTTCAATCTACTATTTCACTTCATAGAAATGAAATTTATATATCTCTAGTCTCTTAGGGCTGCAGCTTTCTGTTCTGGTTAGAAAATACGTAAAATTGCCCAAGTAGCTGTATTGTACAAGAATTATGCAGTTATTCAATAAAATTTAAGAAAGGATCTTTACCTAATGGACCTTAATAAATCCTTAAATACACAATAGATAACTAGTTTTAAAAAACTAATGTTTTTAGTTATCATGTCATCGTCCGTTATATGAATGTGTGGGTCATGATAGTAGTACTTGTATGGCCCGAACAGAGGTTCACCCACATACGGGGCTAAGTTGGCAGAGGTCCCCTCCAGACTTAAATCTAAGAATTTAAAATCCAGAGTACAATAATCAGTGTTCTAGAATCTTTCTGTCTCACATATTTGGGTAGTATCTGCAACCCCTAAATGAATGACCATTGTAATAAAACTGATATAAAATGGATTTGACAATACTCTTAATCAGTTCAGGGGAAAACTGTCATCGTTAAGTTACCACAATGTGTAAACAAATACAAGGTGCGGCCATTAATTTCCAGGACTGATCTAATAACAACAGAAAATACGTATTACATGAAATACATACCCATTTAATATGTTTCGAAGTAACTCCCACCTGCCGTAATGCACTTCTGTGCTCTGCTGTATAAGTTTCGGAAACAAGTCCTCTTAAAATCCTCTTTCGGAATGTTCTTTAATGTGGACGTCACCGTTTTCTTGATGGCTTCGACATCCTCAAATCTTGTTCCCTTCAGCAAATCTTTCATGTTTTGGAAAATTCTACCGGTTTGGAAAAGTTCGGAGAGTATGGAGGATGCTGTATATCCACGATCTCATGCTGGGCCAATTTGCTGAAGGGAACAAGATTTGAGGATCTCGAAGCCATCAAGAAAACGGTGACGTCCACATTAAAGAGCATTCCGAAAGAGGACTTTAAAAGTTGTTTCCGAAACTTATACAGTCGATCACAGAAGTACATTACGGCAGGTGGGAATTACTTCGAAACATATTAAATGGGTATGTATTTCATGTAATATTTTCTGGAGTTATTAGATCAGTCCTGGAAATTAACTGCCGCACCTTGTAGATTCAACAAA